>LR738709.1:321557141-321655943 GCA_902687465.1 Secale cereale
CCCCCCCCTCTGGTCCGAATTGGACAAGGGATGCATCCCCCTTTTCCTTCTCCCTCTCCACCTCTTTCCTTCTCTCCTACTCCAGAAAGGAAAGGGGAATCCTACTAGAACTTGGGAGTCCTAGTAGGACTCCCCACACTTGGCGCGCCCCCTCTAGGGCCGGCCTCTCCCTTGCTCCTTTATATACGGGGGCAGGGGGGCACCCTAGGACACACAAGTTGAATTGTTTTAGCCGTGTGCGGTGCCCCTCTCCACAGAAACACACCTCGATCATACCGTTGCAGTGCTTAGGCGAAGCCCTGCGCCGGTAGATACATCATATCTGTCACCACGCCGTCGTGCTGGCGAAACTCTCCCGTGAAGCTCAACTGGATCAAGAGCTCGTGGGACGTCATCAAGCTGAATGTGTGCTGAAAGCGGAGGTGTCGTACGTTCGGTGCTTGATCGGTTGGATCGCGAAGAAGTTCGACTACATCAACCGCGTCACTTGACGCTTCCGCTCCCGGTCTACGAGGGTGCGTAGACACACTCTCCCCCTCGTTGCTATGCATCTAGTAGATAGATCTTGCGTGATCGTAGGAAAATTTTGAAAATACTACGTTCCCCAACACATATTTCATGTACCGTTTGGATGTAACGTACTCTTGTAAATGAATGTTGTACGGATCCCTATTCTCTAGGATCATGGTCTCCACTCCTCGTACGGGGCATGTGTGCCCAGCTTTACGGGAGTCGTTGGGAGCTCGGTCTACATGTACCATGTAATTCTATTGAGCAATGCAATCAGTACAGACGCGTTTGGTTGCTCGCATTTGCACCAATCATGCCTGTGTGGGACAAAAATGAGTTGTTTGGTTGCCTGGTGTTCACCCACGTCTCAGCCCGCACAGAACTTAAAGCAGTCTCGGGCCAGGCTGGTGAGTTACTTCCGAATCACAGTTTCTCCGCAGCTAGGCTGAGCACGGCACACGTGGATCTTTTCTACACGCCTCGGGGAGTGCTGAAGACGGATGGAACAACTCATAACTCGCCCTCTCTCTCGTGTCACCGCCCACTCCCTTTCACACCACGCTTCCTCACTCACCACTCACCGCCCGTTTCTCTCCTCTCCTCTCCTTCGATGAGTCGCCCGCCGCCGCACCGTCCGTCGACCCCCATCAGCACCGGCAAGAACCCCATCCACGAGCATTGGGTTGTTGGCTTGGTGAACTCCTGGGTCGATCTCATGTGGGCTCTGCAAGCGGTCTCCTCTCTGCACCAGACCACCTCATGAGGCTAATGCGGTGTCGGCCGCTCCGACTTCGCCGTTGTTTTCGGACCTCATGGTCCTGAGTTCAATAGCGCCGCCGGAGGGGACGGCCGATGCACCACTCTTTGGAACCCTTGTGGGTTGGGGGGTTACCCCATCCGAGGGATTTGTCTAGGCAGCGTGGCAGGCGCATGCACGATGGTGCCCTCATCCTCGAACGCGCGCACCGGGCCAATGCACGATCATTGGCATTAGCGGCTCTTTCTCCTCTTCGCCCGACATCTCCTTCCTGTCGGGGTTTTTGCCCCAGCGGCATACACTCGAGCTCCACCCGCTTAGGTAAGAACCAAATCTCCCTTCTGTAGATTTGTATACTATGGTTTTCATCATTGGCATGCCAATGAATCGATTGGATTTGATCCCTTCTTGCATGGTACTGTTCATAGGAAGGGTAGTGTTCATGCTTGTTTTGTGTTTGATGTGCGTGCTTAGTAGTGTTCATATGCATGCAAGATTGGTGTGTGTTTCATGTTTATGCTTAGTGATTAGTACTCATGATGTACAATGTGTTCATGGGCATACTAGATAGGTATTTTATTTGGTGTTCATGCTTAATGCTCATGTGCATGTTATGTAGATTGGTGTGTGTTTGATTTTGTGATGCTAGCCATATTGGTGGTGTCTTTGATGTTCATGCTTAGTATTCATGTGCATGTTATCTAGATTGGTGTGTGTTTGATGTTCATGCTTAGGGTTCATGGGCATGCTAGATATATTGGTGTTGTCTTCGATGTTCCTGTTTAGTATTCATGATGCTTGTTCTGTGTTTGATGTTCATGCTTATGGTTCATGGGCATGCTAGCTAGATTGGTGTTGAAATGGGCATGCTATGTTGCATGATTTCATTACGTGCATTGTTTTCATGGTAGGTAGGACCAATGTGTTTGCTACTTTAGGTAATAGTATAAATGTAGCATGTTGCCAATGCCCTGTTACTAATCCATGTCATCATACCTGACAAGGTAATGAAGACAGAGTGGAACAGGCCTGGAGGAGGAGCCCATGTTGTCGGCGCCGAGGCTGTCGTGGGCTTCATCCACACAAACTGTTGGCTCAAAAGGGTGAACCTTCCTGGCAGGGTCGCCTTAATGAGCCTACCACGTTCAAGGGGACAAGCTCCTAGGACCGTCCACGAGGAGGGGTCCCAACAGCCGCTTCACTTTTATGTGCAAATCATGGACGATGAGGATCTCGCCATGCTCGTCATCCCTCCCAAGTTCGTCGATGTGATGAAGGAGTGGCTGACGGTCAAACTCGCGCGCATCGTTAGGCTCTCGGCGAACAAGTGGTGTGAATTCTGGGTTCAAGTCTAGAACTTCGAGGGGAGATGGTGCTTGGTCGGGGCTGGCGGTACTTCTGTCGCCGCCACAAGATTGTCCCTTGTGACCACATAGTGTTGCATATCTCCGACCTAGGCCTCAAGGTCCAAATCTACAACAGCGACAGCTCCATCGGGTGCAGGGTGTGTTGCAGCAGGCACAACTCCATCAGTGACCTTGCTTTCTCCCTCTAAACTTGTTAGTATGAACTTGTTGTTAGTTTACTGCGATGATGGGAGAATTTGAAGGAAATATGCCCTAGAGGCAATAATAAAGTTGTTATTTGTATTTCCTTATATCATGATAAATATTATTATTCATGCTAGAATTGTATTAACTGGAAACTTAGTACATGTGTGAATACATAGACAAATCGGAGTGTCCCTAGTATGCCTCTACTAGACTAGCTCATTGATCAAAGATGGTTATGTTTCCTAGCCATAGACATGAGTTGTCATTTGATCAACGGGATCACATCATTAGAAGAATGATGTGATGGACAAGATCCATCCGTTAGCTTAGCAACTTGATCGTTTAGTTTTACTGTTATTGCTTTCTTCATGACTTATACATGTTCCTATGACTATGAGATTATGCAACTCCCGAATACCGGAGGAACACCTTGTGTGATATCAAACGTCACAACGTAACTGGGTGATTATAAAGATGTTCTACAGGTGTCTCCGAAGGTGTTTGTGGTGTTGGCATAGATCGAGAATAGGATTTGTCACTCCGAGTGTCGGAGAGGTAGCTCTGGGCTCTCTCGGTAATACACATCACAATAAGCCTTGCAAGCAAATGACTAATGAGTTAGTCACGAGATGATATATTACGGAACGAGTAAAGAGACTTGCCGGTAACGAGATTGAACTGGGTGTGATGATTCCGATGATCGAATCTCGGGCAAGTAACATACCGATGACAAAGGGAACAATGTATGTTGTTACGCGGTTTGACTGATAAAGATCTTCATTGAATATGTAGGAACCAATATGAGCATTCAGGTTACGCTATTGGTTATTGATCGGAGATGAGTCTCGGTCATGTCTACATAGTTCTCGAACCCGTAGGATCCGCACGCTTAACGTTCGATGACGATCGGTATTATGAGTTTTGATGTACCAAAGGTAGTTTGGAGTCATGGATGTGATCACGGACATGACGAGGAGTCTCGGAATGTCCAAGACATAAAGATTGATATATTGTACGGCTATATTCGGACACCGGAAGTGTTTCGGGTGTTATCAAAGAAAATCGGAGTGCCGAAGGGGTTACCGGAACCCCCCGGGGGAGCATTGGGTCATAGTGGGCCATAAGGGAAAGAGAGAGGCAGCCCACTAGGGTTGGCCGGCCCCCCCCTAGGGAATGCTAGTTGGACTAGGAGTGGGGGGGAGGCGCCCCTCTCCTTCCTTCTCCTCTTCTTCTTCCTTTCCTACTCCTAGTAGGAATAGGAAAGGGGGATTCCTACTCCTACTTGGAGTAGGAAACCTACTCCTGGAGCGCCCTATAGGGCCGGCAGGACCTCCCCCCTTGCTCCTATATATACGGGGGCGGGGGGCAACCACGGACACACAAGCAACATTGTTTTAGCCGTGTGCGGTGCCCCCCTCCACGGAAACACACCTCGGTCATATCATTGCAGTGCTTAGGCGAAGCCCTGCGTTGGTAACTTCATCATCTCCGTCACCATGCCATTGTGCTACCGAAACTCTCCCGTGAAGCTCAACTGGATCAAGAGCTCGTGGGACGTCATCAAGCTGAACGTGTGCTAAACGCAGAGGTGCCATACGTTCGGTGCTTGGATCGGTTGGATCACGAAGACGTTTGAGTACATCAACCGTGTCACTAGACGCTTCCGCTTTCGGTCTACAAGGGTACGTAGACACACTCTCCCCTCTCGTTTCTATGCATCTAGTAGATAGATCTTGCGTGATTGTAGGAAATTTTTTGAAATACCATGTTCCCCAACAGTGGCATCATGAGCCAGGTCTATGCGTAGATGATATGCACGAGTAGAACACAATGAGTTGTGGGCGATAATAGTCATACTGCTTACCAGTATGTCATACTTTGATTCAGCGGTATTGTCAGATGAAGCAGCCCGGACCGACATTACGCGTACGCTTACGCGAGACTGGTTTCACCGTTACGAGCACTCGTTTCTTAAAGGTGACTGGCGGGTGTCTGTCTCTCTCACTAGTTGAATCAAGTGTGGCTATGCCCGGTCCTTGTGAAGGTTAAAACAGCACATACTTGACGAAACATCGTTGTGGTTTTTGTATGCATAGGTAAGAACGGTTATTGCTAACCCCGTAGCAGCCACGTAAAACTTGCAACAACAAAGTAGAGGACGTCTAACTTGTTTTTGCAGGGCATACTGTGATGTGATATGGTCAAGATGTGATGAGTTATACATTATTGTATGATATGATCATGTTTTGTAAAGTTATCGGCAACCGGCAGCAGCCTTATGGTTGTCTCTTTATTGTATGAATTGCGAAGGCCATGTAATTGCTTTAATTTATCACTATGAGTTAGCGATAGTAGTAGTAGCAATATTTGGCGAGACGATCACGACGCTACGATGAAGATCATGGTGTCAAGCTGGTGACGATGGAGATCATGACGATGCTTTGGAGATGGAGATCAAAAGCACAAGATGATGATGGCCATATCATGTCACATATTTTGATTGCATGTGATGTTTATCTTATTATGCTTCTTATTTTGCTTAGAACGGTGGTAGCATTATAAGATGATCCCTTACAAAATTTCAAGGTACAAGTGTTCTCCCTAAGTATGCACCGTTGCGAAAGTTTGTCGTGCCGAGACACCACGTGATGATCGGGTGTGATAAGCTCTACGTTCAAATACAACGGGTGTAAGAAAGTTTTGCACATGCAGAATACTCGGGTTAAACTTGACGAGCCTAGCATGTACAGACATGGCCTCGGAACACTGGAGACAGAAAGGTCGAGCGTGAATCATATAGTAGATATGATCAACATAAGATGTTCACCATTGAAAACTAGTCCATCTCACGTGATGATCGGACATGGTTTAGTTTATTTGGATCACGTGGTCATTTAGATAACTAGAGGGATGTCTATCTAAGTGGGAGTTCTTTAGTAATATTATTAATTGAACTTTAATTTATCATGAACTTAGTCCTGATAGTTTTTGCATATCTATGTTGTTGTAGATCAATGGCCCGTGCTACCGTTCCTTGAATTTTAATGCGTTCCTAGAGAAAGCTAAGTTGAAAGATGATGGTAGCAATTACACGGACTGGGTCCGTAACTTGAGGATTATCCTCATTGCTGAATAGAAGAATTACGTCCTTGAAGCACTGCTAGGTGACAAGCCCCCTCCTGCAAATGTAGACGTTTGAACGTCTGGCAGACGCGGTCTGATGACTACTCGATAGTTCAGTGTGCCATGCTTTACGGCTTAGAACCGGGACTTCAACGACGTTTTGAACGTCATGGAGCATATGAGATGTTCCAGGAGTTGAAGTTAATATTTCAAGAAAATGCTCGGATTGAGAGATATGAAGTCTCCAATAAGTTCTATAGCTGCAAGATGGAGGAGAACAGTTCTATCAGTGAACACTTGCTCAGAATGTCTGGGTACTACAATCATATGACTCAACTTGGTTGCAAAGTTGACGAAGATAGTATTATTGATAGAGTTCTTCAATCACTGCCACCAAGCTATAAAGGCTTCGTGATGAACTATAACATGCAAGGGATGCGGAAGACAATTCCCGAGCTCTTCGCTATGCTAAAAGCTGCGGAGGTAGAAATCAAAAAGGAGCATCAAGTGTTGATAGTTAACAAGACCACTAGTTTCAAGAAAAAGGGCAAGGAAAAGAAGGGGAACTTCAAGAAGAATAGCAAGACAGTTGCTACTCCCACGAAGAAACCCAAGTCTGGAGCCAAGCCTAAAACTGAGTGCTTCTACTGCAAAGGGACTGGACACTGGAAGCGGAACTTCCCCAAGTATTTGGCAGATAAGAAGGATGGCAAAGTGAACAAAGGTATATTTGATATACATGTTATTGATGTGTAACTTACTAATGTTCGTAGTAGCACCTGGGTATTTGATACTGGTTCGGTTGCTAATATTTGTAACTCGAAACAGAGGCTACGGATTAAACGAAGATTAGCTAACGACGAGGTGACGATGTGCATGGGAAATGGTTCCAAAGTCGATGTGATCGCCGTTGGCACCCGACCTCTACATCTACCTTCGGGATTAGTTTTAGATATGAATAATTGTTATTTGGTGCCAGCGTTAAGCATGAACATTATATCTGGATCTTGTTTATTGCGAGATGGTTATTCATTTAAATCCGAGAATAATGGTTGTTCTATTCATATGAGTAATATCTTTTATGGTCATGCACCCTTGAAGAGTGGTCTATTCTTGTTGGATCTCGATCATAGTGATACACATATTCATAATATTGAAGCCAAAAGATGCAAGCTTAATAATGATAGTGCAACTTATTTCTGGCACTGCCGTTTAGGTCATATTGGTGTAAAGCGCATGAAGAAACTCCATAATGATGGACTTTTGGAATCACTTGATTATGAATCACTTGGTGCTTGCGAACCATGCCTCATGGGTAAAATGACTAAGACTCCATTCTCCGGAACAATGGAGCGAGCAACAGATTTGTTGGAAATCATACATACTGATATATGTGGACCGATGAGTGTTGAGGCTCGTGGCGGGTATCGTTATTTTCTGACCTTCACTGATGATTTGAGCAGATATGGGTATATCTACTTGATGAAACACAAGTTTGAAACATTTGAAAAGTTCAAAGAATTTCAGAGTGAAGTAGAGAATCATCGTAACAAGAAAATAAAGTTTCTACGATCTGATCGCGGAGGCGAATATTTGAGTTACGAGTTTGCTCTTCATTTGAAACAATGTGGAATAGTTTCACAACTCACGCCACCCAGAACACCACAGTGTAATGGTGTGTCTGAATGTCGTAACCGTACTTTATTAGATATGGTGCGATCTATGATGTCTCTTACCGATTTACCACTATCGTTTTGGGGTTATGCTTTAGAGACAGCTGCATTCACATTAAATAGGGCACCATCTAAATCCGTTGAGACGACGCCTTATGAACTGTGATTTGGCAAGAAACCAAAGTTGTCGTTTCTTAAAGTTTGGGGTTGCGATGCTTACATGAAAAAGCTTCAACCTGATAAGCTCGAACCCAAGTCGGATAAATGTGTCTTCATAGGATACCCAAAGGAGACTGTTGGTACACCTTCTATCACAGATCCGAAGGCAAAATATTTGTTGCTAAGAATGGATCCTTTCTACAGAAGGAGTTTCACTCGAAAGAAGTGAGTGGGAGGATGTAATGCCTAGGATGGGACTATATCTCCTACGTGTCGAGGCACGACTTAAAGATATAAGCCCATCCTAGAATGATCTCAAGTTTGGTATCTTTGCACGACTCATGTAAAAGAGGGATTAAATTGCAAAAGAAGATAGTTGGCTTACACTGGCCACTTCACACAATACAATACATAAGCAAAACATCATTCAAAACATCACAACCCGACTACGGGCGAAGATCAAAAGAAAGATACCAAAACAACATAAAGCCACAGGCCTCGATCGGATCCTAGTAGAAACCACTACTGATCGTCGAAACGTCACAGGCAAACGGCCACGCTCTTCATCGAGCTCCCGGTGAAGAACTGATCCAACTCCTGCATCAAACTCGGCTGAACCTGCATCTGGTGTGGTGAAGTAACTGTGAGCCACAGAGGACTCAGCAATCCCGTTCCCGGGTAACAAGACTATTCAAGCCTTGGGAGAGGATAAGGCTGAAGAAAAGAATAAGTGTCTGCAGCAGCAACTAGCACTAGCTTACGTGAAAGAGTGCGAGAAGAGAAAGCCTCGGGCAAGAAGTGATCACGAAGTGATCCTATCTAAGCTCAACAAACATAACCCCTCTTTGTCCAACTCCCGAATCCCTATTCGGAAATTGACGGTCACGGAACACACGCTGGTAGTGTATTAGTAACGTTGTGTCAAGTTATCTACAACCGGATATTAACAAGCTCCCATCTGCCACATAACCGCGGGCACGGCTTTCGAAAGTTCATAACCCTGCAGGGGTGTTCCAACTTGACCCATTACAAGCCCACGATCCGCGGAGTCGCAACTCCAAAGTGGGAAGACCCGAGTATTCTCGGAATCCCGTGCTCAAGATACTCCGAACTAAGGTAAGGCTAATCCAGCAAATCCTCCCGGCGTGTCGACACCCTGATAGGTAGCCGCGCGTATCTAGTCTCAGGACACGACCGGATGGGCGATGCTACGGGTTTTTACCAAACCTCGAGTTTCCTCGTGGTGGCCCCGCAGGACCCCCGTTTCGGACCAACACTCATGTGGAGCACTGGCCCGGGGTTGTTGAATTAAAATAAAAGGGATAGCTAGTCCCTATGCAAGTTTTATTAGTTATTAGGCGAATAGTACCAATGTTGGGACTTGCTGGAAAAGACTTAGCACTTAGCGGTTTATCGAGGGGGTCCCATACACCCCAACCGTGTTAGGAACGCATAATCAAGGAACATAACACCGGTTTATACGGTTCCTAACGGCATGAGTGGAACAAATCACCAAGCAAAAGGCTTAGCCTTCCACCTTTGCCAATATATAGATGATTTCATTTTAAGCATTTATATAGTGTGATAAAACCCAACAAACTTCAACATGAAGCAAGCATCTTCGATCTTCACCTGCAACTAGCAATGCTATAAGAGGGGCTGAGCGAAGCTTACTTAGCCATTCAACGGTTTGCATAGGTAGGGTGGTTAAACATGGTCATGGTTACAAGTAGGAGGCTGACAAGAAAGACATGGGCATCGAGGCAAAACTATAGAGCAGAACTACTAGCAATAGGCAAAGATAGTAATGGTATCCGGGTTCGGTCATCTTGCCTGAAGAGAAGTCGTTCGGATCGTAAGAAGGGTCCTCGTGCTCAACCTCGTTGGTAACCTCGTGCTCGTACTCGTACTCGGTCTCAGCTTCCGGCTCTAAACAATACAATCACACAAGGCACAAATCAACAAGATGCAATGCGCACTCGAAAATGATGGATGCATGATGGATGCACTAAGGATGCACTAAGGATGCACGCGGAGCACGGAAAAATAGCACTCAAGCAAAACAACTCAAAACATGATAACAATAGGAGATTATGAATCTACACAGAAAATCAATCAAGTTTCATATAAGACTCGCTGAAATCGGAGCTACGGGCTAAAAGTTATGCCCGAAACAAGAAATGAGCGAAAGCTGAAAATTACAGCAACATAGCAACTTCGGAGCACTAGAAAAATAAGCTACAACACTCAAACAACATGGCAAAGAGCATAAACATAAACTAGACATATCCTACAGCAAATAAGTCCAAAGGTGCACCCCCAAAGGAGTCATGGATCAATAGCAATAAGCTTGGACATATTGAACTTGACAATAAAATTCTGGCAGCAGAATTTTATTGAAACTTTGGAGCAAAAGTTAAACATGCTACAGCCACTCAAATAAGCATGTGAGAACATGAATGGAAAGCCAACAATATATACTACAAGGAACAATCAAGATCCACTCCAAAACTATCATGGTTTGTCCTAGAGCAGCAAGCAAACATGGCATCGGAACGTTACAGATTTCAGACTTAGTGAAAAACCACTAAGTGTTGAAACAGCAGTTTCATCATGGCATCTAAACGAGCAAGTTTAAGTCACCTCGAAACTAAACATGGCAAGTGGTAAGCACCACATCAAAGTACACATGATGGTGATTCCGAAACACACAAGCATGCATCATGGAGATAAACACAACGATAGCAACGAGCTCAACAAGATGGCATTTCATAACAAGTGAAACAACATCACAGCCACATGGCACTTTGCAACGAATATAAACATGGCAAGAATAAATCTATCATGCAACCTAACACAAGCAACATGTAGAGCATGGCAAGACGAACACGTGGACATGTCATTTGCATCATTCGGCCAAACGAGCTAAAAGATATCACATAGCAAAGATGGCATAAAAACATCACATAGCAGCAATTATATCACGATGCACTATTGCAACAGAAAAACAAGCACCTAGATGATCTCTAACATGCATGACACAAAGAGATGAAACGTAGTGCTAATCACCACGAACGTCTGGACATGCTATTTGCGTAAAACGGACATCCACACAAAAAGTTAGAGCAGTTTGAAATAAGCATCAGACAGGTAAAACTGGGATTAGGAGGGAAAAGGTCAACCTCTCAGATTTACTGAAAAAAACAAAGGCCCGGGGTGGATCTGAGGAAGTGGGCCGGCCCGGGCGTGGCGGCGGCTGGCGCGAGGCGGATCGGCCCGGTGCGGGGCTGGGCCTCGGGCGGCTGCGGGAGCCCAGCTCGGGAGCGGAGGCGGATCGGCCCGGTGGGAGGGCGAGGCAGGCGGCCCGGAGTGGCGATGGCCCGCAGAGGCGGCGCGTGCCTGGGAGGCTAGAGAGGCGGGCCGGCCTCGGTGGCTGGGGCCTGGCTCGGCGGAGCGCGGGATCTTGGGTCGGCGCGGGGTGGAGAGGCGGACGGCGATGTGGTCCCAGCCGGCTGGAGGGGCGCGGCGAAGTGGGGCTGGGCCCTGGCGCTGGAGTGGGCCGCGACGGGATCCAGGCGCGGTGGGCGATCGGGAGGCCGAGGAGCTGGCGATGTGGTCCTGCCACGGGCCGAGGGCGAAGGCCAGCGATGGGATCGATCGGCGAAGGAGGTGGCGTTGACCTGCGGGATCCAGATCAGATCGAGGGTTGGTCGCGGGCGACGTTCCCAAGCGCGACGGCGGCAGGAGGGAAGGAGCCAAGTGGCTGGCCAGATCCAAGTTTTTGGGGAGAGGTGGATCTGAGAAAAAAAATGAGGGGGAGAGAGTGGAGAAGAAGCTAGGGATGCCTAAAAAAACCTAGGGGTCTATATATATAGCAGATAGCTAGGGTTAGGGGATTTAGGTGTGTTTGGAGCCCTCCGATCGCGATCCGACGGGTCCGATCGCGGGGGAAGTTTAGATGGGCCTAGGAGAGGGTAGTGGGCTTATGTAGGGGTGTTTTTGGGCCACAAGTGGAGGCACTTTGGACCCACACGAATAACTGTTGGAATAACAAACGGAGTCCAAACGCGACGAGATTTGACAGGCGGGTTACACACGAAAAAACAACAACACACGACAAGTCTCGCGGCACACCGGTAACGTTACACGGCCAAACACCAAAGTAGGCCTACGGGACGCCACAGACACGTGAGGGAGCTCCGGAACGCGAAACGGACAACGGGAAGGAACGCGTGGAACCGGATGCAACCGACAACACAAATGCAATGCGATGCACATGTCTACATGATATGAATGAATGCCACACACGCACACAACAAAACAACGAAAACACGAAAGACAAAGAACCCGGAATGGAAATAGATGAAGCCGGAGATATATTATATACCCAAAAGGGAAAGTATTACATCCGGGGCATTACAAAGTCTCCTCTACTACGAAAAGATCTCGTCCCGAGATCTAGGACTGGAAAAAGGAAGGGTACTCGGAACGAAGATGATCTTCTCGTTCCCACGTAGCCTCTCGGTCGGTGTGATGTGACCACTTGACTTTCAAGAATTTGATGGACTTGTTGCGGGTCTTGCGTTCGGTTTCTTCGAGAATAGCAACGGGATGCTCTCGGTAGGACAAGAACTTGAGGAGATGGAATGATACTTGATGATATCAACAAAACACTGCCTCCGGAACAATTAAAAGAATGGCACAAGGGGTAAGAAAGATTCAGACAACACTCCGGTTAAAAGAGAGGCAAAACTATATAAATGACGGAACTGAATGAAGAATACAACACTCCAGTTAAAAGGACAAGCAAAGGAAGAACATGATCTCGATAATACGAGATGGTGGTTAAAGAGAGCAATATCACAAAGCCTCCGGAATGAAAGAATAGCATATAAATCAATGAAAGACTTGAACGGAGAAGAAAATGACAACATCTCTCAAAATTGAATTTGAAAGAGCATCCTTACGAAGAAGGGTTGAACAGAGTTGTTGGAAAAATCAACAACGAAAAGAATAAGCTCGAAGTGGGCTTATGGAATACATCTCAAAATTATGAGGTGACAACCATCCACTGACGAAAACATTTGATTGCATTGAGATCAACAAGGAGACGATAAACTTATATCACCGGAATGATAAATGAAGAACTTGGGTCATTTGTAAGCACCATAATAGCAACAATCCTTAGGGAAAAACTTATAGGTGAAATACAACCCAAGATACTCGAACGAATAATTGAAGGGGTTGAAAGGATCTCCTGAACAAGGAAAATGATGGTTTTAAATATCTCATTCCTGACAACTCGTGAATCATGAAACATGAAGGAATTGAAAAAATGACATAACACCATCTCAAAAGATAAGGGAGAAAGAATTGCACTTCAAAATGCAAGAAGAGGAATATTTGAGCTCCAACAAGAATCTTGATGAAGACTACGAGGATGAATTAAATGATGATGAACCACCATGAAGAACTCCGGTAATGAAAGCATGAGAAGTGAAAGATGAAAAGAATAAGATTCAAGGTCTGCGATGAATTAGATGAAGTTGAAATGATATAATTGAAATAACTTGGAGCTCCGGAAAACAAGATGAACAACTTAGAACCGAGAATATGATATGATGAACAAGCTCCGGAAAACAGAGATTAATCACTCGAGGAAATAAGAATAAGATTTATTGTATGCTTATCCTTCATCAAATTAAATTGATGACAAGCAAACGGATTTGGCGTACTACTTATTCTCGTTGCAAAGAATTAAAGAGGGATCTAGCACAACCTTGGATAAATCTTCAACAAAGCACCGGTAGGATTGAGAAAAGAACAAATGAATTAAAACGATAACAATGGAAGGGTAAACTTGAAAGAACCACCGTAAAAATATGGAGACGAACGAAGAGACATCAATTAAGAATAGTTGGAGGACGAAGTTGAAAACTGAGAACGAAGAAATATTCTGAAATGATGGCCTTCGGAGGATCACAATGGAAAGAATTCATGAAATGCTCCGGACGGGTATGAAAATAATTCCTCACAATCAAAACGATAATGAGGATGGCATGAAGCTAGAACCACAAATCTTGGAAGAGAACGGGCCGAGAATTAAGAGAAACACTTCTCCGGTCTCCAAATGTTGAGAATGAAGACGAGAAATGCCATGAAGAATTTCGAGATACTCCGGACGAATGACAAGAGGAAGGTGGAGCTAAAGATGGAAATAATTGAAAACAAGCTTGGAGAAGGCATGTGACTGATGTAAATCATTCTTACGTCACCTTTGAAAAGAATTTCAGAATAACTCCGGAAAAATAGAAGAGTTAGGTAAGACCTGTGGGTTAGGGCCCACTCAAAAGAAATCACCGTTGAAAAAGATTGCTTAAGAGATATTGCACCGGTTGAATTAAATGGCTTGAATAAGATAGCAATCCTCAAAATAGCTTGAACGGATTAAGAATGGAATTATGAATCGTTAGCACTCCGGATATGGATAGCAAGAGGAGAATGATTAATTGGTGCACCGGAATAAGAAAGCATTGTGAAAAGAGGAAAAAGGATAAGATCAACACCGAAATCTTGAATTACATCCACCGGCAGAATTTGAAAACAAAAGAATGATGAGCTTGAAGCTCTTGAGCAACTTCCTGAGAATCATCGGATAAGAACATTGAAGGAAAAGAATGAAGAAATATCACATGAATAAAATGGATACTTCATCTGAGATTTCTTGCTTCGAGAAGAAGAAGGGTGGGAGGGTGGGGAAAACAAAGACAACTTGAGATGAAAGAAACAGACAAATTGTCAGATTTCTCAATGGCGTCCGGATGGAAATAACTTGAAGAGAAGGCACACCGGTTGAAAAGGATTAACATGAATATCTCGATGGTTAAGAAGTACTAGCACTCCCATAGAAATATGAGAACACCGATTAAGAAAGGTATGGAATCAACATTTGACATCGAAGCAACTCAAATACCAGAATCAAAACAAGAACAAAGGATAGATATGCAACATAGTCTTCACAAGCATCATTCGAACAAGAGGAACGAATGAAATTCTCAGTTAAATGATAACATCAATCTTCACGAGAAGTCACATAGGGGACAAAAGGTAAATAAGAAAAACAACAAGGTACAGACGGGAACAAACACAAGATAGGAGCTTCGTTCTAACATCTTTGTGCTGAAAGCATATGAATGCGTTACGAAAGGGTTTTGCAATCCCCGGATCAGCATAGCCAAGGACCCTTTAAGATGCAACTCCCGATCGGAACATCGGTCATAATACCACTTCACTCGATGTAGAACCCCGAACTCGCTAACCTGTATTCGTTGAAAGAATGCCTATGATCTACTAGATAAGCCCACCTATGAATTTCCGAAAGATTCCAGTTATGCAATCAGGTGTTGGGGATACACGGGAAGCACCGCGCAATCAACTCTAAACCTACTCCAGGTGTATATATCCTTCAACACATAACCAGTCTTTCTCGGAAACTGTGTACCTCGGACCTTCGAAAAGCATCCACTATAACAAGCTATGGCAATACTCCCGAACTACCTCCCCAGTACTGGGTGATGTCGGGGTTATCTTGCCACTGGCCGTATAGGAGAGATTTTCGATGTCGGCCGTCTTAAGTATTTAGTACTGCCGCGATATGCTTGTGACGACAATACCCCGAAGCTCAACTCCCTGGGACACTGCCACAACCCCTAATGTCAGGAGGCATCGAGAACAATATTCTCGTCACAAGAACATCGAAACAATCCCAGAATACTCGCGAGATTCCTAAAAAAAATTGGTGCAATTTTTGAGAGTAGAAGAGGTAAAAGTAATCGTCAGGAGTCCTCACCAGAATGAAAGAGATGAGGAGCAAAAGAAATCCTACTCTCCGATATAAATATAGGACTCAAAACATTTTCAAGTGTGTGCCTAGACTCAACCGTCAACGATTCGATCAATCAGTGGGGGCTTCTAGGTCGGAGAAGGCTCTGAATACCAACTTGTAATGCCCAGGATGGGACTATATCTCCTACGTGTCGAGGCACGACTTAAAGATATAAGCCCATCCTAGAATGATCTCAAGTTTGGTATCTTTGCACGACTCATGTAAAAGAGGGATTAAATTGCAAAAGAAGATAGTTGGCTTACACTCGCCACTTCACACAATACAATACATAAGCAAAACATCATTCAAAACATCACAACCCGACTACGGGCGAAGATCAAAAGAAAGATACCAAAACAACATAAAGCCACAGGCCTCGATCGGATCCTAGTAGAAACCACTACTGATCGTCGAAACGTCACAGGCAAATGGCCACGCTCTTCATCGAGCTCCCGGTGAAGAACTGATCCAACTCCTGCATCAAACTCGGCTGAACCTGCATCTGGTGTGGTGAAGTAACTGTGAGCCACAGAGGACTCAGCAATCCCGTTCCCGGGTAACAAGACTATTCAAGCCTTGGGAGAGGATAAGGCTGAAGAAAAGAATAAGTGTCTGCAGCAGCAACTAGCACTAGCTTACGTGAAAGAGTGCGAGAAGAGAAAGCCTCGGGCGAGAAGTGATCACGAAGTGATCCTATCTAAGCTCAACAAACATAACCCCTCCGTGTCCAACTCCCGAATCCCTATTCGGAAATTGACGGTCACGGAACACACGCTGGTAGTGTATTAGTAACGTTGTGTCAAGTTATCTACAACCGGATATTAACAAGCTCCCATTTGCCACATAACCGTGGGCACGGCTTTCGAAAGTTCATAACCCTGCAGGGGTGTTCCAACTTGACCCATTACAAGCCCACGATCCGCGGAGTCGCAACTCCAAAGTGGGAAGACCCGAGTATTCTCGGAATCCCGTGCTCAAGATACTCCGAACTAAGGTAAGGCTAATCCAGCAAATCCTCCCGGCGTGTCGACACCCTGATAGGTAGCCGCGCGTATCTAGTCTCAGGACACGACCGGATGGGCGATGCTACGGGTTTTTACCAAACCTCGAGTTTCCTCGTGGTGGCCCCGCAGGACCCCCATTTCGGACCAACACTCATGTGGAGCACTGGCCCGGGGTTGTTGAATTAAAATAAAAGGGATAGCTAGTCCCTATGCAAGTTTTATTAGTTATTAGGCGAATAGTACCAATGTTGGGACTTGCTGGAAAAGACTTAGCACTTAGCGGTTTATCGAGGGGGTCCCATACACCCCAACCGTGTTAGGAACGCATAATCAAGGAACATAACACCGGTTTATACGGTTCCTAACGGCATGAGTGGAACAAATCACCAAGCAAAAGGCTTAGCCTTCCACCCTTGCCAATATATAGATGATTTCATTTTAAGCATTTATATAGTGTGATAAAACCCAACAAACTTCAACATGAAGCAAGCATCTTCGATCTTCACCTGCAACTAGCAATGCTATAAGAGGGGCTGAGCGAAGCGTACTTAGCCATTCAACGGTTTGCATAGGTAGGGTGGTTAAACATGGTCATGGTTACAAGTAGGAGGCTGACAAGAAAGACATGGGCATCGAGGCAAAACTATAGAGCGGAACTACTAGCAATAGGCAAAGATAGTAATGGTATCCGGGTTCGGTCATCTTGCCTGAAGAGAAGTCGTTCGGATCGTAAGAAGGGTCCTAGTGCTCAACCTCATTGGTAACCTCGTGCTCGTACTCGTACTCGGTCTCAGCTTCCGGCTCTAAGCAATACAATCACACAAGGCACAAATCAACAAGATGCAATGCGCACTCGAAAATGATGGATGCATGATGGATGCACTAAGGATGCACACGGAGCACGGAAAAATAGCACTCAAGCAAAACAACTCAAAACATGATAACAATAGGATATTATGAATCTACACAGAAAATCAATCAAGTTTCATATAAGACTCGCTGAAATCGGAGCTACGGGCTAAAAGTTATGCCCGAAACAAGAAATGAGCGAAAGCTGAAAATTACAGCAACATAGCAACTTCGGAGCACTAGAAAAATAAGCTACAGCACTCAAACAACATGGCAAAGAGCATGAACATAAACTAGACATATCCTATAGCAAATAAGTCCAAAGGTGCACCCCCAAAGGAGTCACGGATCAATAGCAATAAGCTTGGACATATTGAACTTGACAATAAAATTCTGGCAGCAGAATTTTATTGAAACTTTGGAGCAAAAGTTAAACATGCTAAAGCCACTCAAATAAGCATGTGAGAACATGAATTGAAAGCCAACAATATATACTACAAGGAACAATAAAGATCCACTCCAAAACTATCATGGTTTGTCCTAGTGCAGCAAGCAAACATGGCATCGGAACGTTACAGATTTCAGACTTAGTGAAAAACCACTAAGTGTTGAAACAGCAGTTTCATCATGGCATCTAAACGAGCAAGTTTAAGTCACCTCGAAACTAAACATGGCAAGTGGTAAGCACCACATCAAAGTACACATGATGGTGATTCCGAAACACACAAGCATGCATCATGGAGATAAACACAACGATAGCAACGAGCTCAACAAGATGGCATTTCATAACAAGTGAAACAACATCACAGCCACATGGCACTTTGCAACGAAGATAAACATGGCAAGAATAAATCTATCATGCAACCTAACACAAGCAACATGTAGAGCATGGCAAGACGAACACGTGGACATGTCATTTGCATCATTCGGTCAAACGAGCTAAAAGATATCAACATAGCAAAGATGGCATAAAAACATCACATAGCAGCAATTATATCACGATGCACTATTGCAACAGAAAAACAAGCACCTAGATGATCTCTAACATGCATGACACAAAGAGATGAAACGTAGTGCTAATCACCACGAACGTCTGGACATGCTATTTGCGCAAAACGGACATCCACACAAAAAGTTAGAGCAGTTTGAAATAAGCATCAGACAGGTAAAACTGGGATTAGGAGGGAAAAGGTCAACCTCTCAGATTTACTGAAAAAAACAAAGGCCCAGGGTGGATCTGAGGAAGTGGGCCGGCCCGGGCGCGGCGGCGGCTGGCGCGAGGCGGATCGGCCCGGTGCGGGGCTGGGCCTCGGGCGGCTGCGGGAGCCCAGCTCGGGAGCGGAGGCGGATCGGCCTGGTGGGAGGGCGAGGCAGGCGGCCCGGAGTGGCGATGGCCCGCGGAGGCGGCGCGCGCCTGGGAGGCTGGAGAGGCGGGCCGGCCTCGGTGGCTGGGGCCTGGCTCGGCGGAGCGCGGGATCTTGGGCCGGCGCGGGGTGGAGAGGCGGACGGCGATGTGGTCCCAGCCGGCTGGAGGGGCGTGGCGAAGTGGGGCTGGGCCCTGGCGCTGGAGTGGGCCGCGACGGGATCCAGGCGCGGTGGGCGATCGGGAGGCCAAGGAGCTGGCGATGTGGTCCTGCCACGGGCCGAGGGCGAAGGCCAGCGATGGGATCGATCGGCGAAGGAGGTGGCGTTGACCTGCGGGATCCAGATCAGATCGAGGGTTGGTCGCGGGCGACGTTCCCAAGCGCGACGGCGGCGGGAGGGAAGGAGCCAAGTGGCTGGCCAGATCCAAGTTTTTGGGGAGAGGTGGATCTGAGAAAAAAAATGAGGGGGAGAGAGTGGAGAAGAAGCTAGGGATGCCTAAAAAACCCTAGGGGTCTATATATATAGCAGATAGCTAGGGTTAGGGGATTTAGGTGTGTTTGGAGCCCTCCGATCGCGATCCGACGGGTCCGATCGCGGGGGAAGTTTAGATGGGCCTAGGAGAGGGTAGTGGGCTGCTGTAGGGGTGTTTTTGGGCCACAAGTGGAGGCACTTTGGACCCACACGAATAACTATTGGAATAACAAACGGAGTCCAAACGCGACGAGATTTGACAGGCGGGTTACACACGACAAAACAACAACACACGACAAGTCTCGCGGCACACCGGTAATGTTACACGGCCAAACACCAAAGTAGGCCTATGGGACGCCACGGACACGTGAGGGAGCTCCGGAACGCGAAACGGACAACGGGAAGGAACGCGTGGAACCGGATGCAACCGACAACACAAATGCAATGCGATGCACATGTCTACATGATATGAATGAATGCCACACACGCACACAACAAAACGACGAAAACCCGAAAGACAAAGAACCCGGAATGGAAATAGATGAAGCCGGAGATATATTATATACCCAAAAGGGAAAGTATTACATCCGGGGCATTACAGAGGAAAGTAGAACTTGATGAGGTAATTGTACCTTCTCCCGAATTGGAAAGTAGTACATCACAGAAACTAGTTCCAGTGATTCCTACACCAATTAGTGAGGTAGCTAATGATGATGATCATGAAACTTCGGATCAAGTTACTACTGAACCTCGTAGGTCAACCAGAGTACGTTCCGCACCAGAGTGGTACGGGAACCCAGTTCTGGAAGTCATGTTACTATACCATGATGAACCTACGAACTATGAGGAAGCGATGATGAGCCCAGATTCCGCAAAATGGCTTGAGGCCATGAAATCTGAGATGGGATCCATGTATGAGAACAAAGTGTGGATTTTGGTTTACTTTCCCGATGATCAGCAAGCCATTAAAAATAAATAGATCTTCAAGAGGAAGACCGACGCCGACGGTAATGTTACTGTCTACAAAGCTCGACTTGTTGTGAAAGGTTTTCGACTAGTTCAAGGAGTTGACTACGATGATACTTTCTCACTCGTAGCGATGCTTAAGTCTGTCCGAATCATGTTAGCAATTGCCACATTTTATGATTATGAAATATGGCATGGATGTCAAAACTACATTCCTGAATGGATACCTTAAAGAGGAGTTGTATATGATGCAACCAGAAGGTTTTGTCGATCCTAAAGGTGCTGACAAAGTGTGCAAGTTGCAGCGATCCATCTATGGACTGGTGCAAGCATCTCGGAGTTGGAATATACGCTTTGATGACGTGATCAAAGCACATGGTTTTATACAGACTTTTGGAGAAGCCTGTATTTACAAGAAAGTGAGTGGGAGCTCTGTAGCATTTCTGATATTATATGTGGATGACATATTGTTGATTGGAAATGATATAGAATTTCTGGATAGCATAAAAGGATACTTGAATAAGAATTTTTCAAAGAAAGACCTTGGTGAAACTACTTATATATTATGCATCAAGATCTATAGAGATAGATCAAGATGCTTAATTGGACTTTCACAAAGCACATACCTTGATAAAGTTTTGAAAAAGTTCATAATGGATCAGTCGAAGAAAGGGTTCTTGCATGTGTTACAAGGTGTGAAGTTGAGTAAGACTCAATGCCCGACCACTGCAGAAGATAGAGAGAAAATGAAAGTCATTCCCTATGCCTCAGCCATAGGATCTATCTTGTATGCAATGATGTGTACCAGACCTGATGTGTGCCTTGTTATAAGTTTAGCAGGGAGGTACCAAAGTAATCCAGGAGTTGATCACTGGACAGCGGTCAAGAACATCCTGAAGTACCTGAAAAGGACAAAGGATATGTTTCTCGTTTATGGAGGTGACAAAGAGCTCGTCGTAAACGGTTACGTCGATTCAAGCTTTGACACTGATCCAGATGACTCTAACTCACAAACCGAATATGTATTTTTATTCAACGGTGGAGCTGTCAGTTGGTGCAGTTCCAAGCAGAGCGTCGCGGCAGGATCTACGTGTGAAGCGGAGTACATAGCTGCTTCGGAAGCAGCAAATGAAGGAGTCTGGATGAAGGAGTTCATATCCGATCTAGGTGTTATACCTAGTGCATCGGGTCCAATGAAAAATCTTTTGTGATAACACTGGAGCAATAGCCTTGGCGAAGGAATCTAGGTTTCACAAGAGAACAAAGCACATCAAGAGACGCTTCAATTCCATCCGCGACCAAATCAAGGAGGGAGACATAGAAATTTGCAAGATACATACGGATCTGAATGTCGCAGACCCGTTGACTAATCCTCTTCCATGAGCAAAACATGATCAACACCAAGACTCCATGGGTGTTAGAATCATTACTATGTAATCTAGATTATTGACTCTAGTTCAAGTGGGAGACTGAAAGAAATATGCCCTAGAGGCAATAATAAATTTTTTATTTGTATTTCCTTATATCATGATAAATGTTTATTATTCAGGCTAGAATTGTATTAACTGGAAACTTAGTACATGTGTGAATACATAGAAAAAATAGAGTGTCCCTAGTATGCCTCTACTAGACTAGCTCATTGATCAAAGATGGTTATGTTTCCTAGCCATAGACATGACTTGTCATTTGATCAATGGGATCACATCATTAGGAGAATGATGTGATGGACAAGACCCATCCGTTAGCTTAGCAACTTGATCGTTTAGTTTTACTGCAATTGCTTTCTTCATGACTTATACATGTTCCTATGACTATGAGATTATGCAACTCCCGAATACCGAAGGAACACCTTGTGTGCTATCAAACGTCACAACGTAACTGGGTGATTATAAAGATGCTCTACAGGTGTCTCCGAAGGTGTTTGTGGTGTTGGCATAGATCGAGAATAGGATTTGTCACTCCGAGTGTCGGAGAGGTATCTCTAGGCCCTCTCGGTAATACACATCACAATAAGCCTTGCAAGCAAATGACTAATGAGTTAGTCACGAGATGATATATTACGAAACAAGTAAAGAGACTTGCCGGTAACAAGATTGTACTGGGTATGATGATATCGATGATCGAATCTCGGGCAAGTAACATACCGATGATAAAGGGAACAACGTATGTTGTTATACGGTTTGATCGATAAAGATCTTCGTAGAATATGTAGGAACCAATATGAACATCCAGGTTCCGCTATTGGTTATTGACCGGAGATGAGTCTCGGTCATGTCTACATAGTTCTTGAACCCGTAGGGTCCACACGCTTAACGTTCAATGACGATCGGTATTATGATTTTTGATGTACCAAAGGTAGTTCGGAGTCCCGGATGTGATCACGGACATAACGAGGAGTCTCGGAATGTCCGAGATATAAATATTGATATATTGGCTGGCTATATTCGAACACCGGAATCGGAGAAAACCGGAGTGCCGGAGGGGTTACCGGAACCCCCCGGGGGAGTATTGGGCCATAGTGGGCCATAAGGGAAAGAGAGTGTTGACACCTGACTTTGGCAAGGTGCGGAAAGCAATGAAGATGGCCTCAAATGAGAAAGTTCTCAACATGTGAAAGTTCCGTATCGTCAAAATGAGAAGCTTTGATGTTTGGGTCATCACCATCCGACCTCATCTTAGGAGCTGAAACAGTATTCAAACTTCTAAAATTTTGTGTTCAGATCACTGTTTGGCTGATTACGCCCTCAAGACGGACTCAGATGGAAAACTATCCAACATGAATTGTCTTCGTCTCGTCGAGATCGATTTTGATATAAAAAAATTCCAAATCCGAATTCGTATGCAAAAGTTAAAGCTATCGGAGTGCACCCCTGTCACGAGGCAAAATATGGCGCGCCCAACCAGACCTATGTCTGATGGGTAGCGCGAGCGAACAGGTGTTTTGTGTGACCGTTTCGGCCCAAAAGATGGCCTCAAATCGAAAAACGTTCAACGTGAAAGTTGTTCGTCTTGTCGAAACGGTCAAGATTGCTTTTGGGGACATTTCCATCCGAGTTCATTTACTGCTACAAAAATGACCCGCAATATGCAGCCAGTTTAAACCGAACGATTTTGGAAAGTTTGCCGGGCAAAGAGCTTGCCGGGTGAAAAGCTTGTCGGGGTGAAAGGCTTGCCGGGTGAAAAGCTTGCCGGGCAAAGAGCTTGCCGGGGTGGAAACCTTGTCGGGATGGAAAGCTTGCCGGGGTGGAAAGCTTGCCGGGAAAAGCTTGCCGGGGTGGAAACTGCCAAGGACAATTCGACCAGAAGCTGAAGATGGGAAAAAAAGGATTATCTAGATGGCCTCGGATCAAAACGTGTTCAACATAAAAGTTGTTCGTAACGTTGAAACAGTCAACTTTTTTTTTTTGAAGTCGTCATCACCCGACATAGTATACGATCTGCAGGGATACTATAAAGGGTGTGAAGCTTGTCAAAAAATTGGTGATATTCAATTGGCTCGTGCTGCTATGTTACATCCTATTATCAAACCGTGGCCTTTCAGAGGATGGGGTTTAGACTTTATTGGGAAAATTCATCCATCTTCCTCAAAGGGGCATCGGTTCGTATTGGTGGCAACCGATTATTTCACTAAATGGTCTGAAGCAGTACCTCTCAAGAACATGACACATACGGAGGTAATTCAATTCATAACTGAGCACATTATTCATAGATTCGGTATTCCTCAAACGTTAACTACAGATCAAGGTTCATCTTTCATGTCACGCCAAGTCAGAGAGTTTGCCGAATTTTATAACATAAAGTTGCTCAATTCCTCTTCGTATTATGCCCAAGCTAATGGACAAGGTGAGTCTAGCAATAAAATTTTAATCAAACTCATCAAGAAGAAGATTGAGGATAATCCAAGGAGATGGCATGAGTTGTTGTCTGAAGCTTTGTGGGCACATAGAATCTCAAGGCATGGTGCTACGAAGGTGACTCCATATGAGCTAGTGTATGGTCAAGAAGTTGTTTTACCAGTGGAAGTAAATTTGAATGCCCTGAGAATAGCCAAACAAAATGATTTATCGGCAATAGATTTTTATAACTTGATGATGGACGATATTGATGAGGTTGCCGATAAACATTTGGCTGCTTTAAAGGCCATAAAGAGAGACAAATTGAAGGTGGCAAGAGCTTACAATAAGAAAGTTAAGTTGGAGAATTTTCAAGTTGATGATCTCGTGTGGAAAGTTATTCTGCCGATTGGTTCAAGAGATAGAAAATTCGGGAAGTGGTCTTCAAGTTGGGAAGGTCCTTTTAGGGTTAGAAGAATAGTTCCTGAAAACTCATATTTGGTGGAATCCGTACAAAGGACATTGTTACCTTGAGCTCTCAATGGCAAGTACTTGAAGAAATACCACCCGAGTGTGTGGCAAGAAGCCTAAGTAGGCAATGGCCGATATACGATTATCGCCCTTAGCACAAACAAGAACTATACATAATTATCACCCTGAGAAATACAAATGGCCGATGGAGTGTTGACATCGCCCTTAGGCAACAAACCATGCATATTATTTTTCGGCGTGCAAGCTTTGCCGAGAAACAGGGGGGCATGTGTTGACACCTGATTTTGGCAAGGTGCAGAAAGCAATGAACATGGCCTCAAATGAGAAAGTTCTCAACATGTGAAAGTTCCGTATAGTTAAAATGAGAAGCTTTGATGTTCGGGTCATCACCATCCGACCTCATCTTAGGAGCTGAAACAGTATTCAAACTTCTAAAATGTTGTGTTCAGATCACTGTTTGGCTGATTACGCCCTCAAGACGGACTCAGATGGAAAACTATCCAACATGAATTGTCTTCGTCTCGTCGAAACAATCGATTTTCATATAAAAATTGGCCAAGTCCGAATTCGTATGTGAAAGTTGAAGCTACCGGAATGCAGCCCTGTCACGAGGCAAAATATGGCGCGCCCCACCAGACCTGTGTCTGATGGATAGCGCGAGTGAATAGGTGTTTTGCGTGACCGTTTCGGCCCAGAAGATGGCCTTAAATCGAAAAACGTTCAACAAGAAAGTTGTTCGTCTCGTCGAAACGGTCAAGATTGCTTTTGGGCACATTTTCATCCGAGGTCGTTTACTGTCACAAAAAGAACCCGCAAGGTGCAGCCAGTTTAAACCGAACGATTTTGGAAAGTTTGCCGGGAAAAGAGCTTGCCGGATGAAGAGCTTGCCGGGTGAAAAACTTGCCGGCAAAGAGCTTGCCGGGGTGAAAGGCTTGCCGGGTGAAAATCTTGCCGAGCAAAGAGCTTGTCGGGGTGGAAACCTTGTCGGGATGGAAACCTTGCCGGGGTGGAAAGCTTGCCGGGAAAAGCTTGCCGGGGTGGAAACTGCCAAGGCCAATTCGACTAGAAGCTGAAGATGGGCACAAAGGATTATTTAGATGGCCTCGGATCAAAAAATGTTCAACATAAAAGTTGTTCGTAACGTCAAAATAGTCAACCTTTCTTTTGGAGTCATCATCATCCGACGTAGTATACGATCTGCAGAGATACTATAAGAGTCGGACGGTCCAGTGAGCTACATAACCCAAGTCCGACTCGAAATTAAAGATGACACCGTGGAGTATTCAAGGTGGCATTATTCGGAAAAATGATCAACATGAGAATTGTTCGTCACGTTGAGGCGCACAAATTTGGTATTTTGATCTTCCCAATTGGAGGTCAAATGCAAATTCCACGGCCCGCGCAAGAAGCCGGACAGAAGTTTGGACCAGATTCGGGCTGAATTCGAGTTGGAGTAAAACTAGGACTCTAGGACATGAATTGATGTAATTTTCTTGTAAGGAAAGCCTATATGAATCCTTTAATTGTACGAGAAGTCCAGCCGCCTCTTATATATGTTGAGGGTGACGGCCGATTGAACAACACACAATCGAACAAATCAATATACTATTTTTCATCTACGTTTTATCTCTCCACCGTTTTTCTCTCTCCTTCTTCGATGTTCTTCGTGTTTGACAGCTGCGAATCTCGAGGCTCTAGGGGCGAGCGAATCGACCTTGGGCATCCCATTGCCGCCGCACTCCCTGACGGGGTCCCTCCCGGGCGTGCGGGGTTTCAGGTCTCAAAAGCGCCCGCCGGCTGTCTTACGTATCGCGATGTTGGCCGAGCCTCCTTCGACGTGAGCTGTGGTGCATCACCCCTGGCGTCGAGGGTACACGTGACGTGTTCGTGTGTCAACAGAGAGAGGCAGCCCACCAGGGCTGCCCCCCCCCCCTAGGGAATCCTAGTTTGACAAGGAGTGGGGGGAGGCGCCCCTCTCCTTCCTTCTCTTCTTCTTCCTTTCCTACTCCTAGTAGGAATAGGAAATGGAGATTTCTACTCCTACTAGGAGTAGGAAACCTACTCCTGGCGCGCCCTATAGGGTCGGCTGGCCCTCCCCCCTTGCTCCTTTATATACGGGAGCAGGGGGCACCCAAGGACACACAAGCAACATTGTTTTAGTCGTGTGCGGTGCCCCCTTCCACAGAAACACACCTCGGTCATATCGTTGCAGTGCTTAGGCGAAGCCCTGCATCGGTAACTTCATCATCTCAGTCACCACGCCGTCGTGCTGATGAAACTCTCCGATGAAGCTCAACTGGATCAAGAGCTTGTGGGACATCATCGAGCTGAACGTGTGCTGAACGCGGAGGTGCCGTACGTTCGGTGCTTGGATCGGTTGGATCGCGAAGACGTTTGACTACATCAACCGCATCACTAGACGCTTCCGCTTTTAGTCTATGAGGGTACGTAGACTCACTCTCCCATCTCGTTGCTATGCATGTAGTAGATAGATCTTGCGTGATCGTAAGAATTTTTTTGAAATACCATGTTCCCCAACAGAATTCAGCACCCTGTCATGAAGCAGGAGGCATGGGATGCCCCTGTTGTCTTTGAACTTATGTCTGTTAGTAGTATGCATGTTTAGTTGCTTGTTTATCTATTGTTAGTTGTTATTTACTTGCTAGTTTATGTGTTGTTAGTACTATCCCTGTTGTTTATGGTAAGGCCGCCGCATTTGAATGGGGTGAGCAGAACACAAACGTATATACAGCCAAACAGCTATGTTTGCATCTGCTCACCTCTTAAGCACAAATGCGGGCAACCAACCAAAATGCCTTAGAGTGACCATTAATGCAATGCAGGGAACCAAACAGCATGCAGATCTTGATTTGTTCCTTGTTTTTGCCGAACCAGGCCCCGATAATGAGATATGGCTGAAATGCAGGCCCTATTCACTTAGGCAACCAGTGAGGCAAATCTTGTCTTCTCACTGTTTGTACAATGGAAAACATTTCTGTTAATCCGACTGATTCTCCCGCATCGTAAGCCGCCTCCCTCGTGCGCCATGTGTCCCATTTTCTTGCTTATCTTCTCGGCCCAATCGATCTCCTGGTGTCCTTGCGCTGGATCCCCTCCGCTCCCTCTCTTTCTACCTAAGCGCCTCCCTTTCCTGCAAGCTGCGAAGTCGTGCGCCAACATGCACTAGATGGATGTTAAGAGGCTGCTTGTGAGGCATGCTGCAATGGCCACGGCGACGCTCCCACGACCACGGCGACAAAGCATGTCCCGACGGCATTGACGGTCAAGCCACGGTTGTGAGGCATGCTTCAATTTATTGTGGGAATGCTTCTGTAAGAGAGAAGGGAGGACGCAAGACGAGAGGTTCATTGATCACGCGGTCGGTACATATACAGTTACAAAGCACGAACGTGCATACTCATTTGTGGCTAACAACCTCCTATGGACTAGTTGACTAGCTAAAGACTAGGGATATTTTGTTAGAGACTACAACGGCATGCAGAGGTAGTTAGACTCGTTTACAGCTTCGACAACCATTGACGACCGCGACAATGCTTACCAAAAAAGGCTTTCGCCCCGCTTTATAAATAAAGCAAACCACCACCGTAGCCAAAGGGTAAAATAAGGTTCACACCCACACACACACAAACAGAAAGAGAAACAACATGAGTAGTGCTAGGTTCTGCTGAGGGCACAGCTCAACAAGCCCAAAACATAAAACAAGAAAGAACAATAAGGACATGTCGCGGGCAAGCTGCAGGCAGGCCGCAGACTACGAGATCTAATCCGGTTCTAGAGGTGGCGGAGGCAGTGGCGGCGCCAAGCGAATGGCCAACGCACGGAGGGTACGATGATGTTTTTGATGGTGTCGTGATCCTGGGAACGGCTAAGCGGCCGCCAGAGCTGCAGGTAACCACACATTTTATAAATTGCACCATTCGATCGCCGAAGGGGAACGCGTTGAATCACAAGCTTATTGCGGATAGTCCACAACGTCCATGCAAGGACCCCAACCGCCAGCCATCTAATGTGGCGGCTAGTCTAGGGCGAGGCCTGAACCTCAGCGAAGAGATCCGGAAAGTTGGTGTTGCACCAACGACCACTGACCGCTTCGCGGAGGCAACTCCACAGGAACTGGGCAGAAACGCAGGAGAAGAAGATATGATTGGAATCCTCGAGCGTCCCACATAGGGGGTACATCCCATCGTCGGGGCCATTTCATTTTAGCACCTCCACGCCTGATGGGACACACCCACGGATCCATTGCCAGAGGAGAATCCTGATCTTTAGGGGGAGTTTGATCTCCCAGATCACTATAAGTGGCTCTAGGGCGGGGTAGGAATGATGGCCCTGTAGAGGGATTTGGTGGAGAAGTGGCTCAAAGGCTCTAAGCACCAAGAGACGAGGTCCTGAGGTCGCACGAGGTCCAGCTCATGGAGAGCAACGGTGTCCAGGAGCTCGTGACGTGCGTTCACTTCCCGGGGCCCAAAGGGCCGCCTGAACGCAAGGCGCCCTAAGTCAATAAGGGCCGTCTCGACGGAGACCCGAGAGTCCACAGCGATGGCAAACAAGTCCGGGAAGCGAGCAGCAAAGGGGGCGTCGCCAGCCCACCTATCGAACCAGAATAAAGTACTAGAGCCCGATCCTACAGCGATGGAGGTCCCAATCCGTAGGACAGGAAGCAGTTGGATGATGGATTGCCAGAACTAGGAGCCACCAGTCCGTTGGCAAAAGTAAAGGGGTTGGCCCGAAGGTATTTATTCCGCATAATCTACAGGCAAAGACCACCCTCACCACTGGCGATCCGCCAAAGCCATCGAGCGAGTAGGGCGATGTTCATGCGTTTGGAGGACATGATCCCGAGGCCACCTTGGTGACAAGGTTTGCAAATCTTAGACCATCGAAACATGTGGTATTTCTGCTTGTCTCCCTCACCCGCCCAGAAGAACCGGGCTTGGATCGTGCCAATCTCATGGTGCAGGATCTCAGGCAGGCTGTAGAAGCTCATGATGAACAACAGGAGGCTGGACAGGTTGGAGTTAATGAGGATGGTCCGAGCCACATTTGGAAGCCATCTACCCTGCCATGATTCAATGCGGTGTTGAAGTTTGAGCACCGAGGGCCTCAAATCAGCAACAGGCAGACAAGAGTCGCTAATGGGGATCCCCAAGTAGGTAGTGGGTAAGGAACACAAAGGGAATTAAGTCGGTCGGCAATACTCTGGCGCTCCTCAGGCGAGTATCCTGACACCATGACCTGACTCTTGTCAAAGTTGATCTTGAGACCCGACAGTGCTGGAAGCATAGGAGGAGGAACTTGAGGTTCATGATATCATTCGCGGATCCTTCGGCCATAATAATGGCGCCATCTGCGTATTGGAGCATAGAGACTCCACTGCCTCTAGCAAGGTGGGGAACGATGCCATGAATGTGGCCCGCAGCCTTCGCCTTGTCAAGGATGGCCACAAGAGCGTCGACTACCATGTTGAAAAGGAAAGGGGAGAACGGGTTGCCCTGTCTGACCACAAATAAGGTGGGGAAATAGGTGCCAGTCTCCCCGTTGATGTTGATGGCGGTTTGACCAGAGGACACCATCTGCATGACTCTCGTGATCCAGCGGTCATCGAAGCCTTTCTTATTCAAGACTTCCCGAAGGAAAGGCCAACTGACGGTGGCATATGCCTTATGAAAGTCAATCTTCAAGAAGACGGCCTTGAGGTGCTTGGCGCGGGCCTCATGGAGTACCTCGTGAAAGACGAGGACTCCGTCGACGATGCACCGACCCTGGATGAAGGCCGACTGATCCGGGTGGGTGATGTGGTTGGCCAAAGGGGTCACCCTATTGGCGTACCCCTTTGCCAAGATGCGGAAGATCACATTAATTACGGTGATTGGGCGGAATTGACGAATATCCGTCGCGCCAGGAACCTTGGGGATGAGAGTAATGACCCCATAGTTGAGGGCGGCGAAGATCGCAAATGCCCCTATAGAATTCTTCAAAGAGGGCCATCACCTCAGGCTTGATCACACTCCAAAAAGTTTGGAAGAACTTCACCGAGAGACCATCAGGGCCCGACACAGTGGTTGGGTTCATGTCCTTAATGGCCATCCATACCTCCTGCTCAGAGAATAGAGCCGTGAGGGCAGCATTCTCCTCCATCGAGATGCATTGCTCGACCGGCCAAAAGTTAGCAGCTAGGGCTAGGCCTCCCCGAGGGGAGGCAACGAAGAGGGCTTTATAAAAGCCATCTACGTGGGCCCGGATGTCGGTCAGATGCTGAATAAGGGTCTCGCCATCCCACAACAAAGGGACCGTGTTGCGCCGCTAGCTGCCATTGGGGATGGCCTGAAAATAGGCGGTGTTGGCATCCCCTTTAAGGACACACTTTTGGGTCCCTCGTAAGCGCCAATAGACCTCCTCATCAGTGTAAATGACCGAGAGTTGGTCTTCTAGATCGTACCGAAGCAGCCATTCATCAGGGCTGAGACCAACCGAGTCCGCGCAGATATCCAGGACCTGAATGGCCGAGAGGATGGACTTTTTCCGCTTGCGAAGATCACGGCCAAGGTTAGCTCCCCAACCATTCATAATCTGTCGGGACCGCTTGGCACAAAAGTGCCAGTCGTCAACTGCCGATAAGTCCCGGTGAGGGGCTAGTCGGGATTCCACCCATCTATCGCGGACGGCCTAGGTGAAACCATTATGGTGAAACCAGAAAGTTTCAAACCAGAATCTCGGGGGGTGGGGGTAGGTCGATCATTCTCCGAGGAGAGAAGGAGGGGGCGTGATCCGACCCAATCCGAGTGATGGCGCGAAGCGATGCAATCGGGGAGTGGAACTCCCACTAGGGCGAGACTAGGACCCGGTCCAGGACAGATCGGGTTGGCTTCACTTGACGGTTGGTCTAGGTAAACCTGGCCCCAACCTGGTCAAGCTCACGAAGGCCCAGGTCCGCGATGCAGTCGTTGAACATTTCCATCCAGGCGAAGTTCACGGGATCATTATTCTTATCCTCCGCGAAGCGGAGGAGGTTAAAGTTGCCGCCTACCACCACTAGGAAAGGGACAGCCGACACCTTATGCCTAAGTTCATCAAGGAATGAGGCGGACCGACTATGGTCCGCCGGTCCATAGACAATAATGATTTCCCACTTGAGGTTAATAGCGTGTTCATGGAGTTCCATGCTGACATAGAACTCCCCATGTCCATCCCACCTACCTCGAAGGTGGCCTACTTGACACCTAATAGGATGCCAGCCGAGTGGCCGGCACTCCCACTAGAAGGGAGCCAATGCCAGGCGAACAGATGAGGGCTCTGTCGCTCTAGCTCGGACAAGGAAAACTCAGTACACATGGTCTCCTGGATCACAACAATGTCAATGTATTCATCTCGCATGTATTCTATGAGTTGGCGGCGTTGGCCATCATGTCCAAAGCCGCGGATGTTCCAGAAAAGCGTCTGCATCTAGGGAGCCATCGGGGGGGGGGGGCTGCTTGACCCCAAAACACGACAATGCTTCAGCGACCATGGCGACGGGCGTGCTTCAATGACCATGGCAATACCTCCATGACCGTGACGACTTCGACGGTGATGGCACTGCTTCAATGACTAGGGCAACGAGGCATGTCATGTCGGCGATGCAACTAGGCATGCTTCAATGGTCGTGGCGATGCTTCGACGACAACGACGATGGGCTTGCTTCAATGGCAATGCTTCCATGACCATGATGACTTTGACTACCATGGCAATGCTTCAACGACTAGGGCAACGAGCCATGCCATGACAGTGTCGACGACCGTGACCATGCAGTGAGGCATGCTTCTATGATCGTGGCGATGCTTCGACGACCACGATGACGCCGACGACTGCGGAAATTCTTCAACGGCCATGATGACGGGCACGACGATGGATGTACTTCAATGGCCGTTGCAATTCTTCTATGACCATGATGACTTTGACGGCCACGACAATGCTTCAACAACTAGGCCTAAGAGGCATGACATGACGGCGTTGACGAGCGCGGCCATGCAACGAGGCGATGCTTTGATGAACACAACAACGTCGACGATTGCGCCAATGCTTCAACGACCATGACAAAGCAAATGCTTCAAGGACCATAACGACGAGGCATGCCATGATGGCATTGATGCTCGTGAAAATGCAAAGAGGCATCTTCAATGAGCTATGCGGAGCATCACCAGTGTTGTTATGGAGCGTCTTCAGGTCATCGGAGCATCACCGTTGCTGCGATGGAGCATCATTGAGACCATCAGAGCATTGTCGTTGCTGCAACGGAGCATCGTTCACACCATCCGAGCATCACCCGTGCTGCGATGGAGCATCGTTGGGGCCGTCGGAGCATCGGTGTTGCTGCAATGGAGCAATGTTCGGGTCGTTGGAGCATCACCGGTGCTGTGATGCAGCATCGTCGAATCCGCCGGAGCATAAGGTTGCTGCAATGGAGCATCGTTTGAGCCGTCGAAGCATCACCGGTGCTGCAACGAAGCATCACCGGTGTTGTGTTGGAGCATTTCCGGCCCGCCAGAGCATTGCCAGTGCTTCAAGGATGGTCGCAACAGCGTCATTGTTGCAACCTGGCGCATGGCGAGCTAGCTCGTCGCGTTTTCCTATGAGATGACCCGTGACGGGGCTGCCACAACCTTGAAAACGAAGATGATGTGCATATCTGATGGCTGGCTGGAGTCGCTGGGGAGAGATATAGGGGTATTCAGGATGGAAGTTATGGTTCACAGATCAAGCGGCCCTAATTGAAGGAAATCAACGGCTAGCAAGGTGGTTTAAAAATCCCTGCCATCAGCCGGTTTACGTGTAGGGAAACGTTGCTGGCCGGGGCACCGGCCGAACTGTTCCGCCGGACGCGCTCTGCGCGTTGGATCTCTTTATATCCAAAGACAGAGGTTGTGTCACGTGTCCTCCCTCCATCTAACTAGTTGCCCCCCACTTTTGTTGCAACCGCTCAGGAAGGGTGTCACGAGGGACTCATTTTGCGTCAGACAGAGAGAGTAGCAGAGGGACGGCTGATCCGGCGGCCGGAGTGGCGACGCGTCGGCGGCACTTGAGATCTAGGACTGGAGGGCGACAGACCCACCGCTGGATCTAGGACGGATCTCGCTTCCCCTGAGACTAATGGATCCCTCGGCAGGTAATTTTCCCCCGCGCCCGTGCTTCTCCCCCTGTCTCTGTCCTTTTGATTATTTCCGCCGTGATAGGACAGCGATCTGGTGAGGTCGTGGGTTCCCGGCCGGTCGTCTCGGCAGGGGGGACGGGAATTGATGCCGACGACTTAGGAATTGATGCAGGGAGAGGATTTTTTGGGCCTAGGGTTTGTGACGGATCTGTGTGTCCATGATTTTTGTCAAGTGTCGCCGCAGTCGCCGTTGTAGCTCTCCAGCACATCGTACTCGCCGTGGTCACCGTTTGCAGCATCCCGCGTGCACGGTTCCAGCTAGCCGCGGTGACCGTTGTAGCAAAAATCCAGCGCGCCGTGGTCACCGTGTTGACCATTGCAGCATCCTGCATGCACAGTTCCAGCTGGACACGGTCACTATTGTAGCACAAGGTTGTTTGCTTCCAGCACTAACCTCATCGCGTCGTTTCCTGTCACGGCTCTTCTCGACACGGCTTGTAGAACCTCGGTTTTGCTGGTTCCAGCAAAAATGGTTGCTGGTACCAGCACTTCGGCCGCATGGTCGCACATCGTGCCCCTGCAGCTCTTTTTACCACTGGTTGTAGCATGATCGCCGTCGGTTCCAGCTTCCTCAGTTGCCGGTTGCAGCATGTCCAGCACAAGCACTACACAACACAAGCACTACACGCAGTATATAAGATTTTCCCCTCCATATTCCTAGAGATCCTCTCATAATGACGGCGTAGCAGCAGCAAGATGTCAGAACTCGGTGGAAATTAGGTATAGGGAGTTTGTTTGTTCAAAGTGCACTTCTGCTGGAGAGTGAGGCAACATAAACATGCTAACACAAGAGTCCATTCCTCACTGCCAAACTCGTTTGTGAAATCAGCAAGGAAATAGTGCAGTTCATTCTGGTTTGTTATTTTTGCTTTTATAATATACTTGTGGAAATTACAGATAGCATCACAAAGCACTACTTTGTGTGTGCTTGTGTGTTTCATAGGTTTTACGGATTTTTTTAATGTGTGCATGTATGTTCTTTCCTACCTACTGATGATGCAGTTTGTAGGTTTTTATTGACTTGTTTTTTCCTATTTGTAGATGTTGCAGGCCCCTCTGGTGAGAATGAGGGGAGCAAGAAGGTTAAGAAGAAGAACAAGAAGAAAGGCAATCTATGTGGCTTTAAGTCAAGGTTTAACTCAAAAAGGCTGGCTGAAATTGGGAAGCAAGTATCACTGGAGAAAAAGAGAATCATAAGGGAGGGACCGTTTGGAGACTTGTTGGACATCCGGCCTTTCAAGGTGCCCCATGAGCTCATTGAGTTTGTTGTCATGAACACGAATCACATACTCTCTGAGTTCAAACACAAGAACAAATCCATCAACTTCAGCAAGCTCATGGTGAAAAGGATTTTCAACGTGCCATCCGGTGATAGACCCGTGAAGCTTCTTAAGAAGAGTGGTGAACATGATCTTCGCACCATCTACAAGGATGGCAGTAGGGCTCAAATCGCCCATGTTGTCAAGTTGCTCATTAGCTGCAGCGATGAGAACGTGGTTATGATAAATAGGACTTGGGCACTCCTTGTGTTGGCAACAGTTTTGTGCCCAGGCACTGGCAATATGGTGAATCTCGAGTATCTAGCTTCCTTGGAAGATATGTCATTGGTGCATGAATTCGCTTGGGATGAGAACTTGTTGGCACGAGCGATGGAGGAGGTTGCAGTCCTTCAAGAGAAGAAGAGGATGCAAGCTAATACAGAAAAAGCAGCAGAGTTTCAGATCGCTCCATGCCTTCCCATGTTAGCGGTATGCAACGCAACATTATGAAATACCTCCATCTACTTTCTTTGCTGCATGAAACCTTGTATACATTATCTATAGCTCGCATTTATGTTTTTGTTGGCTAATGTCTTTTTCTATATCTAAGCAGATCATATACATGGATCATATTGATATCCCGGTCGGTCTCCCAAATGAGCATGTCATTGATTATTCCGTGTCGAGGATACGTTTTGTTTGTCAAAAGGATCTTGATTGGTTAGATAAAGTTGACAAGAACAAGCTCACTCTTGTCCAACCTTTCTACGGGAAACACGCCAAAGTAATTTTGCTACATCCCACCCATATATTTCCTTTGCCAATGGAGTATTAACACCCCTCTGTTTCTTTGCTCACTGAATTTGCATGTAGCAATCTTTGCTTTTCCATTTAGGTTATGGCAACCTTCTTATTTCCGCCACTCATGTTTTGTTTTCCTAGATCCGGAGTTTGTGCAACACCCCCTATGCAGCACAACTCATGGGACAGGAAGTTGGTGCTGAAGCCGCCAGTGGGCAGGGAGTTGGTGCTAAAGCACCTAGTGGCTAAGGAAGCCAAATTCAAGGTGCTGAAATTCAAGCAAAGGACTCTCAGTCAAACGAGGCTCAACAAAATGTTGATGCTGAACCACACCTATCATCATCGCTCAATGATTGGCTGCATCAATCATTCCCTAGCATGCAAGATCTAAGGGTATATTTTTTTTTACTTTTCCCTTCGCATTATTTTTTATACACGGTTGCAAGTGCATTTTTTTGCTGCATCCTTCATTCTGATGTGCTACAACCATGTTTTGTTTTTGCTTCATGTGTGGTTTAAGTTCATACCTACTAGGCTTTTGTTACATCCATATGTCTAGTTTGCTACAACTACATTCTATTTTTGCTTCATCCATATCATAATTTAGCTACATCCATATCAATAACTTGCTACCTAGATGTATAGATCATCTGTTTTTTTGCTTCATGCATGACAGTAAATTGCTACAATGACACTGTTTATTTGATACATAGTGACACAGCAGCATACCTACTTGTTTCTCGCTTCATCGTACCTCTAATGTGCTACACCCACATTTGTGTTTTTTTTACATCTATACTTTTCAAAATCTGGAGGATATAGATGACTAAAATGTTCAACACTTGCTTTCTTGTAGGTACCAACTCAGTTTCAAATGTTGTACGACAAGCACAAGGGTATTTTTGCAGCGGAGGTGGATGTTGCAGTAGGCAAGCTTGAACAGTGTTTAAAGGGATTGCAGTGCAACCGGATGGCCGCTCTCCTTCGTGATGTTGGAGACGCCATCATAGCTACTAATGAACCCAACTTTTCATTTGAAGCACCTATCATGGATGAATGTTGCGGAAAAGAGAGTGATGCTAAAGCTGCAAATGCTGGCAGTGGTGCAAAAGCTCAAGATGAAGGTACAACACCCAGCATGAACAAGGATGAAGTCACTGGATTGAACCTACAAGTTGCAACAGAGGCTGCTAAAACTCGTGAGCAACAAAGAGTGAGTTTCGAGATGGATGGCAACGTCTCACCTCACAGCCCCCCACTCTTCTATGATGCACCTAGGAGTGTGACATCCAGCATTTGGGACGACGAGCCATCATGTGAGTTGTTCCCAAAGGGCTCCGAAGACTATGAGTTGATGCATTGCACGGACGAGCCTACAATAAAAAAGAGCACGGTCAGCCCCATCTTTGCAAACATCCCAGTGTTTCCTATTTCAGACGACGATGACAGCCCAAGTATGCTTCCTTCCTCCTACATCATTTCTTTTTGTTTTTCTCCATGTCATTTTTTCACATTTGTGTGATTGCAGCAAATTCTTTTTTGTACAATCCCTTGCAAACTCATCCATTTTTTGTTTTGCTACAGCTCCCACGATAGTCGCTACAGAAGAGCAAATTGTTGATGCAAGTAGTGTCCCTAGCACACATGACAAGAACACTAGGAAGAAGAGAATGGCTAAAGTTCCGGCCATCAAAAATACCAAGGCAAAGAAGCAAAAGGTCGATGAAGTTTCAGCTATGTATGAGAAGTATGTTAAGCATGGGAAACCATAGAGGAGATCACTACCCCATGAGCAAGTGTGAGCTACCTAAGCCCTACATGTTTTTGCTTTCTTTTTTTGCTCGAAACAAATGATTCATTCGGCTACAACTATGGTAACGGGACATCGTTCATCAAGATAGGTGGATTTTACATTGGATACAAGAAATTCTTTGCATGCTTGAAGCCTCGCGGGGATATGAATGATGAGGTTATGTCATTATGTATCGAGATGAACAACCTCGCATCTCATGCAGCAAGCAATAGTGTTGTGAAGAAATACATGTTCTCACTCCACGCGTGGGTAAGTTTTTGTAAAAACAAGGAATGCTTCACTCCTTTTTTCTTCACATTTTTGTTGCAACACACGCTAACCATTGTGTTGTTTCTTTCAAGTAGATCCTACTAAAACAAGACCCATCAACCTTCCGAGCACCAGATCTCATGCCCCAGCTTGAAAGGGCTGTCACAAAGTTCAAGGTTCAAAAATTTGACCTCGTAAGTTTCCCGAGAGCCTTCTTTTGTTTCACACCACAAAACACTGCATCCAATGATGTGTCGCTGATGTAACATTTTAAAAAGCTTCAACCATGCTTTCAATAAGCTTCAACCATGCTTTCAAGATGCTGTAACCATGTTTTAAAAAGCTTCAACCATGCTTTCAATAAGCTTCAACCATGCTTTCAAGAAGCTTCAACCATGCTTTTAAAAAGCTTCAACCATGCTTTCAATAAGCTTCAAACATGTTTTTTAAAAGCTTCAACCATGCTTTCAATGATCTTCAACCATGTTTTTAAAAAGCTTCAACAATGCTTTCAATGAGCTTCAACCATGTTTTAAAAAAGCTTCAACCATGCTTTCAATAAGAGTCTAAATCAACTCTCGTACAGAGCAACATTCTGCTTCCACCTTTTTGACTTTCTTTTGTTTTTCCAGCTCTTTTCACAATTGTTCATGAACGCCATTGGATAATTGTTTGCGCAAACTTGCTTCACAAGCAATGGAATGTATTTGACTCAATCCATTCAAAAGGAAAACAATCTCCTTTGAAGAAGCAGGCCAATAATCTGGTAGGCTCATGCTCTCTATTTAATTTTTGTTTTCCTTTTTGATTCATCTACATAAATGCCATGTTGTCATCTTTACACACCTCATTTTATTTTTCAAACTTATGTGTGTGTTTTCGATGGTAGATCACAAACTTTGCAACTCTCGCACAAGAGTGCAGCTAATTCAATGTCAATTTTGGATCTTTCGTCCGTGTTGACCTAGAGGATTACCCAAAGCAAAACAACCTGTGAGTTTTCTTTTTTCTTTTGCTTCAATCATGTGTTCCATTTCAACAATTTGTTGTTTCCAATATGCATGGGAACTATGATGGAGAACTTTTTTTATCTCACAGGTGTGATTGTGGTTTTTTGGGGCTCAAATATGTGGACAACTATGATGGAAAGGCAGTGAGAGAGTTCAAGCAGGTACACATTTTTATTTTTTTGCCTTGTCATTTTTTTTTTACAATCTATTTTCTTTGTTTTGAATACTCATGTAGCAACATACTTGCTTACTTTCTGCATTGATATTACAGGAAGACATGGCGCGATACCGCATGCGTGTGGCACACAACCTCTTGATTCACCCAATGAACAATGCCCCAAAGGAGCGGGCATTCCAGGAAGAGTTAGCGGCTTGATTTTCTGGAAGGTTCAAGACAAACAAGCTCGTTTCTTTGTTAGGTTTAGATCATGTCTAAGGTGGCAGCGTTCCGATAGGATTAGAGTAGTGCGTGTTCGTATGTAAACTGATGATACCTCTGGTAAACAGATGTGTTCTTTTTGGCATGTAAACTGATGACAACTTGATCTTTAGATAAAGCACTTCTTTTGTTTTAATGGGATGTGTTCTTCTGTTTGCCAACATGATCGTGCAAGGACAATTGTTTTTTGTTTTGCTGGTTCTGAAATATGAAAATATTTCAAACTTCACCCATCAAAGTTTCAAGGGGATCTCTGTGCATTTTTTCCCTCCTAACCTTTTTCTTGGAAAATAATATGTGAACGCTACATTTTCATACTTAAATTGTTGGAAGCTCATAGAAAATAGCTACAACCTTCTGTTCGATTTGTTGCAGAGCCAAAATATACATTTTACCTGCAAATTAGCTACATCCCTACAATATTTTTGATGGAAGCATAATGTAAAAAAGCTTCAAAAGTTATTCTCAAAAAGATAGAACTACCAAACATTTGCTATATTGCTACATTCTTTTTGCAATTGAATTGCTACAAGCTCATATATAATGGAAACATGTATAGCCAAATTTTGCTGCATAGCCAAATCAACTCTTCAAATCATTCAAGGCTTTTCCTTTCCCAACTTGTTATTTTGCTTCAACCATTTTTTCCTAAAAGCTTCAACCATGTTTCCTAAAAGCTTCAACCATTTTTTTAAAAAGCTTCAACCATGTTTCCTAAAAGCTTCCACCATGTTTCCTAAAAGCTTCAACCATGTGTTTAAAAAGCTTCAACCATGTTTTCAAGAAGCTTCAACCATGCTTTCAAAAAGAGTCTTTCTAAATCAACTCTCGTAAAAAGCAACATTCTGCTTTTTCAAAAAACGCACATGTAGTAATATGTTGCAATCCCACAAAACAAGCATTCACAACTAGTCAACACAACTTTTTATCATAAGTCATGGGGTGTTACAAGGCAAGTCATCATTTTTCCCTCACGAAACATCCTAAAGGGTAAGGATTGTTTCGACACCCAGAGCTTTCGCGCTCGCACTCGCAGCAAGAAGAGCGGCAAGGAGTTGGCAGTCCTTCACGTTGTGACCCTCATCTTCACAATATTTGCATGAAGTCATCTTTTCCCTTGGCTTTGGAGCTTTCTTTGTTTTCGCTGCGTCCTTCTTTGCTTTCTTCTTCATTTCATCTTCTCGAATCTCAATTAGTGGCTTCCTTCGCGTCTCTTTTTCCTTTGGCCTCCCCTTCTTTGCTGACTTTGGTGGGTTCCACAGTCCTACGGGGGTGGATCCCACTGCCCTGTACTTGGACCCCCTGAGACTTGTTCATTTGTTGCATTACCTTGGGATTCTTCGTCTCCTGCAACCCCATCAGTTGTTGCAACTTTCATTGCGGCAACCCCAACAATGCCCTGCTCAATTAGACCAGAGACAAAACTATAAGCTTCATTGTTGAAGCATGCATCAGAAGCGAGTTTCCCAAACTTCCGACAGAGAGAGTTAAACTTCAGGGTGTTTGTTGTGGGGACGCAGAAGTGCATAGCTCTATGCACTTCGCCCGGTTCAGGCGCAAGGTCAGTTGCAATCTTAGACCATCTTGGAAGCATGTAAGTCGCAGGTATTGTTTGTACGTTCAGGTGCACCATGACACGGATGATATGTGGGCAGATCAACCCGCACATCTCAAACATGTTGCAGCTGCACATGTATGTCTGATCTTCAGGGGCAACACGCACCGTGTACACTTTAGGGTTGACACCATCATTTGCAACAAGCTGAAACCAGATGACACCCCTTGCACGTGATATTGCAGCCCAAAACCTGTTGATTTAGCCAATAGTTTTTGAAACTTGGAAAATACTTCTCTGGTATAGAAATTTGCAGCCTTCTTTTCAATGTTGTAACTGCAAACAAGAAAAGCTTCCAAAATCAATAAGAATTGCTACATATATTTCCAAGAAATGTTGCAACCAAACTGTACTTGAAAACAACAACAACAAAATATACCTAGAGAAACTACAAAAATGCTAGATGACTTTGGACTTACTTGCCCCACAGTGGTGGCCTCGTTGTTTCATTGATGAAGCCAGCATTGTCCTCACGATCAAGCATTAGCTCCTGGCAAATCTCAAACTGTTGCACAAACGTCCAAACTGAGTCTCCGTGATGATTTAAAGTCTTGAAGTAGGAATTCAGGCCCTCGGACCGCCCGGTTGTGCATGTGAATGGGAAGAACTTATTCCTAAAGTACATAGGATCCCACATCTTCCTACTGTTCCACATGTTTTTGAGGTGTTTCTTATCAGCCACACTAAATACCTCGACCATATGCTTCCACCTTTCTTCAAACTCCTCAACGGTATCTGAACCATTGATGCAACCATAGAATGCTTCAGCAAAAGGCTCATCCTTGCCCAGCATCTTCCCTAGTTTAGTTCTTGCAACCAGGAAGATGTGCCACTTGCAACATCTGTGTGTTGACTCTGGGAACACCATTGAGATGGCTCTAGCCATTGCCTGGTCTTGATCAGTCATAATGTTCAATGGATGCTCGTTATTCATTGCCAACATCCATTGTTGGAAGACCCACTTGAAAGTTTCAATGGTCTCAACGGGTAACAAAGCACAACCCAAGCAAACGGTGTGTGTGTAGTTGTTAATGCCAACAATCGGAGCAAAGGGTAGGTTGTAGCGATTTGTGCAGAATGTGGTGTCGAAAAACACACAATCTTTGTACTTTGGATACAAGGCCCTTGTTCTACCATCAACCCAGAAAACCGCCCTAACAGCTCCATCTTCTTCTAGCTTCAAAAAAAAGAAGTTGGGGTTCTCCACTTGTCTTCTCTTTAAGTACTCAATGGTCAGCTCCAAATCACGCTCTGACAGGCCTCTTCGCAGCTTTGCTCTTGCAGTTGTCACATCAGTCTTCACATATGGCAAACTCATTGGATCGCAACACCGTGCATCTCCAAGCAAGCCCATCATATCTGTTGATATGTTGCGATAGTGCAACGAAGTGATGTACTGCATGTCTGCATCTGGGATTTTTCTGTGAGAGCGGCAAAATCGCCGACGACCCCTGTGTAACATCAGTTGGTGTGTGTGATCAGCCTCAAAAACTGTCACAACCCAGCTACCGTCTTTGAGGCTAACACCCATATGAGCCTTGCAATCGTACCGCTCCAACCTGTTTATTTTCCTCTTGTCACTCACATCCATATAGATGCCAGCTTGTTTGCTTGCTGATTTTTTATTACTAGCATAACTCATGTCAGCATCATCACATTGATTTGTTGCAGCGCCGTCAGAAATGCTTCCACGGACATTCTTTGGAGGATCTTTCTGTGAGTGTATGCACTCAAAAACTCTATAGATTAGAATGTGCTTCTGCTCAGGCCTTATTCTCCTACTATACCTTGATGTCACAATGCGAGTTCCAAAGCCCATCTTCGATGCATATTCATTGTATACACGTTGAGCTTCTTCAACATTGTCAAAAATCATTCCAACAAAAGGGGCAATTGGTTGTGATGATATATCTTCATCCGGTTCATCAACAAGTGTTGCAGCATTTCCATTGGTATTTTCACTGGCAACATGGGCATTTCCATTGGTATTTTCATTGGCAACATGGGCATTTCCATGATTTGGAGCTGCACCATCCGTGTTCGGCTGCAAGGAATCGTTACTATCCGTTCCTGGAGTATCATTCAGATCAATGCCATCCTCTTCTCCTTGGTGCGCAACATTTTGAAGATCATCATCAAGGAAAATCGATGGCTTCACAGCAACATTCTGCAACAAAATCAACGCCCAAGTCAATTTTTGTTTTTTGCTGCGTGAAAAAACATGCAAAAAGCGTGAACATAAAAAGTGGAGGCATCATGTCAATCACAATTCCAAAACCATTCCTGCATGTAGCATTTTAGGATGTAGCATGTAACATATAGGTAGTAGCATGTAGCAACTGCAATACATACTTGTAACATTTTACTAGCAGACAGCAGGAAGAAACATTTTACTGGCATTAATTGACAACATCTCAGAAATATTTCAGAAAAATCAACACAAGTATTTTGACAACATATTTTTTTCATCTCATGCTCAACTATCAAAGGTTGCAACATTTTTCTGTGAACGAAAGAATCTAGGGTTTGCAATTGGAATTCATACCTGATCAATGTCATCCCAACCATGTCGTGCTGCATCTTGGAAGACCATACCAGGGTTGTAGTACCGTTGCAGCACCGGTCCACTACCACCAGGGTCTTGTCGCCCCAGGGGACTTCGGCCATGAACGGCAGCGGAGCTCGAGCCAAATCCATGGCGGCAAGGAGGTCATTACGGATGTAAGACATAGTTGAAGCAAATCCAAGGCCATTTGATAGATGGGGGAGCCCCTCCTCGAGGTGATTCGGTCGCGGGGAACAAAAAACCGGCGGATCCGGCCGCCGCCACCGCAAGTCGGGAACGGGCAGACGCGGGGGTCCAGCTCCCCTGTTTTCCTCGTTGTGGTGGCTCAATTAACGGTTGCAACAAACATGTTTGTTTTTTGCTGTAATGATTCGTTCGACGGAGCCTCGCGCGCAGATCCGATGATCCACGCTAACTGCATCGGACGGTTGGGCCTCGACCGGCCCAACAGTTGGGCCGACACAGATCGCTGGCCTTACGTGTAGCAGCGGCCTTGTACAATTCGGCTCCTACTCCAAGGTGTGAGACTTCTGCTTCGTGCAGAGTTATCGCCGCCTGCAGGTACAATCTTCATGATGTCTGATGCATCTATTTTTTCTCATGTTCGCAAATCTGAGGCTGCTGTGGTTGCGCTTTCGCGGGTGTATGCCATACTGAGCACAGGAGAAGAGCTTTGAAGTGGTTCGCTCTCGCCCCTAATCGTCTTCCTCGTCCAGCGCCTTCACTCTCCCGTGCAAGATTGCTCCGTGGCTGGTGGCGTACAATCAGCATGCGGCCAGCGGATTCTCATCCATGGTAATCAAGCATATTTAGCTCATGTGTTAGCTAACGCTTGTATAAACTATAGTGGTCTGTGTGTTTTTCTTTCTAATACGGATTGCATCCAGGAGAGTCTTTGTAACTTTGCTGCTTAATAATCAGAAAAAATGCCGACGTTCAATAAAAAAAGGCATATCAAATTTTCGCAAACTTCTGGAATATGTTACGTAATAGTTCACTGTACAAATTATACAACAAGAGCTCTTTGGAGCTGTGAGTTTGACTGTCGCATAGGTGTTCCCTCTGATTGTAAAGGAGAAAAACCTGAACCCCGCTGGATCTTGGAGGGGGCAAGGAAAAGCCGGAAAACTTAAAACATGATTTACTCATCAGCCGTTACACGTTACCTTCTTCCCGTGGTTAGCATTCGCACTGGAACGTGGAGCTCGGAATACATCTGTTATCGGGGGCGATCTTTCGAACACCTATCTCACCGACTGCTCGGACTGCTTGAGGGGATATATGTATTCTGTCCATCAGGTTTACCTTGGGTGCCTCGAGAATCGCCTTTGGGGGTGACAATGCCCACTGCATTGCCCAAATAGCAAGAGGCCGCATGTATACCAGCGACCTGTAATGCCCATCTGTGGTCCATCCTTCCGGTGTTTGGAACCAATACCTGCAGTACCACAGGAAACTCGAGTCACGTTCAGAACAACAAATAGTTTGGCACGCACAATGATGCTGCAAATTGCTGGTGCAAAGTAACAGCTGCCAAAACTAGATAGATTATTATGGACTTCTTTTTTCTTTTCAAAAAGAGGGTTAAAAAAACCCGACCTCTGCAATAGATTATTACTGCACAAAGCAAGCAGTAATAGAATGAAGAACCAAACGGTATCTGAGCTTATGATTATGAAGGTGAAAGAGCGCCAAACAATGAAAGGCAGCGCTTACCCGTATCCATCTTCTGACCAGCCGGCAAGAAATATTCCTTCCGCGGTGATAAAACCTTGATGCTCCATCCCATGGAGTAGCATGTTTGCTGCAACACCATATGTAACACCAGTCCAGATTTCCCTAGACTGCATGCATGTCTCATCCACCTTTCCCTTAGGGGTCATACCATTTACAGCCCCCATCCGTCCTCCTTTTACCTTCATGACATTGAATTCAAATATTTTTTGCAGAGCACTTCTTATTTTGTGCTCATCAAAAATTGGGGGCAAGCCTGATGATGCGGCGTACCACTGTCCTGCAAGCTGATCAGCCTGAATGGACCGGCTATTGCTGCTTGTACCACTGTCATAATTGAAATAAGACCCATTCCATAACTTCGCCTCATACACTGCTTTAGCTTTCATAAACTTCAGCTTGTACTTTTCAGCATATGGACGATCCCCAAGGCGATGGGCCATTGTAGCAGCAGCTTGAAGTGCAGCAAGCCAGAGGCCACCACAGTAGGCACTGATCCCGTGAACAGTCCAAGCATCATAGGTTTGATCAGGAAATCCATCATTCTCAATGAGACCATCACAATCGCGATCAAACTGATCCATGTAGTCCATTGCTGCACAGACTGCAGGCCATACATCTCTACCAAAGGTCATATCACCTGTGGCAGCAAAGTCTCTGTACACTTGGAGTACAAACTTGGGATTTAGATCTTTCCATTTGCTTGTATCATGTATATTGTAGGCATTCATTTCGTGCCATGGATCATGTGTTCCTAGGTCATGAGGAACAGCACCTTTGACTTTACGGATTCCTGAGGTGCCATCAGCCAAAAATTTGACTCTCCGCCGATCTTCATACAGAACAGCATCAGCAAAATCGCGTTGAATACTCAGCTCTATCTTGGGGAATAAATCAAGGAGAGCAAAAGAAGCATAGAAATGCACATCATACGTGTTCCACATGATGTATTCCACTCCCTCCAGGTACAAGAATTTACCGACATTTTCAGGGCCATCCTTGGAAAGTAAATAAGGAATCGGTTCCTGCAACCTAAGTCCACTGGTTTGTTCAGGCATCTGTGAACCATGAACTGCTGCATACGTTGACACGCTTCGCTCGTCACCATTAGGCAGGTCATCTCCATCAGAGACTTGCTCTGCTGCTGGCTTGACATGGTTATCTTTAACTGATTCTGACTTAGTGCCCTTCTTTGAATGTTTGTGTTGATAAGCAGGACTTGTTTCACTAAACGCTGGAGGTTGACCATCTACATCATCAGAAGGAAAGAACATATATATAAGGATGGGTACTACACATGGAAGGGCAGTAGGTGCTAAAAAGGAACTCTGGCAATTGCAATGAACTTTGAGAATACAAAGAATAATGCAACACAAAAGTAGGAGGAAACTATCCTCGTGACCGTAGTTTAAAGGGAAGACCAGAACAGTGAGTGAACCGGTCGAGAGACTGACTCAATTGTTCACTGGTCGGATCGCTGGCTAGGATGGTTCGATGCGGATAAAACCATCATATTTTCGTTGATATGTAAGCTAGTTCTAAAAAACTCAGGTTGCATGGGTACAAATAATACAAGTAGTACTTCACCAATAAATCACCAAACCAGCTCAGCCCAATTGCTTTTTGGTCTTCAGCAGGATGTGCTTGCAGGTGGATTAAGGTCCAGAGTTCGATCCCTGCCTGATATACATCGTTCAATTTTTTTAAGGTTTTCTGCCAAAATAGTCTTTTAATCTTATTGAACCGGACAAGATGTTGGTTCTGGTTTTTCAGTCGGAACGCCTGCCCGGTTCAGTTTTTGGAACTACGCTAGTGACATCCAGTTCTTATACTATGCTAGGCATGAAACCATTGAGATATATTGATACGACATACCTGTCCAAACAGTTCCCCCAGCTACCAGAAAATAAAGCTCGTTAAAAAGGGTGAACTTGTACCTGCAGATAAGACTTTCACTAGTCAAGATTTAGTTTTTGTGTAAGAGGAAGTTAAGACATCAGCTATCATTGTCTGAAGAAACAAAAATATATTATTGAGGCAGAAGTATAGAGCTCTAATGGTCAAATAAATTATTGCGTTCAACCCATGCATAACAACACCCAGGTAGGGATCAGCAAGCCGCTACATGACTTAGAATAAGCTTACACAGAATGAGTTAGATGCATTCAACAATGGTAACAGACAAAGGTCGAAACAATCATATGCTGAACATGCTCCTTCGTACCCCCTTTCACATGAGAGGTAAGAGTATATAATAGATCTGATCCGTTGATTGTATCAAGTAGTGTGTCTGATTAACTCTTACCTTCTTACCTCCCATGTGAAAAGAGGGGGTAAGAGGGAGCATCTTAAAATTGATCAACAATAGAGGAATGATAAGACAAATCTACCAGATGACCTGTGTGAGGGATTGGGTACATATAGGTTTAAGTGAGAGTTGAGAGAGTAACTAGGAGAGAACAGGTTGATTCTTATTGCTTTGTCTCAAAACATACACAAAACGGCAGCCTTATATAGTAAATGTCCATGCCTTTGACTCTCCTGGTCATGGTTCTAAATTTTGTGTGTATCGGTCAATATTGCAGTATCAGTTGGCTGCTGATATTGTGCATCAGCCAATATATCCGTCATCTCAGCCACAATATCGGTCACATTTGCCAATATCCAGTCATACCACTCCTTTGGGGCCAAACTGACAAGTTCAATATCCAATGTTTTGAACCTTGCTCCTAACACGATACGATTAGACTTATAAGACCTCTTATGTAATTATTATATAATTTCCCAATGGTCTCTCCTCTTTCCTGGTTACCTGCTGCTGCAACTCCTTGCAAAACACTGAGGACCATACCTCCGGACGGAGGGAGTACAATATTCTGACTTGACCCTTATTTTAAATAATTAAGCAAGTTATAAAGTTACACCGAAACATGCTTTAGAGGTGGAAATGCACAGCTTGATGATAGTAACTATATAGAAGCAGGAGACAAAGCTTATACCATTCTGGGAGTTTTTCATCCTTGAGTATGGGGTCTTGCCACTTCTCGATCTCTTCTTCCCAAAGTCTATATTCTGCAAAGCAAGGAAGGATCATACAACAGCATATCCGAAGGCAAATAAATACTTGGTAAGTGAATCAGTAATGCAAGGACCAATACTGCACCTATCACAGCAACACTACAACAGTTCTGTTGTCAATCTATGGCCGGATATTCAATCGAACTATGAATTACTACACTGCACTTAAAAGACTAGCAAGTGACAAGAAGCATACTTGTTAAGGCATCATGTACCAAATTAATAGATGATGATCTTTCAGAGGTTCCATAAAATTCAGTGTACCTCCTGCAACATGAGAAAATATATGAGTTATCTCTCATGATTAGGCATTACAGCATACTAACAGTTAGTTGCACATGAACTAACAGATTCACTTGTTAGGTACCAGAAAGGCATCTAATGTGTTCAATGTGAACATCTCTCTCTCTCTCTCTCTCTCTCTCTCTCTCTCTCTCTCTCTCTCTATATATATATATATATATATATATATATATATATATATATATATATATATATATATATATATATACTACTACTACTACTACTTAAAAAGAACGTGAGGTTCCCATTTCACCTTTCTTGTCACCACCCCTTCGTCCAACCTTCCATGTATATGATAATCAATCACCTTAACTTACTTACCTTATGAACCAATTCCACTTTAATTTACTTACCAAACTTGTAACCAAAATATAAGGCAATTCACAGGTAGAATTTGATGAACATTTATTTACACAATCGCATTATTATTGACATGTAAATCACAAGCTAACGTACTAGAACATTTATATCCCGTTGCATGGCACGGGCATTGTTCTAGTACAACTAAAAAATGGGTACTCCAATGAAACATTTGACCATGTTGTAAGTGCTGCTTTATATGTAAAACTTTGTAGATAGATGGCTAGCAGAATGTACATACAATTGACAAAGGTGTTTTCCCTGTTGTTGAAGCAAAAGAACACTCACCTGTTATATGTGCACCCCTTCTGAAACTTCACTTTAGGTGAGGACCAAGCCAAAGCAAATGCCACAGTACACCTACCATGCGGCTCCACCCAAGTAGATGCCGAGACAGCCGCACAAAGTGTCTCCCCTGAAGAAGAAGGCATACTACAACCAGCATTGAAATTTTCGCGACTGAAGTGACCATCCTGAGGAATAAGGTAGAAAAATGGAACAGAATAAAAATATTAGCTTCATACAGATATATAATACTCCCTCCGTTCCTAAATATAAGTCTTTTTAGAGATTTCATTACGGACTACATACCGGAGCAAAATGAGTGAATCTACGCTCTAAAATGTGTCTATATACATCCGTATGTAGTTTGTAGTGTAATCTCTAGAAAGACTTATATTTAGGAACGGAGGAAGTATGTTACTAGTGTAAATACAAGAACAAATCAAGAGATAAATGGTATGAAAACTTAGCCATGCCCACACTGCAACATTGGAAGAAAGAGGTATCAGTGATTTACCTTTGACATGGTATCCCACATTTCCTTCGCCGAAACATGGTTCTCTCCAGAAAGACCAAAAACAGGCAAGACTGTCACGCTCACATTCTGAGTTTCGCAGGCAGCAATAGAGAAAGTAACTGGAGGATTATCCTTTGCTGTTCTGCAACATACACCAGCTTGTCATCATGAAGATGAACAACATAATGCAGAAGAATTCATCAAGTTGACATCATTATTTGAAAGCAGAGGGTTTGGAACTCACTTGTGATGCAAAAGCACTCCTGACACTCCATCATTCCCACTGATAATAGTAATGAGATCATACAATTGAGTACCAATGTTCCAGAGGGCCAACACACACGCAAAGGTATATTAACAGATCTACTTACATGAAGGGCTCATTGAAGTGGCCTCCTGAATGATGAGAAAAACCTCCAATTGAATTCTGTATTTGATAAGATATGTCACTAAAAGTTCATCCAATTTTCGCACTCTCGGTTCTATTAACAAATTAAAGATCAAATAATAGTGGAGTGTACAGTGCTGAGATTTCAATAATTGTATCTTCGGAAACGGTTTTACCTCCTTTTTAAGGGATAGAATCTACAGCAAACAGTTATTTATCCATTCCTCTACACCAGGAATAATAATGAAAAATGCATAACCCTCAGTTTTGGTATTTCTTTAGTTGTAGAAGCTACACAACCAGTTATCTATGTATTACTACATACACCAAACTCTACAAATATATGATATACATGATTGTGTGTTATTCTAAAAAAACAATTCTACAAAAACATCTGCCTCCCGCACAGACTTGATTTCAAATGAACATCAAGCACTTCTGATCCTGAACCTCAGGAGCAGAATGTTAGGGTATTTATCAAGATGCGCCATGATGTAAGGGACAGCAGTTACTACTGGAGATGTCTACCAGTTTTTATATTAAGAAATGGCTCTGCCAGCGATAATATTGTTGCATCAGTAAAGGTGTACATAAGCTTTAGTTGTATGCTTACCGCCCATGTCATCAACAGGCTCACTTTTGCACGGTCTCTCCCGGTATTCACCAGCTATAACAAATATAACAAAAAGAAGGAATGGCCAAGTAAATATATCAGATAGAAAAGGTTTATTTGTATTAATACTAGCATCTCCACAAGTAAAACATATATGAAACTCAACTGGAACTCGTGTAAGCAATATCACTATTCATTATACTGCAATGATGTGACATCCCAAAATTTTCAAAACCACGGCTGTAACTGGATATGATTTTGTATCTATCATATTCTGAAACATTGGCGTTGATCCTGTGATGGAAGTGATACTTCAATGTGGACAGACCATATCAAAACTCTACTATCAGGGGAATGTCTTATCTGAAGTTGCCATATTAAGTTTGATAACATCTTTCAAGTATGACATATAGGGAAATACTCCCTCTGTCCCAAAATAAGTGTCTCAACTTTGTACTAACATTAGTACAAAGTTGTACTAAGGTTGAGACACTTATTTTGGGACGGAGGAAGTAGAACATAAGAGGCTATGTGAATACATCTACTGCAGTCTGCAGATACCAATTTAGAATAAAACAATTGAGCAAGTCACGTACAGTGTACACAAACACAGATGCCGGAAGACTGCTATCCTTGTAATCATGAGGAATGAATGGTGATATCTGGCGGCATGAAATTTTAAGGTCTGGATCTGGCTCACCTGCATTCATGGGAAATTCATAATCTTTAGTTTGGAGCATTCCCTCAGCAAACAAGAAATGCCATTGCCAAGTTTATAATAGCAAAGCTGGGAAGTGAATTATATTCGTTCTACAATCAACACATAAGCTGGTTTGGCAACATTACACTGAAGTGCAACAGCACATTGGTAAACAAACTTCCCAATAAAATAAAATAAATGGTACAAAGTTGGAAAACATGTGTGCCCACAGTTCCATAGTTCCATACCATCGTAAATAGTCCAGGCCCTAGGAAATAATGCATGGTAGGTAGAGTGTTGACCGCTCAGGTTCCAGTCCCACGATGAAATTCCGGAGTCACTACATTTCCTGAAACCATCGAAGGCATCAAGCCATCAACAAAGTGTACTTTCTTCTGGGAGGACATAACATTACAAAACAAAATCTAGACTACACAAACTGGTGGAGGTTCATTAAGCGAGCCATGCTGCTTTCACATGATTATCTTGTACTCCCTCCGTCCCAAAATAAGTGTCTCAACTTTATACTAACTTTAGTACAAAGTTGTACTAGAGTTGAGACACTTATTTTGGGACGGAGGGAGTATAACCAAACAACGGACTGAGCTTCAGTGCCGTAACTGCACCTGCAGTTGGGTCAATGACATGTGGGCCTAACAGACGGCTGGCCCACATGTCACTGACCCAACTGCAGGTGCAGTTACGGCACCGAAGCAGCGTCGTCCCCAAACAACACACAATTGCAATAACAATATCCTGTATCACAAACTTGAACAATTTTACTTACAATGTTTGTGCGATATCGTTGGCACTTGAATAACAGACTACATAAATTAAATGCAACCAACTGATGCAGATTGTACAAGTTGATCTGCCCACATAAATTCCATAAGGAGATAAAGAAGAGAGCCCAGGCAAACCAGAAGAGTAGATGCAAAAAGGCAGAGTATACACTGGTTTGGCTAGGAAGTGATTGCGAACACATTGAACAAAAAAGAAAAAATATTTCAGTCTGGACTCTTAAATGGCAAACAAGATGTGTACATGCTGAAGCTAAATCAAATAATCAAAAATTTCAGTCTGGATCCGCAAAGGATTGCAAAATTACAGTTTGCTCATGAGTCATGGCTAGTAAGCTCGAACCAAATAAACCAGGCTAAAAACTTACTTTAAGCCATCATGGTGTCCAGGAGCCAATACCGATGAGTATCTTTTATTCCCACTGTCTCGTGATACAAATATCTGAAAGAGCATAATATTTAGGAGAAATCAATACAACAATGTTGTGAGAGAAATTGATACAGTGATACTTGACAGAGACTAAAGTAAAAGGCTGAATGTATAGATGGTGTAGGTTTACATGCCAAAACACACATAAAATACAAGCCTACTCACAAATACTCCCTCCGTCCCAAAATAAGTGACTCGACTATGTACTAACTTTGTACTCCTCCGTCCCAAAATAAGGAATACAAGCCTGCTCACAAATACTCCCTCCGTCCCAAAGTTGAGTCACTTACTTTGGGACGGAGGGAGTATACAACAACGAAATGGCAAGTTCATTTTTCAGCAACCAATAAGGAATCCGCACAAGAATGCTGTCAATGTACAGCCATTAAAATACATGGAAACGTGATGTCATCTTATATCAACATTTATCCCCAAAAACTGCTAGCACCAACCAATTTCACAGTTGAGCACAGTAGCAACAACACAAGAAGTATGTAATAATAAACTAAATGTCATTAGCTGGCAACAACAAAGATAAGATTGAAGCATTACAGAAAACTGGTTCTCCATGACCGGCGAATTCTCACACAAACCAGGAATGATGTGCCAATTCTTGAACTCTCCCCTGAATCCTCTTGAAATGCTACCACTCCTGCAAACGCAATCTACTAATATCAAAATCTAAAGCCTACATGATGCGAACACAAATGAAGTTGAAACAACAGTCCAGGAAGTCATACCCCATCCCTCCGAGAGGCACACCCTGTGAAGCCGACGGCTTACATCTCTCTCTTGTAAACGGATCAATAGGAGCTTTCTGCAAAGACACAAATGCAGGCCCCATTCTGTTACCACATAATCTTCCACTACAATGCTACAGAGTTTCCTGAAATGAATATGTGCTAGAGAATATTACCCTTCCATGGGAAGCCTCCTCACGGACATATGACCAAAGCCTCACCCCGAGGGTCATCTGATAAATTTGGATTGCAAGAAAGAATTAGCAGCTACGGCAACAAATTGAACGAGCGACAGAAACCAAACGCCACAATGACCCCACAAGCTACTTATGGAATCCAATCATTGCAACATACCATCTTCATTGCTTCCATGAAGGTGACGCTGAATTCCTTGAGTATGTTCGCGTGACTGTTGAGCCTCCTCCGCCATGCCTGCTCCGGCGGCGAGCCGCCGTCCAAGTCCAACTGCCAAAAATTCCAGCACCACACGATAACATCAGTACACCACACCGGTGCCACACACGCGCCACAGCTCAAACGGGGTACCAAAATAGCGAATGAGAAAACAAAACTCGCCGCGATTGAGACGCGAGCTCGCCTCACCAGTTGCAGGGCGGTCCTGCCCACATACTCCTCCGGCGGCCACGAATTCTTACGGCAGTGGAATAGGTGGCCGCTCACCATCTCCGCTCACCCTCCAATGCAACAGCCTCCTCCTCACCCCCCGCGCGATCCGTCGCAGGCCCCGGCCGCCTAGCAGAGGCCCGAACCGGAGGCCGAGGCGGAACCAGGAGATCCACAGGTGGCACTGGCAGGCCACCTCATGAGCTCCTCCGAGCGCGTGGATCCGAGCCCCCGGCGCTGCTCTTCGCAGAGACTCCGCGCCTCGATCCGCCGCCGCCGGCGACGGCCGTCCTCTTGGAATCGATCCGGCACGGCCGCTAACGAGGGCCCGCGCGCGCTGGCTCGATTGGACCTAGTCTGATCGAAGCGAAACCCTGGAATGGAATTTGCGCGCTTGCTCGCTCGAGGTCCACTTTTTGCTGCTGCTAAGCTGTGTTGGCGGTGTGGTGGGAGAAGCGCAGCTGCGAGGAAGATGACGAGGATGGGAAGTGGAGGCTGAACTTTTTGAGAGGGGGAGGAAGGAACGAAGGCGGCTACGTATGTACCCGCCGGTATGTGTGGCGAGAGCAGTTATCCATATATAAGAGGCCGCGCAAAAAAAATCGCGTTCAATAAAATTTATAGCGCGTCATTGTAAAAATTTTAGTGCGCCGGAACCAATATTGCTTTAGCAGACGCCCAAAAAAGCACGCAGTGTAAATTGTGAAGCGCGTCCAATCCGGCGCCCAAAATATGGTGCGCGCGATGGCGTTTTTCAGCGCGTGCCCAAAAAATTTTAGCGCGCGCACAATTTTACAGCTTCTGTTGGAGCTGTTCGGCGTCAAAAAAAACAACTTTATAGCGCGCGGAGCTCTTTTTGGGCGCCTGTTGGAGATGCTCTAAGAGCATCTCGAACCGCACCCCAACATCCCAAGGTGTTTTAAATCGGCTCAACCGTGTTTCCAGGATCTCATTTAGCGCTGGTTTGGGTTCAAATAACAGCCGGCGACCCCGAGCCGAATCCAAGCGCATGGGGGCGCCGGCAGAAGCGAAAAGGGATGTGGGGCCGCTCTGTCGACGAGAGGAGGCCATTTTCCCGGTGTTTCCTCCCGCTTTCCCCCTCGGCTTCCCTCTCATTCTCCATTCCTCCCGCCAATCTTCTCCTCCTCCCCTCCCAGCCCGTCGCCATGCCGCCGAAGAAGTACGCCCCCACCCCCCAACCCCCGCGCGCGCCGCGACGGATGCTGTCGCCGCCGCCCAGCCGAAGCAGAGGACACAAAGAGCGCCGCCGTCCAAGCCCCCGGGTATGTCTAACGCCGACTAGAGGGCGGAAGTTCAACGCTGTGAAGCTGTCACCACCGACCGGCAGAACAGGGCGAACGCCAAGAAGGCCCGCGACATGGCGGTGGCGGCGGCGGCCGAGCAGGCTGACCAAAACAAGGCGGCTCACGTGGGGATGATGAATCTGCCCGGCGGCCAAGGCACGTACGCGTCCTGGAGCCGGAAAAGCGTCGGGTCTCCGGCCGACTTCTCGCTGTCGCCACAGCCCTGGGGTTGCACGCCATCGCCGGGCTATGCCTACGGCGACGCGCACGGCGGGTTCAACCCCAATATCACCTTCCTCCATGGTCACCCGGCCCAGCGCACGCCTTCGCCGGCGTGCAGTACCCACCGTACAACTACTAGCCGCTGGCCTACGCCGCCTCCCCGACGCCGCCTCTCTGACGTGGCGCGCTGCTCTTCTCACAAGCCTTGTCGTCGCATCTCGGCGACACGGACGCGGTGGAGGCCGACATGGACGACATCATCACGACCGGCTCGACCGCCGCCGCCTTCCTGGGTTCGTTGTACAAGACGACACAATAGACCTCAATGACGACATGGACGGCGAGCTCGACTACGGTGAGAAGGAGCTGGTGGAGGAGGAGGAGTCGTCGCCTGCTCAAGCGAGCAAAACTAAGAAGAAGAAGAAGAAGAAGAAGAAGAAGAAGAAGAAGAAGAAGAAGAAGAAGAAGAAGAAGAAGAAGAAGAAGAAGAAGACGGCCAGGACCGACGAGCCGCGCATCAAGTGGGCGTCCAAGGAGGACGAGTGCATCGTCGAGGCGTGGAAAGTCATCGGCACAAACCAGAGCGTCGACATGTATTGGGAGCGGATCAAGGCCGAGTTCGACGAGCGCAAGCTCGTTGACCTCTACTTTAAAGGCGTCTACATACAGCGCGGGTCGAAGGCAATGGCGAACCATTGGGGGCTCATCCAAACGGCGTGCAACAAATGGCATGGGATCGTCGAGGAGATCGCGGCTCGCCCGGAGAGCGGCGCCAGCATCGAGGATCAGGTATGGGGCACGCCGGTCTCTCCCTTTTTTCTTTTCGCCGTGTGCGCGTCCGCCGACTGTTGTTCCTCGGCGCATTTGGTGCGGATGTTCGCCATGTTTCGCCAGGTCAACGGCGACCAAAATATCAAGTACCTCCACGTCTTCAAACGGATCGAGAAGTGCGAGAAGTGGGCGGATGTCCGGCGTACACTCGCCAAGGCCAAGGAGACGTACAAGTCGGGCACGCCGACGCCGGGCGCGGCCGATGGGCGCCCAGAAGGCAACAAAGGGGCCAAGAAGGGGAAACTCGCCGAGTCGGCTACCGCACGTGTGCAAGAGTCCATCGAGCATTGCTTCGCCGATGCCCAGACCCGGGCCGCCCTGCGGGAAGAGAAAACTGAGGCGCGGTGATCGGCGTTGATGCCGAACAGCGCCGTCAAGCTCGACCTGCTCCGCACCAACGTCACCGCGAAGAAGAGGAACACCGACCTGGCTTTCCTGATGGGAAGGGTGGACATGCTCCGGAGTGATGACCCGCAGCTCAAGGCGTGGTACCTGGCGGTGCCGCCAACTCCCACGCCAATGCCCACGCCGACGCCCACGCCGCTGCCAAGCCCAAGCGATGATGCATCCACGACGCCTAGCAGCACAGAAGCCGCGCTGACGCCGCCCAGCCCGCGCACGCCAACTACATCGATGCCGCCCGAGGTCGACACCGTCGTTTGACGCATTTGCCTATGCGTTCTATCTTTTTGGTGCACGCCGATCTTTTTATTTTGTTCGTCGAACTGTGGCAAGGTGATCGCCGATCTGTGGCGCTGATCGCCGGACTTGTGGCGTTTTTTGGGAGCGGGAATGGACAAAGTTCGAATTAGCAACGCCTTGGGGGCGGCACCTGGGGGCGTGGCTGGGGCCTAGGTCGCCCCCAGGGCCTAAAATTCGCTGGGGGAGAGCCCAAAAGAGCGTCGGCCTATGCGCTGGGGGGCAAACGAGTGGAGATGCTCTAAGAGCATTCTTAATAGATCCCTAAAAGGCCATAATAGGGAGTACAAATTCGGTTATACTCCCCAAAGATGCACCTACCGATCCCTTAATTGGTATAGTGGAGTAAAAAAATATCTCGATAAGAAGGAGTAATAGCCTGATCCCACTTGTCGCAACTTCAAAGTAAGGTTGAACACATTTTTCCCTATCAGAAGGAATAATAGCCTGATCCCACTTGTCGCGGTATAATAGCAACTCATCTCTGTTGATGCATGTTGTTTACCGATGGTGTCCTGGCCTAGTGGTCCCTCATCACATCGGTTCATAGCCTGGTGGTCAGGCTGAGGACCTCCAGATCGGTTTTCTTCATGGACCACATTGAGCTACCATTGTAACCCTAGACGTTGGCGTAACTCTCCTCGGGTTCTCGTTAACATGGCGTTCTCATTAACTTGGCGTTGTTTCGTAAGCTGCCTACGCAGCTCGGCGATCTTAGTGGAGAATTCGCGGTTTTCATCCACCGACTTTTGCATAAACATTACAACGAAGATCACACAAAGACAATTATGTGGAAGGCTACAAGATGTAAGTCTAGTTCCCTTTGTCAACCGCACTTAGCCCCGAGGTTTACCACTACTACCATACTATCGCACCATAACTTACAAAGATCAGAACAAATGAAACTCGCGAGGAAGCCCGGCTCCACCGAGCTACCCAGCTTCTAGATCGAGGAGTAGAAGGCCTTCATAGTCGGTGTGCCCTCGTCCATGGCGGCCCTGGTGTCAGGGTTGAATCGGGTGGATCTCGTGTAGGGGGTCCCGAACTAGTGATCTTGGCTAGATGGTAACAAGACAAAGAGGGACACGATGTTTTACCAAGGTTTGTACCCTCTCGAAGAGGTAAAACCCTACGTCCTGCTTATGTTCTATTGATTGTGGATGAGGTACAAAGTATAGGATGCTCTACCTTGAAATCGTATATGAATGTATCTAACCCTACGGTCTAAAACCCATCAGCTTATATAGACAACGGAGGTACCTAGGGTTACATGTAGGTCAGTTACATCAAGGGGTAAACGTGCCGATGATTCAAATGTGTCTTGAAGTATGTGCCAAGTATTTTGAGGATTACATCTTGAGTATGCCGTGGGGCGTGGCAAGCGTGGCCCACATGTTGGTTGTTTGGGGGAGGGGGTCCTCGGCCTAGCCCATGATTGGGGGCCGACTTGGTCAACACCCCTAGTCCAGGACACCGTCACTCGGTCTCCACAGGCACATCTGGGCCCAATTCACTCCCTTTTGGGACTGATGACGATGTCGACGCCACTATAGAGTCTATGGCACTCTCCTCTTCTTCTTCTTCCGACCTGCCTCATGCCCCTCAACGTCGTGCTTCGCCGCATCAGCGACAGATTGAAGTGAAGGTTCTGAGATATATGATGGAAGAACAAGCTCAGTCTCCCGCGGCACCACGGCGGCAATGCGGCCTCGGGCGCAAACCTACCGACCTCCACCTCACCCGTGGCCTTAGCAGCGTCAGGACCAGAGGCCCCGGCCTCCGCCAACAGCAGGCTAGACATGGACCTGGGGCTTGAGTACTAACGCCTTAACGCCCTCAGGATCAGTGGTTGGAGGAAGGACATCTACAAACCATAAAGATCCCTAAAGTGAGCAAACATTGAAGAGCAACACGCGTATGATCTTAAAAGCGTCGGCTTCCAATGGCGTACGCTGAACGTCGACCCTGGCTCCTTGTAGGTCAGATAGGGGGCTTCGCCAGCGCCCCCTAGACATTTAGGACGCTAACACGGTATCCTCATTATTGGCATGGGCGGTCTAGGAACCATGGAGCCCTAAAGTTAGCGGATCAAACAAAATAACATGTGTGGACCAAGACAAGGTAAAGTACGAAAGGCTTACATGCCACGCAAATGTGTTGCGCTTCCTCGGGGGTTCACCACCTGAATCAGCGCCACCAGCTGATACGTCCATTTTGCATCATGCTTTTATATTGATGTTTATTGCATTATGGGCTGTTATTACACATTATGTCACAATACTTATGCATTTTCTCTCTTATTTTAGAAGGTTTACATGAAGAGGGAGAATGCCGATAGTTGGAATTCTGGGCTGGAAAAGGAGCAAATATTGGAGACCTATTATGCACAACTCAAAAAGTCCTGAAACTCCACGAAAGTCGTTTTTGGAAAATATGAAAAATATCGGGCGAAGAAAGCACCAGGGGGGGCACCCACCATCCACGAGGGTGGGGGCGCGCCCTAGCCCCCTCGGCGCGCCCCCTACCTCGTGGGCCACCTGGCAGCCCCCCGATGCCCATCTTCTGGTATAAGGTGTCTTTTTCCCTTGAAAAAATCACAAGGAAGCTTTCGGGGTGAAGCACCGCCGTCTTGAGGTGGAACCTTGGCGGAACAATTTTAGGACTCCGGCGGAGCTGTTTTGCCGGGGAAACATCCCTCCGGGAGGGGAAATCGTCACCATCGTCATCAACATTGATCCTCTCATTGGGAGGGGATCAATCTCCATCAACATCTTCGCCAGCACCATCTCCTCTCAAACCCTAGTTCATCTCTTGTATCCAATATTTGTCCCAAAACCTCAGATTGGTATCTGTGGGTTGCTAGTAGTGTTGATTACTCCTTGTAGTTGATGCTAGTTGGTTTATTCGGTGGAAGATCATATGTTCAGATCCTTTATGCATATTAATACCCCTTTGATTATGAACATGAATATGATTTGCGAGTAGTTAATTTTGTTCCTGAGGACATGTGAGAAGTCTTGCTATAAGTAGTCATGTGAATTTGGTATTCGTTCGATATTTTGATGAGATGTATGTTGTCTTTCCTCTAGTGGTGTTATGTGAACGTCGACTACATGACACTTCACCGTTGTTTGGGCCTAGAGGAAAGCATTGGGAAGTAATAAGTAGATGATGGGTTGCTAGAGTGACAGAAGCTTAAACCCTAGTTTATGTGTTGCTTCGTAAGGGGTTGATTTGGATCCATATGTTTCATGCTATGGTTAGGTTTACCTTAATACTTCTTTTGTAATTGCGGATGCTTGCAATAGAGGTTAATCATAAGTGGGATGCTTGTCCAAGAAAGGGCAGTACCCAAGCACCGGTCCACCCACATACCAAATAATCAAAGTAACGAACGCGAATCATATGAGCGTGATGAAAACTAGCTTGACGATAATTCCCATGTGTCCTCGGGGGCGCTTTTCCATATACAAGAGTTTGTCCAGGCTTGTCCTTTGCTACCAAAAGGATTGGGCCATATTGCTGCACCTTATTTTCTTTTATTACTTGCTACTCGTTACAAATTACCTTATCACAAAACTATCTGTTACCGATAATTTCAGTGCTTGCAGACAATACCTTACTGAAAACTGCCTATCATTTCCTTCTGCTCCTTGTTGGATTCGACACTCTTACTTATCGAAAGGACTACGACAGATCCCCTATACTTGTGGGTCATCAAGACTCTTTTCTGGTGTCGTTGCCGTGGAGTGAAGCGCCTTTGGTAAGTGGAATTTGGTAAGGAAAATTTCATATAGTATGCTAAAATTTACTGTCACTTGTTACTATGGAACATAATCCTTTGAGGGGCTTGTTCGGGGTATCTTCACCCCGACCAGTAGAGCAAAGAGTTGCTCCTCAACCTACTGAACCTACTGAAAATGTTTACTTTTAAATTCCTTCGGATATGATAGAGAAACTGCTAGCTAATCCCTTTACAGGAGATGGAACATTGCATCCCGATCTACACCTAATCTATGTGGATTATTTAAGCTTGCTGGTATGCCCGAGGTTGTTATCAAGAAGGTCTTCCCTTTATCTTTGAAGGGAAAGGCATTGACATGGTTTAGGCTATGCGATGATATTGGATCATGGAACTACAACCGGTTGAAATTGGAATGTCATCAGAAGTTCTATCCTATGCATCAGGTTCATCGTGATCGTAATTATATATATAATTTTTGGCCTCACGAAGGAGAAAGTATCGCTCAAGCTTGGGGGATGCTTAAGTCGATGTTATATTCATGCCCCAATCATGAGCTCTCGAGAGAAATTATTATTCAAAAAAATTATGCTCGGCTTTCTCTCAATAATCGCTCCATGCTCGATACTTCTTGTACTTGTTCCTTTGCGATGAAGTCTGTTGAATTCAAATGGGATTTATTAGAAAGAATTAAACGCAACTCTGAAGATTGGGATCTCGACGAAGGTAAGGAGTGAGGTATAACACCTAAGTTTGATTGTGTTAAATCTTTTATGGATACCGATGCTTTCCGTGAATTTAGCACTAAATATGGACTTGACTCTGAGATAGTAGCTTCTTTCTGTGAATCATTTGCTACCCATGTTGATCTCTCTAAGGAGAAGTGGTTTAAATATCCTCCTCCTACTACCTCTTGAGCTTGCGTGGTATTCCCTCGAAGAGGAAAGGGAGATGCAGCACAGTAGCGTAAGTATTTCCCTCAGTTTTTGAGAACCAAGGTATCAATCCAGTAGGAGACCACGCGCTAGTCCCTCGCACCTGCACAAACAAATAAGAACTTCGCATCCAACGCGATAAGGGGTTGTCAATCCCTTTACGGTCACTTACGATAGTGAGATCTGATAGATATGATAATTATATTTTTGGTATAGAAACAGAAAGTAAAGAAAGCACATAAACAACGGCGGCAGAAATTGGCTAGCTGACGGGAAAGTAATATGATAGAGATAGACCCGAGGGCCATAGTTTTCTCTAGTGGCTTCTCTCATGATAGCGATATTCTACGGCGGGTAAACAAATTACTGTCGAGCAATTGATAGAAAATCGAATAATTATGAGACTACCTAGGCATGATCATTGTATATAGGCATCACGTCCGAGACAAGTAGACCGAAACGATTCTGCATCTACTACTATTACTCCACACATCGACCGCTATCCAGCAGGCATCTAGTCTATTAAGTTCATACGAACAGAGTAACGCCTTAAGCAAGATGACATGATGTAGAGGGATAAACTCAAGCAATATGATGAAAACCCCATCTTGTTATCCTTGATGGCAACAATACAATACGTGCCTTGTTGCCCCTACTGTCACTAGTAAAGGACACCGCAGGATGGAACCCAAAGCCAAGCACTTCTCCCATTGCAAGAACTATAGATCTAGTAGGCCAAACCAAACCAATAATTCGAAGAGACTTGCAAGGATATTATGAGCACACATAAAAAGTTCAGATAAGAACCAAATATCTTTCATAGATAACCTTGGTCATAAACTCACAATTCATCGGATCTCGACAAACACACCACAAAAAGAGATTACATCGAATAAATCTCCTCGAAGACCAAGGAGAACTTTGTATTGAGATCTGGAGAGAGAAAAGAAGCCATCTAGATACTAGCTATGGACCCAAAGGTCTGTGGTAAAACTACTCATAACTCATGGTGAGGGCAATGATGATGATGATGAAGGCCTCCGTGATGGATCCCCCTCCCGGAACAGGCTCCAAGATGGGATCTCCACGGGAACAACAACTACGGCGGTGGAATTAGGGTTTTCTCTCTGCGTATGGAGTTTCTGGGGTACGTGGGCATATATAGGAGGAAGAGGGGCACCAGGGGCCACTAGGCCTGCCCTCAAGGCAGGAGGGCGCGCCCTGGGAAGGGGGGCGCGCCCCCCACCCTCGAGGGTGGGCCCCCTGTCTTCTGGCTTGGCCCCGAAGTCTATCTCGCGTGATTTTCTCCAAAAATATCTCCTGCGAAGGTTTCATTCCGTTTGGACTCCGTTTGATATTCCTTTTCTGCAAAACCCTGAAATAGGCAAAAACAACAATCTGGACTGGGCCTTGGGGTTAGTAGGTTAGTCCCAAAAATGATATAAAAGTGAATGATAAAGCCCATTAAACATCCAAGACTTCAAAAATAATAGCATGGAACAATAAAAAATTATAGATACGTTGGAGACGTATCAAGCATCCCCAAGCTTAATTCCTGCTCGTCCTCGAGTAGGTAAATGATAAAGAAAGAATTTCTGATGTGGAATACTAACCAATATAGTTTTTCAATGTAATTCTCTTAGTTGTGGCATGAATGTTCAGATCTGAAGGATTCTAGATAAAAGTCTATATTGACATAAGAAATAACAATACTTCAAGCAATACTAACAAAGCAATCACGTCTTCTCAAAATACTATGGATAAAGAAATTTATCCCTACAAATCATATAGTGTTGGCTATGCTCCCTCGTTATCACACTAAATATTCATATCATGCACAACCCCGATTTCAGCCAAGCATTTGTTTTCATGCTCTATCTTTTCAAACCTTTCAACTTCCACGCAATACATGAGCGTGAGCCATGGACATATCACTGTGGGTGGAATAGAGGTGGTTGTGGAGAAGACAAAAAGAGGGAGATAGTCTCACATCGACTAGGCGTATCAACGGGCTTTGGAGATGCCCATCAATAGATATCAATGTGAGTGAGTAGGGATTGCCATGCAACGGATGCACTAGAGCTAAATATGAATGAAAGCTCAACAAAAGAAACTAGTGGGTGTGCGTCCAACTTGCTTGCTCACGAAGACCTAGGGCATTTGAGGAAGCCCATCGTTGGAATATACAAGCCAAGTTCTATAATGAAAATTCCCACTAGTATATGAAAGTGACTAATCATGAGACTCTCTACAATGAAGATCATGGTGCTACTTTGAAGCACAAGTGTGGAAAAAGATAGTAGCATTGTCCCTTCTCTCTTTTCTCTCTCTTTTTTTTGGAGGGGCTTTCACATTTTTTATTAGCCCCTCTCTATATTTTTTTGGGCCATCTCTTTTTTTATTGGCCTTTCCTCACACGGGACAATGGTCTAGTAATGATGATCATCACACTTTTTATTACAACTCGATATTACAACTCGATACTACAACAAGTATGACTCTACATGAATGCCTCCGGTGGTGTACCGGCATAAGCAATGAATCATGTGTGACATGTATGAAAAATTATGCATGGTGGCTTTGCCACAACTACTATGTCAACTACGTGATCATGCATGGCACTATGACAATATGATGCGTGTCATATGAACGGAACGGTGGAAAGTTGCATGGCAATATATCTCGGAATGGCTATGGAAATGCCATGATAGGTAGGTATGGTGGCTGTTTTGAGGAACAATATGGTGGCTGTTTTGAGGAAGGATATATAATGGGTTTATGGCACCGGCGAAAGTTGCGCGGTACAAGAGAGGCTAGCAATGGTGGAAGGGTGAGAGTGCGTATAAGCCATGGACTCAACATTAGTCATAAGAACCCATATACTTATTTCAAAAATCTACGAGTCATCAAAACAAAACAAAGCAATCAACCCACACAAAGGTTGACACTCTACAAATACCTCATGCTTTAAGTTAGTCACACAACGGTTCACTATACGTGCATGCTACGGGAATCACCAACCTTAACACAAATGTTTCTCAATTTCATAATTACTCCACTAGAATGACTCTAATATCACTATCCTCATGTCTCAAAACAATTATCAAGCATCCAACATCTCATTCTATTCAATGCACTAGATGTGAATTTTTTTACTACATTGACATTAGATGTTTATCATGTGAAGACTAGTTTCTTCAGCCAAAACACTTTACCATGCTGTTTTAATAGACTCTCAAATAGATCTAAGTGAAGCATGATAGTTCAACAATTTCTACAAAATATTACCACCACCGTGCTCTAAAAGATATAAGTGAAGCACTAGAGCAAAAACTATTCAACTCAAAAGATATAAGTGAAGCATATAGAGTGTTCTAACAATTTCTAGGGCATATTTATCTCTCTCAAATAGGTGTGTCCAACAAGGATGATTGTGTCAAACTAACAAGCAAAGAATCAAATTATACAAGACGCTCCAAGCAAAACACATAACATGTTGCGAATAAAAATATAGCTCCAAGTATAGTTACCGATGGATGAAGACGAAAGAGGGGATGCCTTCTCGGGGCATCCCCAAGCTTAGGCTTTTGATTATATTGAATTTACTTGGGGTGACTTGGGAATCCCCAAGCTTAGGCCTTTGCTACTCCTTGTTCCATAGTCCATCAAAGCAATACTCAAAACTTGAAAACTTCACAACACAAAACTTAGACAAAAATTCTCGTGAGCTCCGTTAGTAAGAGAAAGCAAACCACCACTCAAAGGTACAGCAAGGAATTCATTCATTGTTTATATTGGTGTTTAAACCTACTGTACTCCATGTTCTCTATGGTTCATATCCTCCAATATTACTCATAGATGCACCGGAATAAGCAAACAATACACGAAAAACAGAATCTGTCAAAAACAGAATAGTCTGTAGTAATCTGCTGGGTTCGCCTACTTCTGGAACTCCAAAAAATTCAAACTAAATTGGTAAATTTGAGCAATTTGTCTACCCATCATAAGCTAAAAGAATCAACTAAAAAGCATGCTCCAGTAAAATCTGAAGACTACTTTAGCGAGCGATAACGATTCTGTTTTCACAGCAAGATCATATAAACTTCACACAAGTCTTACCAATGGTTCTACTTGGCACAAACACTAAACAAAACATGAAAACACATCTAATCATAGGCTAGATGTAATATTTATTCCCTAACAGCAAAATAAAATAAAATTGGGTTGCCTCCCAATAAGCGCTATCGTTTTACGCCCCTAGCTAGGCACAATACAAGATAGATCTAGGTATTGCCATCTTTGGAAGGCAATCCATAAGTGGCTCTCATAATAGATTCATATGGTAATTTGATTTTATTTCTAGGAAATTGTTCCATGCCTTTCCTTAACGGAAATTGGAATCTAATATTTCCTTCCTTCATATCAATAATTGCACCAATCATTCTAAGGAAAGGTCTACCAAGAATAATAGGACAAGAAGGATTGCAATCTATATCAAGAACAATGAAATACTACGGGCACATAATTCCTATTGGCAACAATAATAACATCATTAATTCTTCCAATCGGTTTCTTAATAGTGGAATCCGCAAGATGCAAATTTAAAGAACAATCATCAAGTTCATGGAACCCTAGCAAATCACACAAAGCTTTTGGGATAGTGGAAACACTAGCACCCAAATCACACAAAGCATAGCATTCATGATCTTTTATTTTTATTTTGATAGTAGGTTCCCATTCATTATAAAGCTTTCTAGGTATAGAAACTTCCAACTCAAGTTTTTCTTCATAAGATTGCATCAAAGCATCAACTATATGTTTAGTGAAGGCTTTATTTTGACTATAAGCATGCGGAGAATTTAGCACGGATTGCATCAAGGAAATACAATCAATCATAGAGCAATTGTCATAATTGAATCCCTTGAAATCAAAAGTAGTGGGTTCATCACTATGAAAAGTTTTAAACTCATCAATCCCACTTTTAGCAATTTTAGCATCAAGATCTAAAAACTTCGAATTATTGGGACACCTTGAAGCAGAATCATCTCCAATCCTATTCTCATCAGGATTAATACTAAAAATAAGGATCTAATAGGAGACACATCAATAACTTTCAGATCTTCATCTTTGTTTTCATGATAACCCAAAGATCATGATTTAATATAATCTTCACTTTTAGCACGCATTATAGTGGTTCTTTCTTTGCACTCATCAATGGAAATTCACATGGCTTTGAGAGACTCATTGATATCATGCTTAGGTGGGATAGATCTAAGTTTCAAAGAATCAACATCAAGAGTAATTCTATCCACACTTCTAGCCAATTCATCAACTTTAAACAATTTCTCTTCAAGCATAGCATTGAAATTCTTTTGCGAGATCATAAACTCTTTAACACTAGTTTCAAATTCAGAAGGCATCTTTCCATAAGAGTTGTTGTAGGAATTACCAAAATAATTAGAGGAATTTCCTAGGAAAAGGCCTAGGATTAAAATTACCTCTATAAGCATTGTTACCAAAATTATTCCTACCAACAAAATTCACATCCAAAGATTCATTGTTATTCTCAATCAAAGTGGACAAAGGCATATCATTAGGATCAGAAGAAGCACTCTTAGCAGCAAATAATTTCATAAGTTCATCCATATTCCCACTCAAAACACTAATTTCTTTGATAGCATGCACTTTTTTACTAGTAGATCTTTCGGTGTGCCATTGAGAATAATTAACCATAATATTATCTAGGAATTTAGTGGCTTCTCCTAAGGTAGTTTCCATGAAAGTGCCTCCGGCGGCCGAATCTAAAAGATTTCTAGAAGCAAAATTCAAGCCAGCATAAAAGTTCTGAATAATCATCCATATATTCAAACCATGTGTAGGGAAATTACGTATCATTAATTTCATTCTCTCCCAAGCTTGTGCAACATGCTCATGATCTAGTTGCTTAAAATTCATAATATCGTTTCTAAGAGAGATGATCTTAGCAGGAGGGAAATACTTAGAGATAAAAGCATCTTTGCACTTATTCCACGAATCAATATTATTTATAGGCAAAGAGAAGAACCAAGTTTTAGCACGATCTCTAAGTGAAAACGGAAATAGCTTCAATTTAACAATATCGTTATCCGTATCCCTTTTCTTTTGCATATCACACAAATCAACAAAGTTGTTTAGATGGGTAGCGGCATCTTCACTGGGAAGGCCGGAGAATTGATCTTTCATAACAAGATTCAACAAAGCAACATTGATCTCACAAAATTCAGCATCGGTAATAGGAGCAATCGGAGTGCTAATAAAATCATTGTTGTTGGTATTGGAGAAGTCACACAATTTGGTATTGTTCTGAGCCATAGTGACAAGCAAGCAATCCAACACACACAAGCAAACAAGAAGCAAGCGAACGAGAAACACACGGCGGAAGAAGGGCGAATAAAATGGCAAAGGTGAAGTGGGGGGAGAGGAAAACGAGAGGCAAATAAATGTAATGCGAAGGATAAGGGTTTGTAATAGGTACTTGGTATATGACTTTTGCGTAAGCCTCCCCGACAAAGGCGCCAGAAATTGGCTAGTTGACGGGGTGGCAAATCTTGACTTGACTTGGCGTGAGTCTCCCCGGCAACGGCGCCAGAAATTCTTCTTGCTACCTCTTGAGCTTGCGTTGTATTCCCTCGAAGAGGAAAGGGAGATGCAGCACAGTAGCGTAAGTATTTCCCTCAGTTTTTGAGAACCAAGGTATCAATCCAGTAGGAGACCACGTGCCAGTCCATCGCACCTGCACAAACAAATAAGAACTTCACAGCCAACGCGATAAGGGGTTGTCAATCCCTTTACGGTCACTTATGATAATGAGATCTGATAGATATGATAGTTTATATTTTTGGTATTTTTGTTTTAATAAAACAGCAAATAAACAACGAAAAAAGAAATTAACGGGAAATTAGTATGATAGAGATAGACCCGGGGGCCATAGTTTTCTCTAGTGGCTTGTCTCATGAGCGATATTCTACGGTGGGTAAACAAATTACTGTCGAGCAATTGATAGAAAAGAGAATAATTATGAGACTATATAGGCATGATCATTGTATATAGGCATCACGTCTGAGACAAGTAGACCGAAACGATTCTGCATCTACTACTATTACTCCACACATCGACCGCTATCCAGCATGCATCTAGTGTATTAAGTTCATACGAATAGAGTAACGCCTTAAGCAAGATGACATGATATAGAGGGATAAACTCGAGCAATATGATGAAAACCCCATCTTGTTACCCTCGATGGCAACAATACAATACGTGCCTTGCTGCCCCTACTGTCACTGGGAAAGGACACCGCAAGATTGAACCCAAAGCCAAGCACTTCTCCCATTCCAAGAACTATAGATCTAGTAGGCCAAACCAAACCAATAATTGAAGAGACTTGCAAGGATATTATGAGCACACATAAAAAGTTCAGAGAAGTACCAAATATCTTTCATAGATAACCTTGATCATAAACTCACAATTCACCGGATCTCGACAAACACACCGCAAAAAGAGATTACATCGAATAGATCTCCTTGAAGACCGAGGAGAACTTTGTATTGAGATCTGGAGAGAGAGAAGCCATCTAGATACTAGCTATGGACCCGAAGGTCTGTGGTAAAACTACTCACAACTCATGGTGAGGGCGATGATGATGATGATGAAGGCCTCCATGATGGATCCCCCTCCCGGAACAGGCTTCAAGATGGGATCTCCACGGGAACAGCAGCTACGGCGGTGGAATTAGGGTTTTCTCTCTGCGTATGGGGTTTCTAGGGTATGTGGGCATATATAGGAGGAAGAGGGGCACCAAGGGCCACTGGGCCTGCCCTCGAGGCAGGGGGCGCGCCCTGAGAAGGGGGGCGCGCCCCCACCCTCGAGGGTGGGCCCCTGTCCTCTGGCTTGGCCCCGAAGTCTATCTCGTGTGATTTTCTCCAAAAATATCTCCTGCGAAGGTTTCATTCCGTTTGGACTCCGTTTGATATTCCTTTTCTGCAAAACCCTGAAATAGGCAAAAAATAGCAATCTGGACTGGGCCTTGGGGTTAGTAGGTTAGTCCCAAAAATGATATAAAAGTGAATGATAAAGCCCATTAAACATCCAAGACTTCAAAAATAATAGCATGGAACAATAAAAAATTATAGATACGTTGGAGACGTATCACCTCCCATTGAAGTAAAAGTAGTTGAACCTGTTAGAAAAGACTATCACTTATAATGTTGATCCTATTGTTCCTACCACTTATATTGAGAAACCACCCTTCCCTGTTAGAATAAAGGATCATGCTAAAGCTTCAACTGTGGTTCATAAGAGTAATACTAGAACACCTACACCCTCTGAGCAAATTAAAGTTGAACCTAGTGTTGCTATGGTTAAGGATCTCTTGGTTGACAATATTGATGGGCATGTTATTTACCTCTGTAATGAAGCTGCTAGAATTGCTAGAACCGATACTAAAAATAAACATAGACCTATTGTAGGCATGCATGTTATTTCTGTTAAAATAGGAGTTCATTGCTATCATGGCTTATGTGATGTGGGTGCTAGTGCGAGCGCAATACCTCATTCCTTATACGAAGAAATTATGCACGATATTGCACTTGCTAAGCTAGAAGGTATTGATGTTACAATTAAGCTAGCCAATAGAGATACTATTTCACCAATGGGGATTATTAGAGATGTTGAAGTCTTGTGTGGGAAGGTTAAATACCCTATTGATTTTCTTGTTCTTGGTTCCCCACAAGATGATTTTTGTCCCATCATATTTGGTAGACCCTTCTTGAATACTGTTAATGCTAAGATAGATTGCAAAAAGGATATTGTTAATGTTGGTTTAGGGGATATGTCTCATGATTTCAACTTTGCTAAATTTAGTAGACAACCCCATGATAAAGAATTGCCTAGTAAGGATGAAATTATTGGTCTTGCTTCTATTGTCGTGCCTCCTAATGATCCTTTAGAGCAATATTTGCTAGACCATGAAAATGATATGTATATGAATGAGAGAAGCGAAATAGATGAAATATTCTTTAAGCAGGGACCTTTATTGAAACACAACTTGCTTGTTGAAATCCTAGGGGATCCTCCTCCACCCAAGTGTGATCCCGTGTTTAAGCTCAAACCATTACCTGATACTCTTAAGTATGCTTATCTTGATGAAAAGGAGATATATCATGTTATTATTAGTGTTAACCTTTCATAGCAAGAAGAAGAGAAATTATTGAAAACTCTGAAGAAGCACTGTGCTGCTATTGGATATACTCTTGATGATCTTAAGGGCATTAGTCCCACTCTATGCCAACACAAAATAAAATTGGAGAAGGACGCTAAACCGGTTGTTGATCACCAACGACGATTAAATCCTAAGATGAAAGAAGTGGTAGGGAAAGAAATACTAAAGCTTCTAGAGGCAGGTATAATTTATCATGTGGCTGATAGTCAATGGGTAAGTCCTGTCCATTGTGTCCCTAAGAAGGGAGGTATTACTGTTGTTCCTAATGATAAAGATGAATTGATCCCGCAAAGAATTGTGACAGGTTATAGGATGGTAATTGATTTCCGCAAATTAAATAAAGCTACTAAAAAGGATCATTACCTTTTACCTTTTATTGATCAAATGCTAGAAATATTATCCAAACATACACATTTTTGCTTTCTAGATGGCTATTCTAGTTTCTCTCAAATACCTATGTCAAAAGAGGACCAAGAAAAGACCACTTTTACTTGCCCTTTTGGTACCTTTGCTTATAGACGTATGCCTTTTGGCTTATGTAATGCACCTGCTACCTTTCAAAGATGCATGATGGCTATATTCTTTGATTTTTGTGAAAAGATTGTTGAGGTTTTGATGGATGATTTTTCCGTTTATGGAACTTCTTTTGATGATTGCTCGAGCAACCTTAATCGAGTTTTGCAGAGATGTGAAGAAACTAATCTTTTCTTGAATTGGGAGAAGTGCCACTTTATGGTTAATGAAGGTATTGTCTTGTGGCATAAAATTTTTGAAAGAGGCATTGAAGTTGATAAAGCTAAAGTTGATGCTATCGAAAAGATACCGTGTCCCAAGGACATCAAAGGTATAAGAAGTTTCCTTGGTCATGCTCGTTTTTATAGGAGGTTCATTAAGGACTTCTCAAAAATATCTAGGCCTCTGACTAATCTCTTACAAAAAGATGTTCCTTTTGTCTTTGATGATGATTGTGTAGAAGCATTTGAAATACTTAAGAAAGCCTTGATCTCTGCACCTATTGTCCAGCCACCTGATTGGAATTTACCCTTTGAAATTATGTGTGATGCTAGTAATTATGTTGTAGGTGCTGTTCTAGGACAAAGAGTTGATAAGAAATTGAATGTTATTCAATACGCTAGTAAAACTCTAGGCAGTGCCCAGAGAAATTATGCTACTATGGAAAAAGAATTTTTAGCAATTGTATTTGCTTGTGAACTAAGTAATAGATAGTTGAAATTAATTTTGAAAAAGACAGTTAATAGGTCTAGAAAGAATTGGTCCAAGAAACTTGATGATGCATTATGGGCCTATAGAACTGCATACAAAAACCCTATGGGTATGTCTCCATATAAGATGGTATATGGAAAAGCTTGTCACTACCTCTTGAGTTAGAACATAAGGCATATTGGGATATCAAAGAGCTCAATTATGATTTCAAACTTGCCGGTGAAAAGATGTTATTTGACATTAGCTGTCTTGATGAATGGAGAATCCAGGCCTATGAGAATGCCAAGTTGTTTAAGGAAAAAGTTAAAAGATGGCATGACAAAAGGATACAAAAGCGCGAGTTTAACGTAGGTGATTATGTCTTGCTATACAACTCTCGTTTAAGATTTTTTGCAGGAAAACTTCTCTCTAAGTGGGAAGGACCTTACGTTATCGAGGAAGTCTATCGTTCCGGTGCCATAAAAATCAACAACTTCAAAGGCACAAATCTGAAGGTGGTGAACGGTCAAAGAATCAAACATTATATCTCAGGTAATCCTATAAACTTTGAAACCAATGTTATTGAAACCGTGACCCTAGAGGAATACATAAGGGACACTTTCTAGAACGATCCAGACTCCGAAAAGGAAGAGGTATGTGGTACGGTAAGTAAACCGACTCCAAAACAGTTCTAAAGGCAATTTTCCTCGGTTTTGGAATATTTAGAAAAATAGAAAAATAAGTAGCAGTCCGGAAGAGACACGAGGCGTCCACGAGGGTGGAGGGCGCGCCCCCCTGCCTCGTGGGCACCCCGTGTGCCTCCCAGACTCTGTTTTCTTGTGGGTTACTCCTTTTGGTCGGTAAAAATTCATTATATATACTCCCGAAGGTTTTGACCTCTGTATCACGCAAAAATCCTCTGTTTTCGTTTCGAGCTGCTGTTTTTGATAGATCTAGATCATCATGGCATCCTCCAACATCCCCAAGGACAAGTTCTTCGAGAAGGTCATCAACCCCTACCTTGCAGAGGTGCTGCATCACCCTAAAACCATGGAGTTGCATGAGGGGCTGCTACACATCCGTGATGTTGAGGGGCCAAGGAGGACCGGAAGCATGGAGACAAGACTCGAAGGAATAGAGCAGCAAGTTTTCAAGTGCCAACCACACGATGATCTCGGAGCTCGCCAACAACCTCAAGCTGGACTCAAGGATCTACGTTGAAGCTATCTCCAATCTTCAAGAGAAGATGGATCACCTCCAAGCCCAGATCTATGACCTGCAAAACCAAAACTGTGAGTATGAATATAGATTCAAGAAGATGATTTTGGCTGCAGATTTGAGTATCCCGGAGACTCGATCATCCTTCTACGATGGTGAGCCCATGCCTTGGAAGGTGGACAACAAGCCTACATCATCAACAACTCCATCATCACCACCCCCAAAGAAGGAGACATAATCATATGGGTATGGGAACTCCCCTTGGCAACTGCCAAGCTTGGGGGAGTGACCCCGGTATCGTATCACCATCACTCCTATCTTTATCGCTTTTCTTAGGTCGATCCTTTTGGTAGTATCTTGATCTAGTAGAATAAAGTTAGCATGATTTAGTTGTGAGCTTTTGCTTTATGATCTCTATCCTTTGTAATCGAGTCCATGAGTTATATAATAAAGATTAGTGTTGAGTCACGGGCTTGATTTCCTCACTTGGGTCATGATAAAAGAAAGAAAATATGAAAAGTATCAAAGAGATCATATTGATATTATGGGAAGTAATGACTTCACATATAAGAGTATGATAAATAAAATTTGTTGGGAGTTGACAAACATAGTTTTGGTCATCGTTGCAATTAAAAGGAAGTAATAAAAGAAGAGAGGCTTCACATACAAATATACTATCTTGGACATCTTTTATGATTGTGAGCACTCATTAAAATATGACATGCTAAAGAGTTGATGTTGGAGAAGGAAGACAACATAATGGGTTATGTTTTCCTATATCCGAAATAAAGTATATTGTCATGGATCATCCAACATGTTGAGCTTGCCTTTCCCCCTCATGCTAGCCAAAACTCTTCGCACTAAGTAGAGATACTACTTGTGCTTCCATACATCCTTAAACCCAGTTTTTCCATGAGAGTCCACCATACCTACCTATGGATTGAGAAAGATCCTTCCAAGTAAGTTGTCATGTTGCAAACTCGCTAAAATATGTATGATTTATTAGTGCGGAGGAAATTAGCTTTATAAGATCTTGTGATACGGAAGTAATAAAAGCGACGGACTGCATAATAAAGGTCCTTATCATAAGTGGCAATATAAAGTGACGTTCTTCTGTGCTAAGACTTTGTGCATCCAACCATAAAAACACATGACAACCTCTGCTTCCCTCTGCGAAGGGCCTATCTATTATTTTTGCCTTATAAGATTCAAGGTGAAATTCACCTTTCCTTTTTACATTTTATCCTTTGGCAAGCGCATTGTGTTGGAAAGATCCTGACATATATACCCACTTGGATGTAAGTTTTCATGATATATTACTCCTTACATTACCCTTGAGGTAAAAGGTTGGGAGGCAACACCATAAGCCCCTACCTTTCTCTGTGTCCGATTAAAACTCCATAAACATAAGTATTGCATGAGTGTGAGCAATTGTGAAAGACTATATGATAGTTGAGTATGTAGGCTTGCTGAAAAGCTCTTACATTGACTCTTTTCGATGTTACGATAAATTGCAATTGCTTCAATGACCGAGATCAAAGTTTGTTAGTTTTCAATGAAGTTTATGATTCATGCTTGATATGGTGAATGAATTGTTACTTTAGCATAAGAATCATATGACAATATATATATATATATATATATATATATATATATATATATATATATATATATATATATATATATATATATATATATATATATATATATATATATGTTGCTGTTATGAGAATGATCATGATGCCCTCATGTCCGTATTTTATTTTTATCGACACCTCTATCTCTAAAATATGTGGACATATTTTTCGATGTCGGCTTTCGCTTGAGGACAAGCGAGGTCTAAGCTTGGGGGAGTTGGTACGTCCATTTTGCATCATGCTTATATGTTGATATTTATTGCATTATGGGCTGTTATTACATGTTTTGTCACAATACTTATGCCTTTTCTCTCTTATTTTATAAGGTTTGCATGAAGAGGGAGAAAGTCGGCAGCTGGAATTCTGGGCTGGAAAAGGAGCAAACTCTAGAAACCTATTCTGCACAACTCCAAAAGCCTCGAAACTCCACAGAACTACGTTTCATAAAATATAAAAAATATCTGCCGAAAGAAGATCATGAGGGGGGCTACCGGCTGTCCACGAGGGTGGGGGGGCGCCCCCCTCTCTAGGCGCGCCCCCCTGTCTCATGGGCCCCCCCGAAGGCCCCCCGATGCCCATCTTCTCCTATATGAGGTGTTTTGACCTGGAAAAAATCATAAGGAGGCTTTGAGGACCAGACGCCGCCGTCTCAAGGCGGAACCGAGGTGGAAACCAATCTAGGGCTCCGGCAGAGCTGTTCTGCCAGGGATACTTCCCTCCGAGAGGGGGAAATTGTCACCGCGCCGTCATCACCAACAACTCTCCCATCTTGAGGAGGGCTATCTTCATCAACACCTTCACCATCACCATCTCCTCTAAAACCCTAGTTCATCTCTTGTATCTAATCTTTGTACCTAAACCTCAGATTGGTACATGTGGGTTGCTAGTAGTGTTGATTACTCCTTGTAGTTGATGCTAGTTGGTTTACTTGGTGGAAGATCATATGTTTAGATCCATTATGCATATTAATACCCCTCTGATCATGAACAATATTATGTCTTCTAAGTAGTTACTTTTGTTCCTGAGGACATGGGAGAAGTCTTGCTATTAGTAGTCATGTGAATTTGGTCTTCGTTCGATATTTTGATGGGATGTATGTTGTCTCTCCTCTAGTGGTGTCATGTGAACGTCAAATACATGACACTTCACCATTGTTTGGGCCTAGAGGAATGCATTGCGAAGTAATAAGTAGATGATGGGTTGCTAGAGTGACAGAAGCTTAAACCCTAGTTTATGCGTTGCTTCGTAAGGGGTTGATTTGGATCCATATGTTTCTGTTGGATTACGGGCTCGGCAAAACCCAAGAAGTTTGAACACAGGGGCGTGAACGAAGATCTCTCCCACTCACGTCTACCTAGCGTCTCGCCCTCGCCCAGTGAAGAGATTCAAGCAAACAACAAGTGAATCCCGCAAGAGTTTACCCAGGTTCAGTCCACCTTGTGGTGTAAAACCCTACTTCCTGCTTTGGTGGATTGTCCTTAGGAGGGATGGAATATGAACTAGTACAGTGATTCCTGAGCTCAGGAGGTGAGCTCAGGAGGGTCAGGAGGCAAGTGTTCTTGGTCCCTTGCGTGGTGGCAGAGTTTATGGATTTGCTTCTCTATCCCCCCTTCATACTAGGGATCCTAGATACTTATATAGGCGGACATGGTCCTCTTCCCCCGAAATGTTTAGCCGGGAAGGGATCCCACAACGACCATTTCGAGCGGGAACACAAGGACGTTCCTACCCTGACAAAAGCAGTCTTCGCTTGCAAAAGGACCAGGTGGTGATGCGGTGGTGGGCTCGATGGTGACATCCTCCCTGTCGTCCTTGTGGTCTTCGGTCTTGTTGCACCAATGGGGAAACCTTTGTCCCGCTCCTCGGGAACCTGCGCCTGCGCTGCCTCCTTTGCACCGAAATGGCAACTGCGCCGCTGGCGGGCGCTGGCACCTGCTGGCGCGGTGCGTCACTGCCTCCTCCTGAGGCAGGCTTGGCTTTGGATTCTCCGCCCCTCCGGAGCGCCTTGCCGAGGCCGCTCCTGAGGGGGTCTTGACGTTGTTCTCCTCGCGAGGCCTAGCCCCCTCGCGAGGGTCTTGGGCAGCTGGTCGATCAGCTGGGCCATACCAGGCCGTGGTAGGAATGCGTCGCGGCCTGTAGACAGGCAAGTCTAGGTACCCTGGTTCCCAGGACGCTGACAGTAGCCCCCGGTCCCAAGGTGCGCGCGGAGTTGGCTTCGGGGCGATGCCTTAGTCGAGGACGAAGCGTCGCGGGCCCTAAGAGGCTGCTGGCTAGGCTGGCGCTTGACGGTTGGATGGGACGTGGTGACTCCGCTCCCCATGCAGTCTTGGTAATCGTGTGACTTGACAACTCCTCGGCGCAGACGACGGGGCTGTTATGGCTGTGACGTCAGTGGCTGGCGGTTGGGCTCCTCCGCCCTATAAATGGGACCGGGGGGGAGCCCCCAAGCCATTTTCAAGCCAGCGCCATCTTCCTCCTTGCTTGTTCCCCACTCTCCATCTTGCTACGAGATTTCCATGGTGCCGCCGAGGAAGCCGTCTGTTGCGGAGAAGGGGAAGGCCCCGAAGGATCTGGCCCTGCTGCCGCCGAAGAGGGGTCGCGGGCGTCCCCGCAAGCATGCCGCTGTGCCCGCAACGACTGCTCGAGGAAGCAGGCACGGCCTTCCGGGTTCTGTCGCGGACGTTGGTGAGAGGCGCGGTACATCCTCCCGTGGTGAAGATGGTCGCGGCAATGGTGGGAGAGGAGGCGCGAGACGGCGCATGGCGGTCGCGCGTCCTCCGCGCCCACAGCTCCACTCCTTCGACGTGTCGTCGGAGTTCGTGGTGTGGGCGGAGAAGCCTGGTGGCTCGTGGCTCCAGCTTCCCCGCTCGTTCGGTGACGTGTTACCAGCTGGAGGTCCCGGCGGCGTCTGGCTGCAGGCTGACGGTTGCTGTAGTGGTGCGTCCTGGGTGGAGGTTGATGTGGCTCCCTCAGGCGATGTGTTCCTGGAGCGCGGCTGGTAATCGTTTGCTCGCGCGCGCCGGCTGCAGGGGAGGTGTGCGCTCCACTTCAGGTACGATGGCGCCTCCACACTGTTTGTCAGGGTCTTCTCGGAAGAAGGGATGCGCCTTGGGTGCTGTCCCGAGGCCGATGACGAAGAGGACGACGGGGATGGCGTCTGGAGGAGCAGCTCCTCCTCCGAAGACGATCTTAGTCCTGGGGGGCGCCGCGGGTCCCCCCTCTGTGGCAGCAGCAACTCCTCCAACAGTGACGGACGCGACGAGCCACCACGCCGCCGAGCTCGGCCTGGCGAGGGGAGGGGGTTGCCGCGCCGCTGTGGCTCGGTGAAGCCGGAGGAACTGGGAGACACCGACTGAGCGGGAGCGGCCTCTGCTTCTTCTCCTTCTTTTTCCTTCATGTCCTTTCCGTGTCAAAATTTCAAGTTGCCTCGAGAAGGCGTGTAATGACTGTGATATATGTATGAAGCGAGAACTTGTTGTCATGCTTTTTTTACCTTGGTGAGCTTACTTAGCTTTTAGGCGTCGCGACGTGTTGAGGCGGAGTGCTCCTGACTCTTTGGCGTCATGAGCCCCATCGGGTCGTGAGGACGGCCGAATCTAGAGAGCTCGTGCAGCCCCCGAGCATGGGTGATCCGCTGAGAGCTGCTGAGAGTGGGTTAAAGCACCAAAGCCTGACCCGGCTCGGTAGGATAGGTTGCACGGACTGAGAAGCCCGACGCCAGAGCCTGAGCAGGCTTGGCAAGGTGAGGTCACGGGGCCGTGGCAGACGAAGGCCGGTGACCGACCGTGCCCCAGCCCCCACGTGCGAGGCACGCGAGGAAAAGCGGGTGGCGCAGCCCTGCTCAACAAACTTAACTTAAAACTGGTGAGAAGGATCCCAAACAAGACTTTCAACCAAATGCAAGAAGCGCGAGAAACACAAGAACTTCATAGCACGGGGTAGAGGAAGGGCTGATAGCCAAGGAAGTAGAAAAGGCTGACAGCCAAGCACCAAGCCAAAAAAGGAAAAAGGTCGCGTTCAACCCCTACACTACGTCTTCTTCCTAGCGCGGAGCTAAGGACTGCCACTGGGGTGTGGGTGGGAGCCCTGTCTGAGGGCCCGTAGGCAACGCACAGGAGACTCCGAGGCATGTACAGCCCCAACTCATTATTACGTGAGAGTTTCACGGCGGAGACCTTCACAGGCACGGAGCCTTGATTACGTATAGAACCTCCTGAGATGTTCAATGTTCCAGGAATTCTGGATAGGTATCCCATCCTGCGTCTCCAGGCGCACAGGACCCGGCCTAGAGACACGGGCGATTCTGAACGAGCCCTCCCACACGGGCGAGAGCTTGTGTAACCCCTCCCTGGAGAGGACCCGCCTCAGGACCAAGTCACCAACTTCAAGTGTTCTTGCGCGGACGCCGCGACAGTGGTACCACTGCAGTGCCTGCTGATATCGTGCCGCCCTGAGGGCAGCTCGGCGGAGGCCCTCCTCGCCGAGCACGAGGTCCATCCGCCAGGCGGCATCCTGGCATTCCTCATTGAAGGCCAAGACCCGTGGGGAGCGATGCTTGACCTCGTGAGGGAGGACCGCCTCCGCCCCATAGACGAGAAAGAAAGGAATTTCCCCCATGGGTTTGGTGGCAGTGGTTCGGATTGACCATATCACGGAATGGAGCTCGTCGATCCAGCCCCTGCCGCAAGCCTCAAGCTTCTTCTTAAAGCTGCGCGTCTTGAGGCCACGCAAGACTTCCGCGTTGGCGCGCTCGGCCTGACCGTTGCTCCTGGGGTGAGCCACCGAAGTGTAGCAGATCTGTGTTCCAAGGTTAGCACAATATGATCTGAAGAGATTGTTTGTGAACTGCGAACCATTATCCATGATGATGCGGCTGGGGACCCCGAATTGCCTCACGAGGCCCTGGATGAACTTGACAACTGACCCGGCTGGGATCGCGCGAACGGGCTCCACCTCCGCCCACTTGGTGAATTTGTCGATGGCGACGTACAGGAAGCGGTAGCCCCCCGCTACCCGGGGAAATGGACCCAGGATGTCCAATCCCCAGACCGCGAAGGGCCAGGAGAGCGGAATCGTCTGGAGGCCCTGCGCCGGTTGGTGGATCTGCTTGGCGTGAAACTGGCACGCCTCGCAAGCCCGCACAAGCTCCGTGGCGTCATTGAGCACCGTGGGCCAGTAGAAGCCGCTGCGGAAGGCCTTGCCTACGAGGGTACGGGACGATGAGTGATGACTGCAGTCCCCACCGTGGATGTTAGCCAACAGCTCGCGCCCTTGCTTCCCCGAGATGCATTTTTAGCGAGACGTTGTTGGGGCACCTCCTGTAGAGTTCACCGTCTTGGATGAAGTAAGTTGAGGCCTGTCAGACCACGCGCTCTGTGTCTTCTTCCTTGTCTGGTAGGGTGTCGTGTTGCAGGTACATCTTGAGTTATTGGGTTCAGCAACCCTCCTCGGGCTCCGCGGCGAGCAGCAGGCGGGCTCCGGAGGGCGGTCCGCAGGACAGGGCGCCGTCCATAGACGCCGCAGGTAACACCTGTTGAAGGGATGCAGGCTCATGAGTTGGCAGTGCTGCCGATGGTTTGAGTAGTCGCTCCTCGAAGACGCCCGGCCTCTGAGGCTCTCGCCTGGAGGCTTGTTTGGCGATGTCATCCGCTTCCTTGTTGGTGCCTCTCGGTACGTGCTGCACCTCCAGCCCTTGGAATCGCTTCTCCATCTTGCGCACCTCCTCCAGATATGCCTCCATGTGCTCGTCCTTGGGCTTGTATTTCTTGCTGGAGAAGTCGACGAGGAGTTGCGAATCACCCCTGATGGTGAGACGCTTGACCCCCAGCGCAGCGGCGGCCTTGAGCCCAGCAATTAGGCCCTCGTACTCTGCGCTGTTGTTGGAGACCTTCTCGCCTTGCTGGAAGCAAAGCTGCATAGCGTAGTACAACTTATCCTGAGTGGGAGATACTAACACGACGCCAGCCCCCGCGCCAAGGCGTGAGAAGGCGCCGTCAAAGTATACCACCCATCCGTCCGGGGCTTCATCGCCGGGGGCCAGCGAGCGGTCCTCGCTAGCCCCCCGCTCTGGCGCGTCAGTCCACTCCGCCACAAAGTCTGCCAAAGCCGCCCCCTTGATTACTCGCGTGGTGCTAAACTCCAACTGGAACACTTGAAGCTCGATGTTCCACTCGGCGACCCTCCCGACGACATTCGGGCCCCGCAGTACCTTCTCGAGAGGATATGACGAAACAACCTTGATAGGATGTCCTTGGAAGTAGTGGCGCAGTTTCCTGGAGGCGACGAGGAGCGCCAGGAGCAGCTTCTGAGGCATCGGGTAGCGCGAGCGCGCGTCGCGCAGTACGGTGCTCACGAAGTACACCGGGTGCTCCACGAGGGTCAGCGCAGTAGGGTCCATGGGCGCTTCAGGAACCTTGTGTGCCTCTTGCTGAGTGGCGGCGCCATCATTGAATGTGGTTGAATCTACCTATAGAACTGCGTCAGGGGGCGGCGTGGGCCCTGAAGAAGTCGAGCCACCCGGTGGCCTTGGGCTTTGGGGCCTCTCCTCGCGCTCCACGACTAGTGCCGCACTGGCGCAGTGAGGCGTTGCGGCGAGGTAGAGAGTCATGGGCTCCAGGGGTCGTGGCGCTACCATAACCGGCGAGCTGGTGAGGCATTCCTTGAGGTTTCGGAAGGCGGCATCAGCCTCTGGAGTCCACTCAAAGGCCCCCTTCTTCTTCATGAGCTTGAAGAACGGGAGGGCGCGTTCCCCAAGCTTAGAGATGAAGCGCTCTAGGGACGTTACACACCCCACGAGCTTCTGCATCTCCTTCAAGTTCGTGGGCGGCTTCATTCTTTCGATGGCCTTGATCTTCTCCGGATTAGCTTCAATGCCCCGGTGCGAAACCAGGAACCCTAGCAACTTGCCGGAGGGTACACCGAACACGCACTTCTCTGGGTTGAGGCACAGCTTCACCTTGCGCAGGTTGGCGAACGTTTCTTCTAGGTCCTGGACGAGAGTCCTAGCCTCCCTGGTTTTAACAATGATGTCGTCGACGTAGGCCTCCGCATTCCTCCCGAGCTGAGGGCCGAGGGTGATGTGCATCAGGCGCTGGAAGGTGGCGCCCGCGTTCCTCAGCCCAAAAGGCATGCAAGTGTAGCAGTAGACCCCGCATGGGGTCAGGAATGCCGTCTTCTCCACGTCTTCCACCGCCATCTTCATTTGGTGGTAGCCCGAGAAGGCGTCGAGGAAGTAGAGCAGGTCGCAGTCAGCCGTTGAATCCACGATTTCGTCGATGCGCGAAAGAGGGAATGGGTCCTGAGGGAAGAACTTGTTGAGGCTCATGAAGTCAACGCACATGCGCTCCTTGCCTCCTTTCTTCGGGACTATGACGGGGTTGGCCAACCACTCCGGGTGCCGACTTCCCGTACGACACCTGCTTCCTTTAGATTCCTAACCTCCTGAACGATGAAGGCCTGCTTCTCCGGGGCTTGTCTGCGCGCTTTTTGCTTGATAGGGCGCGCATTGGGGCACACCATGAGGTGATGCTCGATGACGTGCCTAGGCACCCCGACCAAGTTTGCGGCTTTCCAGGCGAACACGTCCTTGTTGGCCCTGAGGAAGCTGACCAGCGCTGCCTCTTGCTCAGGATCCATGCCCGTACCGATGGTGAAGGTGGCTCCTGAGCCTTCTTCATCAGCGGGCACCTGCTTCGTCTCTGCGGGGTCCTGAGAGAAGAGCTGCTTCTTCTTGGCAGGCGCGGCTTTCGGCGCCTCCGGAGCCCCCTTTGCTCCTGGGTGAGCTGCGAAAGCAGCCCTATAAGCGCGCCCGAGGACCTGAAGGGCGGCCTTGGGGTCCCCTTTGATGGTGATGACACCGTTGCTCCCGGGTATCTTGACGGTGTTGTAGCCCGGGTGAGTCGCCGCCATGAACTTCGCCAAGGCTGGGAAGCCGAGGACGGCGTTGTAGGGTTTAACACCCCAATTTTTTTTTAGATCTTGCGTAAGTAATAAATTTTGACCTGGTTTTTCAACTTTCCCTTCTCTGGGTTTTTCTTTGATTTTTCAGAACTCCTTTTCTGTTGCTACTTTGGAGTTTTGCCCTAGTGAAAGTTTGTGAGTATGTTATTTGGACTTAATTGCCCTAAGCCAAGGAGAACAACCTTTATAGTTGTAGGATCATTCGCATTATTTTCTCCCTGAGCTTTATTTATTTAAAGTGATTTCCTTCTATTTTAGGGCCCTGTTTGCACTACAACCCTTTGATGGAATTGTCCAAAAAAAATCCACCAAAATTCAGGGATGTCAAGTAAAACCCCTACATCTCTTCCATGCAAAAATCCTTGGGTACCTTTCGGAAAAGTTGAGCAAAACATCCTCTTTTGCTCTCTGGTCCAGTTGGTCACTTCCTACTGCAGCCCTATTCTAACTTGCTCCATTGGCCATGAGCTTTTTCCAACTTGTTGTCCTTCCTACGAAACCCTTAAGTCCAGAAGAGTGGACCCATTGGAAGATTTTTGGTCCATGAAATCATGCCATTCACTTTCTGTCCAGAACTGGGATCCTGCAAAACTTGCACTAACAAGTTTTTGCTTTTGATAAACTAACCTCACCACTCTCTTACTCATCCAAGGAGACACCTATCTGGTAAATTTGGCCACGCCAAGAGTTGCCTAGATGCCACTGGCATTTTGTCAAACACCTGAGTGCATGACCAGTTTTGGCTTAGTTTCTGGTTTACGTTATGAACTTGATCCCCTGATTAGACCAGCATGTCTCATGGTTTTGTCCTAACCTATAGCCCCACCCTGCTGACCCCCTTGTGGTTTGGAGCCCCCTAGCATGCCTTGGCATATCGCCGAGCACGTAGCGTGCGTGCTCTGGGCGCGCGTTTTGCACGTGCGTGCGCTCGGGTCGCCGCGTCGCGCCCCTGGCCCCAACTCACCTGCAGAGCCGCGCCCGGCCTTATCCGCACACGAGAACACGCCAAGTCGTCCCTAGGACTCCACAGCGCCGCCGTCAGAGCGCATTTGGCGGCACGCCGGCGATCATAGTGGATCTCTGCCACGGTCGGCGCCGCCCGTGCAACGCGCACTCGCCAGCTGCCTCCTGGAGCAGTGCAAGCTCATCCGCAAGCTCGTCCGCAAGCATTCATCGCCGCCACGTCTCCTGCTGCTACAGAATGGCGGTCGCCGGCGATCTTATCCCCGTCCGCCGCGGAACCGCCATTGCCCGCCTATATAAGGAGCCCTCGAGCTTGTCAGACCCTCAAGCAACCTCCCACGCTCCCTCACTGATCCGCCCGTAGCAGAAGAAAGACCAGAGAGTTCGTCTTCTTCCTCTCCGGCAACCACGGCCGCCGCCACTGTCTCGACCAGTCCAGCGCCACCAGGGCCTCCCCCGCCCATCCAGCACCACCGTCGCCTTCCCCTCGACCTTGCGGAGCTGCCCGACCCCTTGAACGCGATCAAAACCCACCACAGCACAAACCCCCAATCTTGCCCGAGGCCCCCTCCGTCGCGGCGCTCGCCGCCGGCGACTCCCTCCGTCCCCGCCGACCAGTGGACTACCGGGAGGACCGCCTAGGAGTGGCGATCCATTCCTGTACTCATATTCCCTCGAGGAGCCTCCGTTCGCCGGCAACGATCGCCGGAGTCCCGCCTCTGCTCGGGCAGAGGAAGAGGAGGGAGAGGTGACTGGTCAAACCTGACCAGTGGGCCCCCTAGACCCACTGTCAGTGACCCAGCCCCGCCTCCACGTGTTTTAAGTGGAGGCGTAAAACACAGAGTACGTATTCCCTAGCCCGAAAGCGTATTCTCAGCCGGAACGTTTTCTTTTCTATTTTAGTTTAAAAGTCAGAGTTTGACCGAACTTTGACTGGCTTTAACTTTTTAACTATAGCTCCAAATGAATTGATTCTTTTTCTGCTGTTCCTCAAATTTGGTCTAGTTTATTTTCAAATTTATTTGAAAAAAATTCAGACAACTTTTTTGTGGGGCTGTGATTCTATGTATTAATATCATATTCTTTCTATTAGGGTTTTGAAGAGGGAGAAAACTTCCAAACGTTGTGGAATACATTTCTCCTCCCCTCTACTTGAAGGCAAGCATTTTTGAACCTTGATCTAAAGCACGTGATTATGACGATATGGATGCATTCTTTTATTTCATATGTGATGATGTGATCCTACCCGTGAGTGCATGAGGTAGACCCCTTGCCGTGAATGTTTAATATGCACGGCGGTATCCCCTCGTATGCGTCCCTTGCCTAACGGAGGAAAGCCGTGGAGGTCGTGGTCTTGTGTAGACACAAGCCTGCCATTAGCTCCTCGTTGAGACGGCGGAGTCTGGTATGACTTGGTGAGGTATGACGGGTGGCGATTCCGATTGTTGTTGTGACGCCCGAGACTGACGTCCCAGAAGATTCCGGAAGATTCCCGAAGGTTCCAGATGTTCCGGGGTGCCCGTGTGTTTCTTTTGAGCTTGTGTTATTTTTTTTTTGCATGCATCATGTCATCATGTCATTTTAATTTTGCATCTCAACCTAAATAAATCGTGTGGACCTTCGGTCCATTTAAATCGAGGGAAGATGTCTTCTCTTTATAACATATAAAAGCCTCCTAATAATTATGGAGCTATATTAATAATTATTCCGTTGTTTGGAATTACCGCAACACACTTGCAATATTTTCCCCATGCTTTCACTTCGAGCTTCTCCTTCCAAACCTTGCAAATAATTCTTTTCCGTTGTTCCGAGGTTCCTCCGAAAATTTGAACAATTTTGGACACTTCAATCATCAAGTCTTAGTTCAAAACTATTTGAATTAAATTCAAATATGTTTGAATTATTTTTTTTCCAATCATGCCTTTGCTATTTTTCTCGGTCCTTGCTCATTGTATGACGCCCGAGAAAATTAGTCCCTTGTCCTAGTTCTTCCCTAGCCACCTCCTTTCTTTTATTTTCTTCTTGTGTTATTCTGTCTAAAATTTTGGGAAAACTTCAGCAGAGCAGCCGCAGGCCCTTCCTAGGCCTTCAGGCCCATTCCTCTCCTCCTTCTCCCTTGGGAGCCCAGCCACTCTGGCCAGGCCTCTCCCCACCTCCTGGCCCACTGGCCCATCAGGTCAGCCCGACCGCTCCTAACCCTAGGACGCCAGGCTCCCGCAGCCTCTCGATCCTCCCTGTTTTCCCTTCCCCGCCGCCAGCGCTCTCTCTGTCGATCTCCTTTTCCCTCGCCTCGCTCTCTATCCCGCGAACCCTCCTTTCCCTCGAGCGCTGGAGTTTCGCTCCTCTGCCCGAGCCTCTCCCTTCCCCAGCCTTGATCTCCCAGGCCTCCCTCGATCCCGAGGCCCCAGCGCACCCGACGGCCTTCCCTCCTCTAGTTCGCCTTCGCCCAGGGAGCCGATGAGGCCTCGTCTCCCTCCCGCGTCAGGGGACGAACCCCCGTGCGTCCGCCCAGCGCCTCGTCCCTCCGGCCCTGGCCCCGAGCGCCCCGGCCCAGCATCTCTCGCCGCGCCCTTCTTCGCAGACCGGCTCCCTCCGCGCGGCCCCTCCAGGTCGAGCCAGCGGCAGCCGGCCACCAGCTCCTCCCTCCGCGGCTCCCAGCAACGGCGCCCGAGCGCCCGGGCCAGGCTCCAGCGGGCTCCCTTCCCTTCCCGCGAGCCGGCCGCCCCGAGCGACCGCGGCTCCTCCTCTGCCCGTCCCCTGCAAGCCTCGTCGCCGGCTTCCTTCGGTCCCGTGATGCTGCCGTGGCCTCGTGGCCCTTCCCGCTAGAACGTGCTGTAGTTTTTGTTTAGTTTTGGTGTTGTTATGTGCTGTTGAATTGACAGGAGACCCGTGTACACCTTCGAGTCGCCGACGACCCGTCAAGTACGACTACACGGCGAAACGACTAGTACAACTACCGTCGCAAGAACGAGTACATCTACGGCCCGAACGTCTACCGTCGCCGAGTACCACTACTTCCTCTACCGTCACCGCGAGTACCTCGACGCCCGGAGCACTCGAGAACGACAAGTACCACTACCGACGCCGGAGCCAACGTAACGTGAACGTCTACCGTCGCCGAAGACCCGTGAACAACTACTTCCTCTTCGGTCGTGTACCACTACTTCCTCTACGAGTTGCGGAACGGCTACTTCCTCTCCGAACGTGAACGACTACTTCCTCTACGTCCCTCTACGATCTCAAACCGTCCCGAAACAATTGTTTCAAAGGTATAACCCCGAGACGTGACCCGTGTGATGCTTGTTGTGGTTGTATGAAATGCTCCTCGTGTGTGCTTCGTGTCCGTTGTGCCCTCTTTTGTCGTGTTCCTCGGTTGCCTCGTCACCGACTCGTGGGAACCCGGCAACGGGATCGCCCCACCTTTCATCTCGTTTGACTTGCTCACGTCGATTCTACCTTTTGCACCGGACTCTCAACGAGTTACCGGAACCGAGTTGTTGCCTTTGCATCATTTCGGATCGTTGCCGTGGCACCCTTTTCTTCCACCACGGTGACAATGCTTCATATCTCTTTTAAGTCAACCTTTTTAATAAAACTTGCATAAACTTAATCATGTCATCCGCATCATGTTAACAACCTTGAATGTGTAATTGTTGTTGCTTTAATAATTATTAAACATGCTCATGGGGATTTTCCGGATATGTTGTTGTTATTTCCGGCCTCATTTAAAATGCCTAAATGGTGTAGTTTCTTTATGCTTCACCTCTTGCCATGCTAAAAACATTTAATCTTGTCTTGTTAATAACCGAGAGCCAACTAAATAATTAATGTGGTGTTTCGTCAAATATGCAACTCGTTGCATATTGATCTCCACTTAACTTGTAGTATTTGTTTGTGCACTTTGCCATGCCATGCATAGTTAAACCGGACATGCATCATACTTGTTTGTGCATCGTGCCATGTTTATGCTTGTATGTTTACCGTGTTGTTTGTTTCTTTCCGGTTGCTTCTCTTGTTAGCTTCGGTTTCGTTCCGGAGTTGTGAGGTTTCTCTCGACTGTGTTGCTCCGTCTACTTCGAGGATCTGTTCTTCTCCCTTGTGGAATCCCAGGCAAGATGACCGAACCCGGATACCATTACTATTTTTACCTCTTGCTAGAAGTCTCGATCTATAGTTTTGCCTCGATGCCCATGTTCTTCTTGTCAGCCTCCTATTGTAACCAATTGCCATGATTAACCAACCTACCTATGCAAACCGTTGCTTGGCTAAGTACGCTTCGCTCAGCCCTTCTTATAGCATTGTTAGTTGCAGGTGAAGATTGAAGATGCTTGCTTCATGTTGAAGTTTGGTTGGGTTATATTACACTATATAAATGCTTAAAATGAAGTCATCTATATACTGGCAGGGTGGAAGGCTAAGCCTTTTGCTTGGTGTTTTGTTCCACTCATGCCGTTAGGAACCGTATAAACCGGTGTTATGTTCCTTGATATTGCGTTCCTAACACGGTTGGGGTGTATGGGACCCCCTTGATAAACCGCTAAGTGCTAAGTCTTTTCTAGCAAGTCCCAACATTTGGTACTATTTGCCTCATAATAACAACTTAATTAAATAATTAAATTTGCATAGGGGGTCGCGTCCCCGAGGATTCTTAATTCTACATAGCAGGGGGGCCAGTGCTGATGGTGTTGGTCCCAAACGGGGAGACTGCAGGGCCGCCTTGGGGCAACCCGAGGTATCTGGTATACCTGTAGGATCGCCCATCCGATCGTGTCCTGAGACTTAGATACGCGCGGCTACTATCAGGGTGTCGACACGCCGGGAGGATTTGCTGGATTAGCCTTACCTTAGTTCGGTTTAACTTGAGCACGGGATTCCGAGGATACTCGGGTCTTCCCACCTATGGAGTTGCGACTCCGCGGATCGTGGGCTTGTGATGGGCCAAGTTGGAACACCCCTGCAGGGTTTGAACTTTCGAAAGCCGTGCCCGCGGTTATGTGGCAGATGGGAGCTTGTTAATTCCGGTTGTAGATAACTTGACACAATGTTTCAATACACTACCAGCGTGTGTACCGTGACTGTCAATTTCCGAATAGGGATTCGGGAGTTGAACACGGTGGGGTTATGTTTGACCGGCTTTAGCTAGGATCACTTCGTGATCATCTTTCGACCGATGCTCTTCTCTTCTCGCTCTCTTTTACGTAAGTTAGTGCTAGTTGCTGCTGCAGACTCTTGTTTGTTCCTTCACCTCTTATTCTTTCTTCAGCCTTGTCCTCACCCAAGGCTTAAATAGTCTTGTTACCCGGGAACGGGATTGCTGAGTCCTCTGTGGCTCACAGTTACTTCACCACACCAGATGCAGGTTCAGCCGTGTACGATGCAGGAGCTGGTTCAGTGCTTCACCAGGAGCTCGTTGAAGAGTGTGTCCGTTTGCTTGTGACTTTCGATGTTCAGTAGTGGTTTCTACTAGGATTCGATCCTGACCTGTGGCTTTATGTTGTTTTGGTATCTTTCTTTGGATCTTCACCCGTAGTCGGGTTGTGATGTTCTGAATGATGATTGTTTATGTAATGTATTGTGTGAAGTGGCGAGTGTAAGCCAACTATCTCCTTTTGCAATTTAATCCCTCTTTTACATGAGTTGTGCAAAGATACCAAACTTGAGATCATTCTAGGATGGATTTATGCCTTTAAGTCGTGCCTCGACACGTAGGAGGTATAACTCCATCCTGGGCATTACAAGTTGGTATTCAGAGCCTTCTCCGACCTAGAAGCCCCCACTGACTGATCGAATCGTTGACGGTTGAGTCTAGGCACACACTGAAAACTTTTTGAGTCCTATATTATATCGGAGAGTAGGATTTCTTTGCTTCTCATCCCCTTTCTTTCTGGTGAGGACTCCTCACGTCTACTCTTACCTCTTCTACTTTCAAAAATCGCACAAATTTTTTTTTTAGGATCCCGCGAGTATTCTGGGATTGTTTCGATGTTCTTGTGACAAGGATATTGTTCTCGATGCCTCCTGTTACCGAGGAGTTGAGCTTCGGGGTATCGTTGACACAAGCATATCGCGGCAGTACTAAATACTTAAGACGGCCGACATCGAAAATCTCCCCTATACGGCCAGTGGCAAGATAACCCCGACATCACCCAGTACTGGGGAGGTAGTTCGAGAGTATTGCCATAGCTTGTTATAGTGGATGCTTTTCGAAGGTCCGAGGTAAACAGTTTCCGAGAAAGACTGGTTATGTGTTGAAGGATGGATACACCTGGATGTAGGTTTAGAGTTGATTGCGCGGTGCTTCCCGTGTATCCCCAACACCTGATTGCATAACTGGAAACTTTCGGAAATTAATAGGTGGGTTCATCAAGTAGTTCTAGGCATTCTTCCAACGGATGCACGTTATGAAGTTTGGGGTTCTACATTGAGTGAAGTGGTTTTATGGACTTGTTCTGATCGGGAGTTGCATCTTAAAGGATCCTTGGCTATGCTGATCCGGGGATTGCAAAACCCTTTTGTAACACGTTCCATGAGCTTTCAGCACAAAGATGTCGAACGAAGCTTCTATCTTGTATTTGTTCTATCTGATCCTTGTTCCTTTTATTTTCATTTTGCTCTCCAAGTGGCTTCTCGTCAAGTTGATGTACCTGCAGAATTCATTCGTTCAAGTCTCTGTTCGAATGATATTGTGAAGATTCTGCTGCAAAATATCTATCCTTTGTTCTTGTTTTGATTCCGGTATTCGAGTTGCTTCGATGTCAAATGTTGATTCCATACCTTTCTTAATCGGTGTTCTCATATTTCTATGGGAGTGCTTATTCTTCTTGACCATCAAGATCTTCATGTTAATCCTTTTCAACCGGTGTCCATTTTGTTCATCCCAAGTTGTCTTTGTTTTCCCCGCCCTCCCACCCTTTTTCTTCTTGGAGCCAGCAAGTCTCAGATGAAGTATCCAGTTTATTCATGTGATATTTCTTCATTCTTTTCCTTCAACGTTTGTATCCGGTGCTTTATCATGAAGATGCTCAAGAACTCCAAGTTCATCATTCTTAATTCCAATAATTCTGCCGGTGGATGTAATTCAAGATTTTGGTGTTGATCTTATCCTTTTCCTCATTTCACAATGCTTTTTATTCCGGTGCACCAATTAATCATTCTCCTCTTGTTATTCATATCCGGAGTGCTGAAGATTCATAATTCCATTCTTAATCCGTTCAAATTACTATTTGAGCATTGTCATCTTATTCAAGCCTTTTAAATTCAACCGGTGCAATATCTCTGAAGCAATCTTTTCCAACGGTGATTTTTCTTTGAGTGGGCCCTAACCCACAGGTCTTTTCCCAGGATCTTACCTGACTCTTCTTCTCCGGAGAATTCTTTTCAAAGTGTGACGTAAGAATGATCTCCATCAGTCACATGCCTTCTCCAAGTTCGCTTTCAAATTCTTTTCCATCGTTGGTTCAACCTTTTTAATTCTTCATTCCGGAGTGCTCAATAATTCTTATGGCATTTCTCGTCTTCATTCTCAACATTTGAAGACCGGAGAAGTGTTTCTCTTAAATCTTGGCCCGTTCTCTCAAGATTCGTGGTTCTAGCTTCATGCCATCCTCATTATTGTTTCGATTGTGTGGAATTATTTTCATACCATCTGAAGCATTTCATGAATTCTTTCCTTGTGTTCCTCCGAAGGCCATCATCTCAGAATATTTCTTCGTTCTCAGTTTTCAACCTCGTCCTCCAAATATTCTTCATTGATGTCTCTTCGTTCGTCTCTATATTCTTACGGTGGTTCTTTCAAGTTTACCCTTCCGGTGTTATCGTTTTATTCACTCGTTCTTTTCTTAATCCTACCGGTGCTTCGTTGAAGATTTACCCAAGCTTGTGCTAGATCTCTCTTTAATTCTTTCCAACGAGAATAAGTAGTATGCCAAATCCGTTGGTTGTCATCAATTTAAATTGGTGAAGGAGATGCATAACATAATTCTTATTCTTATTCCTTCAAGGTGATTTAATTCTTTTGTCTGGAGCTTGTTCATCATATTCTCGCTTCTAAGTTGTTCATCTTGTTTTCCGGAGCTCCAAATTATTTCAATTATATCATGTCAAAGCTTCAGCTAATCCATCGCAGGCTTTGAATCTTATTCTTTCATCTTTCACTTCTCATGCTTTCATTACCGGAGTTCTTCATGGTGATTCATCATCATTTAATTCATCCTTGAAGTCTTCATCAAGATTCTTGTTGGAGCTCAAATATTCTTCTTCTTGCATTTTGAAGTGCAATTCTTTCTACCTTGTCTTTTCAGGTGGTGCTATGTCATTCTCGATAATTTTCCTTCATGTTTCATGATTCACAAGTTGTCAAGAATGAGAGATTTAAAACCATCATTTTCTTTGTTCAAGAGATCTTTCCAACCATTCAATTTATTCATTGGAGTTATCTTGGGTTCTATTTCACCTAAAAGCTCTCCCTAAGGATTGTTGCTAATTATGGTGCTTATAAATGACCCAAATTCTTCATTTATCATTCCGGTGAAATAAGTTTATCGTCTCCTTGTTAATCTCAATCCAATCAAATATTTTTTTCGTCAGTGGCTGGTTGTCACCTCTTAATTTTGAGATGTTTTCCATAAGCCCACATGAAGCTTATTCTTTTGTTGTTGATTATTTCAATCAACTCCGTTCAACCCTTCTTTGTAAGGATGCTCTTTCAAATTCAATTTTGAGAGAAGTTGTCATTTTCTTCTCCGTTCTTTCTTCCCAACGATCTTGCATCTATTCTTTCGTTCCGGAGGCTTTGTGATATTGCTCTCTTCAAAACATCATCTTGTTCTTCTTTTCAAGATCATGTTCTTTTCCCTTGCTTATCATTTAACCGGAGTGTTGTATTCTTCATTCAGCTTCGTCTTTTATCAAGTTTTGCCTATCTTTTAACCGGAGTGCTGTCTGAATCTTTCTTACCCCTTGTGCCATTCTTTCAATTGTTTCGGAGGCAATATGTTGTTGTTTTCTTCAAGTATCTTCCCATCTTCTCAAGTTCTTGTTCAATTCCTTCCATTTTCAGACGGAGTGCTGCCCAATTTTGTCATTCTTATTCCTTGGCTATACCGTTGTGGTTTCATATTCTTTTGATCCGTGAGCTCTTGTTTCTTGTCTTTCAACCTACAAGGTTCTTGTTATGCTCCTTGTCCCTCTTTTCTAACGGAGTATTTTCATATTCGTTCATCTCCGTTGTTTTTTTTTCCTTCAAGATTGTTCAACCTCTCAAGGTTCTTTGGTTTAACTCGTTTGTCAAAGAAGCAACTTTGTTTTACCTCTTCCTCTTCCGTTGTTACCCGGTGATATCTCTAGGATCTCGGGTCGAGATCCTCTGTTAGTGTGGGAGAGTTGTGACGCCCGAGACTGACGTCCCAGAAGATTCCGGAAGATTCCCGAAGGTTCCAGATGTTCCGGGGTGCCCGTGTGTTTCTTTTGAGCTTGTGTTATTTTTTTTTGCATGCATCATGTCATCATGTCATTTTAATTTTGCATCTCAACCTAAATAAATCGTGTGGACCTTCGGTCCATTTAAATCGAGGGAAGATGTCTTCTCTTTATAACATATAAAAGCCTCCTAATAATTATGGAGCTATATTAATAATTATTCCGTTGTTTGGAATTACCGCAACACACTTGCAATATTTTCCCCATGCTTTCACTTCGAGCTTCTCCTTCCAAACCTTGCAAATAATTCTTTTCCGTTGTTCCGAGGTTCCTCCGAAAATTTGAACAATTTTGGACACTTCAATCATCAAGTCTTAGTTCAAAACTATTTGAATTAAATTCAAATATGTTTGAATTATTTTTTTCCAATCATGCCTTTGCTATTTTTCTCGGTCCTTGCTCATTGTATGACGCCCGAGAAAATTAGTCCCTTGTCCTAGTTCTTCCCTAGCCACCTCCTTTCTTTTATTTTCTTCTTGTGTTATTCTGTTTAAAATTTTGGGAAAACTTCAGCAGAGCAGCCGCAGGCCCTTCCTAGGCCTTCAGGCCCATTCCTCTCCTCCTTCTCCCTTGGGAGCCCAGCCACTCTGGCCAGGCCTCTCCCCACCTCCTGGCCCACTGGCCCATCAGGTCAGCCCGACCGCTCCTAACCCTAGGACGCCAGGCTCCCGCAGCCTCTCGATCCTCCCCGTTTTCCCTTCCCCGCCGCCAGCGCTCTCTCTGTCGATCTCCTTTTCCCTCGCCTCGCTCTCTGTCCCGCGAACCCTCCTTTCCCTCGAGCGCTGGAGTTTCGCTCCTCTGCCCGAGCCTCTCCCTTCCCCAGCCTCGATCTCCCAGGCCTCCCTCGATCCCGAGGCCCCAGCGCACCCGACGGCCTTCCCTCCTCTAGTTCGCCTCCGCCCAGGGAGCCGATGAGGCCTCGTCTCCCTCCCGCGTCAGGGGACGAACCCCCGTGCGTCCGCCCAGCGCCTCGTCCCTCCGGCCCTGGCCCCGAGCGCCCCGGCCCAGCATCTCTCGCCGCACCCTTCTTCGCAGAGCGGCTCCCTCCGCGCGGCCCCTCCAGGTCGAGCCAGCGGCAGCCGGCCACCAGCTCCTCCCTCCGCGGCTCCCAGCAACGGCGCCCGAGCGCCCGGGCCAGGCTCCAGCGGGCTCCCTTCACTTCCCGCGAGCCGGCCGCCCCGAGCGACCGCGGCTCCTCCTCTGCCCGTCCCCTGCAAGCCTCGTCGCCGGCTTCCTTCGGTCCCGTGATGCTGCCGTGGCCTCGTGGCCCTTCCTGCTAGAACGTGCTGTAGTTTTTGTTTAGTTTTGGTGTTGTTATGTGCTGTTGAATTGACAGGAGACCCGTGTACACCTTCGAGTCGCCGACGACCCGTCAAGTACGACTACACGGCGAAACGACTAGTACAACTACCGTCGCAAGAACGAGTACATCTACGGCCCGAACGTCTACCGTCGCCGAGTACCACTACTTCCTCTACCGTCACCGCGAGTACCTCGACGCCCGGAGCACTCGAGAACGACAAGTACCACTACCGACGCCGGAGCCAACGTAACGTGAACGTCTACCGTCGCCGAAGGCCCGTGAACAACTACTTCCTCTTCGGCCGTGTACCACTACTTCCTCTACGAGTTGCGGAACGGCTACTTCCTCTCCGAACGTGAACGACTACTTCCTCTACGTCCCTCTACGATCTCGAACCGTCCCGAAACAATTGTTTCAAAGGTATAACCCCGAGACGTGACCCGTGTGATGCTTGTTGTGGTTGTATGAAATGCTCCTCGTGTGTGCTTCGTGTCCGTTGTGCCCTCTTTTGTCGTGTTCCTCGGTTGCCTCGTCACCGACTCGTGGGAACCCGGCAACGGGATCGCCCCACCTTTCATCTCGTTTGACTTGCTCACGTCGATTCTACCTTTTGCACCGGACTCTCAACGAGTTACCGGAACCGAGTTGTTGCCTTTGCATCATTTCGGATCGTTGCCGTGGCACCCTTTTCTTCCACCACGGTGACAATGCTTCATATCTCTTTTAAGTCAACCTTTTTAATAAAACTTGCATAAACTTAATCATGTCATCCGCATCATGTTAACAACCTTGAATGTGTAATTGTTGTTGCTTTAATAATTATTAAACATGCTCATGGGGATTTTCCGGATATGTTGTTGTTATTTCCGGCCTCATTTAAAATGCCTAAATGGTGTAGTTTCTTTATGCTTCACCTCTTGCCATGCTAAAAACATTTAATCTTGTCTTGTTAATAACCGAGAGTCAACTAAATAATTAATGTGGTGTTTCGTCAAATATGCAACTCGTTGCATATTGATCTCCACTTAACTTGTAGTATTTGTTTGTGCACTTTGCCATGCCATGCATAGTTAAACCGGACATGCATCATACTTGTTTGTGCATCGTGCCATGTTTATGCTTGTATGTTTACCGTGTTGTTTGTTTCTTTCCGGTTGCTTCTCTTGTTAGCTTCGGTTTTGTTCCGGAGTTGTGAGGTTTCTCTCGACTGTGTTGCTCCGTCTACTTCGAGGATCTGTTCTTCTCCCTTGTGGAATCCCAGGCAAGATGACCGAACCCGGATACCATTACTATTTTTGCCTCTTGCTAGAAGTCTCGATCTATAGTTTTGCCTCGATGCCCATGTTCTTCTTGTCAGCCTCCTATTGTAACCAATTGCCATGATTAACCAACCTACCTATGCAAACCGTTGCTTGGCTAAGTACGCTTCGCTCATCCCTTCTTATAGCATTGTTAGTTGCAGGTGAAGATTGAAGATGCTTGCTTCATGTTGAAGTTTGGTTGGGTTATATTACGCTATATAAATGCTTAAAATGAAGTCATCTATATACTGGCAGGGTGGAAGGCTAAGCCTTTTGCTTGGTGTTTTGTTCCACTCATGCCGTTAGGAACCGTATAAACCGGTGTTATGTTCCTTGATATTGCGTTCCTAACACGGTTGGGGTGTATGGGACCCCCTTGATAAACCGCTAAGTGCTAAGTCTTTTCCAACAAGTCCCAACATTTGGTACTATTTGCCTCATAATAACAACTTAATTAAATAATTAAATTTGCATAGGGGGTCGCGTCCCCGAGGATTCTTAATTCTACATAGCAGGGGGGGCCAGTGCTGATGGTGTTGGTCCCAAACGGGGAGACTGCAGGGCCGCCTTGGGGCAACCCGAGGTATCTGGTATACCTGTAGGATCGCCCATCCGGTCGTGTCCTGAGACTTAGATACGCGCGGCTACTATCAGGGTGTCGACACGCCGGGAGGATTTGCTGGATTAGCCTTACCTTAGTTCGGTTTAACTTGAGCACGGGATTCCGAGGATACTCGGGTCTTCCCACCTATGGAGTTGCGACTCCGCGGATCGTGGGCTTGTGATGGGCCAAGTTGGAACACCCCTGCAGGGTTTGAACTTTCGAAAGCCGTGCCCGCGGTTATGTGGCAGATGGGAGCTTGTTAATTCCGGTTGTAGATAACTTGACACAATGTTTCAATACACTACCAGCGTGTGTACCGTGACTGTCAATTTCCGAATAGGGATTCGGGAGTTGAACACGGTGGGGTTATGTTTGACCGGCTTTAGCTAGGATCACTTCGTGATCATCTTTCGACCGATGCTCTTCTCTTCTCGCTCTCTTTTACGTAAGTTAGTGCTAGTTGCTGCTGCAGACTCTTGTTTGTTCCTTCACCTCTTATTCTTTCTTCAGCCTTGTCCTCACCCAAGGCTTAAATAGTCTTGTTACCCGGGAACGGGATTGCTGAGTCCTCTATGGCTCACAGTTACTTCACCACACCAGATGCAGGTTCAGCCGTGTATGATGCAGGAGCTGGTTCAGTGCTTCACCAGGAGCTCGTTGAAGAGTGTGTCCGTTTGCTTGTGACTTTCGATGTTCAGTAGTGGTTTCTACTAGGATTCGATCCTGACCTGTGGCTTTATGTTGTTTTGGTATCTTTCTTTGGATCTTCACCCGTAGTCGGGTTGTGATGTTCTGAATGATGATTGTTTATGTAATGTATTGTGTGAAGTGGCGAGTGTAAGCCAACTATCTCCTTTTGCAATTTAATCCCTCTTTTACATGAGTTGTGCAAAGATACCAAACTTGAGATCATTCTAGGATGGATTTATGCCTTTAAGTCGTGCCTCGACACGTAGGAGGTATAACTCCATCCTGGGCATTACAGTTGTCCTGGAATATAATGATTATGCTAATCATGCATGTGATGCTGGAACCTCCTGAGTCGACCATAGATCGAGTCTTGTTCCAGTAACCCCCATACTCGTTTCGTACTACCACATGTCCCTACTATAGGTAGGGTACGGTTCAGTAAATTGTTGACCCCTGTCCTAGCACACACCGTACAGAGAGGCCATGGTGGAAGATACCGGCTGCATCCGGTAGGCATGCCACCTGGTCCGGGGGCATGGGTGTTTCGGTTGAAGCCGAAGGGGGTAGCTTCCCAAGTTTGCGCGCGTTATAAATTTGGTGATCCCATGCTAGTCGAGGTTGTAGCTTCCCCACTTAGAGTTTGGCTTGACAGGTGTCGTGGGTGATTCCAGACACCAGTAAGTTAAGCTGGTGTGTGCGGCCAGATGTGTCTTCAAATTAAAAGACCGTAGACGAAATTAGTCCAGAGGGACTAAAGGAATCCGTTATTCGTGGGTAAAGAGTACACCCTCTGCAGAGATTAAATCTATTCGAATAGCCGTGTCCCTGGGTCAGGACTACAGTCTGGGAAGGGTCAAGTGTCGGTCTTAGCGTCGGTCTTTGGAGGAGAAAACTGCAAAAACCAAAACTTTATTTATGAAGTGTGACATATGGTGACATTGATTATGATGAACTAACCCCTGTATTATACAAATTATTGAGTATCCCTGGGATGGTTCTACCTCGTGGATATTCATCATTATTTACTTTTATTTATAAGCCCTTTATGTGGTGTCGCTCAGACGCCCGACTGCGGCATTTTTGTTATTTACTTTTTTTTATAAGCCCTTTATGTGGTGTCGCTCAGACGCCCGACTGTGGCATTTTTGTTATTTACTTTTCTTTATAAGCCCTTTATGTGGTGTCGCTCAGACGCCCGACTGCGGCATTTCTGTTAATTACTTTTCTTTATATGCCCTTTATGTGGTGTCGCTCAGACGCCCGACTGTGGCATTTTTGTTATTTACTTT
>LR738709.1:321655976-321737299 GCA_902687465.1 Secale cereale
CCCTGGGATGGTTCTACCTCGTGGATATTCATCATTATTTACTTTTATTTATAAGCCCTTTATGTGGTGTCGCTCAGACGCCCGACTGCGGCATTTTTGTTATTTACTTTTTTTTATAAGCCCTTTATGTGGTGTCGCTCAGACGCCCGACTGTGGCATTTTTGTTATTTACTTTTCTTTATAAGCCCTTTTTGTGGTGTCGCTCAGACGCCCCACTGCGGCATTTTTGTTAATTACTTTTCTTTATAAGCCCTTTATGTGGTGTCGCTCAGACGCCCGACTGTGGCATAATCATTTATTTCTTTTACCTCCACCCCGTGACTGCATATGCATTTTTATACAGATGGACTGCTTGCATCATGGACGGTCATATCATAAATAACCTCGTGATCATCAAATATTATTGAGCATGATTATATTTCACCCATTGTTCATAATGTTTGCGAGTACATTCAAAGTACTCACAGGCTTGCCCCTGGCTATTGTCTTGGCCAGATTTCGCGCCTGGAAAGGAGCGTTGCGACGACTACCTGGAACCTGCGCATCGGTGATAGCAGCCTCACGAAGATAGGAGTTAACCCGGTCAGCTGTTCCCGTGGGAAATGGAGTCCCACAGACGCCGACGTGTCACAACCGCTTCCGCCATCAGCCACTAGAAACCTTGTGTTGTACTTAAGGGCCAGAATGGTCTTATACCACATATTTGTACCTTTGCTTGGAAACTTCTGTATCAAGAGGTGCCTCATCAGCTAACAGTAATCCTAGGGCTGATGAGCACAAGGGCCAATTTTTGGGAAATTAATACCCCGAAATTCCGGTCCTGACAACCTTGGTATCAGAGCCAGGCTTACCATTGGCTAATCCTATCTTAGCTAGGTAAAAAACTTGGATTAACCATCCCACCAAACCATATCCTAACCCCGGCCAAGCTTCTCGCGTAAGATACCCACACAGTGGACCGACACCTTTGGCAATCGGTGCCCAACCTATCAGCCTAGCCAACCGCTCACACGCCAGTGACCGACACTTAAACAGTTCCTTTCGCAAGCGTGCGTAGGAAGACTCCATCCTTTCCTATAAATAGGGCACGCTAGCCCCAAACTCAGCACAACACATCCTCTACCCCAGACCGAGCTAAAATGCCAGGACCCATTGACCACAATGAAACCACAACAACCAACCTTGGAGGTTTTGTGACCGTGCTCGCAAACCTCTCCCGCCGTGCCTTTGTGTTAGAGGAGCCCCCAGAATATGTTGTGTACCAAGAATCCATGGGCGGTGAAAACCGTCAATTATGGGCCACTGTGCACATCTAAGGTAGGGGTCTGTCGCCAAAACGCCCCTACAGGTTCACCGGAAGGACAACTTCCTTTGAGCCGCAAGCTATCCAACTAGCTGCTCGAGAGGCTATAGTTCAACTTCGGCACTTGTCGCCCAGAGTTAACTGTCGCTCATTCTACTACTACCCCAGCCGTAACGGGTATGGTAGGCCTCCTCGAGTTGCCAGCGGAGACCACGAGACAAATTCTGCATTATTGCATCTGGTGCGCTATGTAAGCGTGCTAGAGGAACTATTCGATCAAATCACCCTTGATCTGATCGCAGCTGATACGTCCAAAACGTATCTATAATTTCTGCTTGCTCCATGCTTCTTTTGTGTGATATTGCTATGATATTGATGCACTTCCATGCACTTTTGATCATATTTGGACTAACCTATTAACTTAGTGCACCACAGTGCCAGTTCCTGTTTTCTACTGTTTTTCTATTTCAGGTTTCCCCCATATTAAAAGTGCTCCAAAAATCCAGGAAAAATATAGGAAAAATCAGCATACAGGAAGCTTCGCGAAGAACCAAAGATGGGCCAGGGGAGGCCCAGGCGGCCACCTAGCGCGGCCCCACCCCTGGCCGCGCCAGGGGGGCGCCTGGGGCCCCTGCTCCACCTCTGGCTGCCCCCCTTCGCCTATATATCCCTCTCGTCCCGAAACCCTCGAGGACAGAACCCTTTTTCGCGGTCTCGCCTCTGTTCCGCCGCCGCAGCGCTTCCAAGATCGGGAGCATCAGGAGAACTCTTCCCGGCACCCTGCCGGAGGGGAGAACCACCACCGGGAGCTTCTCCACCACCATGGACGCTTCCCGGATGAGTCGTGAGTAGTCCACCTTGGACCATGGGTCCATAATCAGTAGCTATGTGATGTTCTCCTCCCCTCTTTGCTCTTCATGGTTTAGACCTCGTGAGCTGCCCTACATGATCGAGGCACATATGTAATCTTTCTGCTGTTGCTTTGCTGAGTTTGCTGGGATCTGATGGATTATGAGACTATGTTCAGATTGTGTTTGAGTAATATATTTGATTCACCTCTTGTATATCTTTGTTCTTGAGTAATTCTTGCATGTTCTCCGTTGCTGTTTATTGCTTTGGCCAAGTAGTAGGTAGTAACTCCAAGAGGGAGCGTTATGCTTGATTGTGGGTTCATGCCCCCTGATGACTAGCTTGAGTGACAGAAACATGAGTCTAGGGGATGTGCTGTTGCCACAAGGGAGAAAACAACGGTGCTTGTACTTGCGGGTGCAAGGATTGTTTACTTTATGCAAAGTTCTTTTAATGCAGTTATCTGTTGCTTTGAGTTTACAGTTTGGGTGGGATTCACAACTTAATACCAGCGAGATGTTCTGGATAGATATCTCAAGGTGGATGATTAGTAGTAGATGCAGATGGATTTCGGTCTACTTGCCTTGGCGTACCGCCCATGCTTTTGAGCCTCTACCTTTCTTTGCAGCATAGTTAGCATTGGTTTGCGCACATAATCCTGTCAATTGCCCAACTGTAATTTGTTTACCTCGCTTTGCTGTTTTATCGTCTTTTGGGAGAGAGACATCACTAGTGAACATCATGGGACCCCGGTTCATATTACCACCGCTGATCACACCTTCTATTTACTTCCTATTTTGATTTCCTAGTTGCAGTCATAGCTATCATTATTATCTTTTGTGTTTGATCCTTTGTAAACAACAAGGCCGGAGGGATTGACAACCTCTCTGTACTTGTTGGGAGCAAAGTTATATGTATCTGTGTGCAGGTCCCGTCAACCGCTAAGTTTCTGGCGCCGTTGACACCTACTTGTCGACCCTCGGAGTCTCACGGGATTCGATCTTTTGTATCTTTGCCAAGGGAAATTTGCCGCTACGCTACATCTCAACCTTCCACTTGGGGTAACCAACGAGGGGCGAGAAGCCATCAAGCAAGTTTCTGGCGCCGTTGCCGGGGACTCCACTCTTCAAGATAGGGGAGTTGCACGCTATCTTTTATCTTTGCTTTTTAGTCTTGTTAGTTTACCTTTCAGTTTTTGCTTTAGTGTCCCTTACCAAAAATCACAAAAATAGTTATCTTGCTTGCTGCTGCTATGGGTTCCACCGAGAACACCAAGTTGTGTGACTTCACTAGTCATAACAACAATGACTTTATCTGCACACCTATTGTTACACCTGCCACTTCAGCACCTTCTTATGAGATTAAACCTGCTTTGCTGAACCAAGTTATGAAAGATCAATTCTCCGGTGCTGGAAATGATGATGCTTTGCACTTAAATAATTTTGTTGAGCTCTGTGATATGCAAAAGTACAAAGAAGTAGATGGTGATATTGTTAAGCTTAAGCTTTTTCCTTTCTCCTTGAGAGGAGGAGCTAAAATCTGGTTTCAATCCTTGCCTAGGAATAGTATAGATTCTTGGGACAAGTGCAAGGATGCCTTTATTGGGAAGTACTATCCCCCGGCTAAAATTATCCAACTAAGGAGTAACATAATGAATTTTAAACAATTGGATAATGAACACGTTGCCCAAGCTTGGGAACGCATGAAATCTCTTGTCAAGAACTGCCCTACTCATGGTTTGACTACTTGGATGGTTATCCAAACTTTTTATGCAGGCTTGAACTTTACCTCGCGGAACTTGTTAGATTTGGCCGCGGGAGGAACCTTTATGTCAACTACACTTGGTGCTGCCACGAAGCTTCTCGACGAGATGATGACCAATTATTCCCAATGGCACACCGAACGCGCTCCAACAGGTAGGAAGGTAAACTCTGTCGAGGAGATTTTCTCCCTGAATGAAAAAGTTGACTTGATCATGTCTCTACTTTCCAAGCAATCTTCTATTGGTCCTCATGATGTTCCTTTAAATTCTTTGATTGCTCAAGATCAAGTAGATGTGAACTTTATCTCTAGAAACAATTTCAATAACAATGCTCATAGGAGTAATTTTGGTAGCAACCCTAGACCGTTCCCCTCTAATTCCCATGGGAACAACAATGCTTATCCTAGCACCAAGAACTCCACTTCTGAACTAGAGATTATGCTTAAAGACTTCATCACTACCCAAAAGGCCTTCAATAAGAGTGTAGAAGAAAAACTAGACAAACTAGATAATCTCTCTTCGAAGGTAGACAATTTAGCCCATGAGGTAGAGTTGCTTAAAATTAGAACTTCTCCTCTTGAGGAGATGAAGACCACTCCTATGAATGCTATTCAAGTGCAAATTAATGAAAACATTAGAATGATGGCTAAACTTAAAAAGAGATGGGCTAGAGAAAAGGAGGAAGAAGATAGAATTAAGATCCTTCCTACCCACCACACTATTGCTACTATCCAGGTTGTTGAGGATATCCAAACTCTTAGCACCCAATGCACTCCTAGTCCCATTGGACCTATTAATGGTGATGCTATGACCTCAACCGTAGAAGAAGAAACTCCTATGACCATAGAAGCTACCAAACAAGTGAGCCTAAAGGACACCACTACCACTTTACTTGATAGTAGTGACCTTGATTTTGATAATTGCACCCTATCTGAAGTTATTGGTTTTCTTCACAAGATGTCTAGAGATCCCCACACTAGCACACTTAATCTTGCCTTCACGGAGCATATCACTAATGCTCTTATCAAAGCTAGGGAGGAGAAGCTTAGGGTAGAAGCCTCCATACCTAGAAAGCTAGAAGATAGTTGGGATCCTATGATTAAAATTAAGTTGAATAACTTCTCTTGCTATGCTTTGTGTGATGTTGGAGCTAGTACCTCCGTTATGCCCAAAAGAATGTATGATATGTTTGAATTGAAACCTTTTGATCCTTGTTCTTTTGGTGTTCGTCTTGTTGATTCTTCCGTAAAGAAACCTTTGGGGAAGATCGACGATGTTCTTATTATTGTCAATGACAATTATGTTCCCGTTGATTTTACTATTATGGATATTGAATGTGAACCTTCATGTCCAATTATTTGGGACATCCTTTTCTTCGCACCGTTTGTGCTATCATTGACATGAAAGAGGGGAATATAAAATTCCAATTCCCTCTCAAGAAAGGGATGGAACACTTCCCTAGAAAGAAGATTAAGTTGCCTTTTGAGTCCGTTACACGGGCTAGCTATTCTCTTACTCTTGATAAAACTTGATCTTCTCTTTTTGCATCATGCCTAGCTTAAAGGCATAAAAGAAAGCGCTTTTGGGAGGAAGCCCACAATGAATTAGGTTTTATTTTGCTTTTGTTGTGTCTTGATGTTTGTTACTACAGTAGCATCATCATTGTATCTTTTCTTTTCAGCTTTGTGCCAAGTTTAGCCTCCGATTGCAAGAAACTTCAAAAGTTGTGACGTGCTGTCCAGAAAACAGATTTTGTCCTTGGACAAAAAAATTCGAATAAAATCACCAGATTATATTTTTGATCTGAATTTTTTTGACAGCATGCTCTATACAATTGACTTTCGAGCGTCTGTTCTGAGTTTTTTGATTTGAGTTGCATAAGTGCCCCGAAAAAATTATTTACTACCTGCTGGTCTGTTTTTCACAGATTCTGTCCTGTTTTGCCTTTTCTTCGTTTTGCAAACCTTGAGCTTGCTTTTTCTTTGCAAAAACCTTTTGGCAATCTTGAGAAACAGTAGCTCTTCAAGATTATATTTATTTCCAGTAGGGAAAACATTATTTTATTGTGGGTACTAACCTCGCTAATCAGATTATGATGAGTTATGTATGAAGGGAGTTTTCAAGTGTGCGAGGGAAGATGATAAAAGAAGATTCAGGAGGGTCAAACGCTCAAGCTTGAGGATGCCCCCGTGCACCCCCAAGAAATATTCAAGAAGACTCAAGCGTCTAAGCTTGGGGATGCCCCCATGCATCCCCTTCTCCATCAACAATTATCAGTTCGTCTTTCGTTCCACTATAATTTATCACTTTATGCGTTATGTGCTATGCTTGGAGCGTCTTGCTCTTAGTTTCTTTTTTTAGTTTTCTTTAGCTTTGCTTGCTGTTCATAACAAGTTAGAACCCATCTTTCTTTGTGTGGGAGAGAAACACGCTCCACTTCAACCTAGAATACAACATAGGATTTTCATGCTTATCTTTGCAGTGTGTGTTCTTTGTCTTTCCATAGCTGCTGTCATATTTAGCTCTTAGTTTTCATGCTTTTCTTTTTAAAGAGCTTTTGTTTAGTTGGTTGCTGAACTCTCTTGAGTTTTCGTGTTTATCTTGTTAAGAGAGTTTGCCTGTCGCACTGAGTTGTCTGTCTTAACTTAAAGTAGGTAATTGAGGTTGCTATTTAATTTTAGTAGTAACTTGCAATAGTTTTGAGGTATTGCCATGAGTAATGTCTGAACTTTTGGTGTCAAGAGCTTTAGCCTATTAGTGATAGATGTCGTATTTTGGGCAATCCATGTTTACTTTCGAAAACCTACAAAATAGTTGAGAACTTTAGCTACTAGATGGATCACTAATCTTTGGAGGGATCGAATATTAGAGTACACTCACGTACCATGAGTCGAGGATGCGCAAGGATAACCAAACCCCCATACACTACTCCTCGGGGTACTTGTCTCTTTGTGAACCTCCTAATTAGATTGAGAGTTACCGATAATAAGTGCATGAGTTCTTCGGACTAATGTGAGTATTCGAAAGTTGACACTTCCACCTAGCCATATTTTTCTAGCCTCTTCGGTACCGTGCATTGCCCTTTCCCACCTCGAGAGTTGGCGCATACTTCGCCGGTGCATCCAAATCCTTGGCACGATATGCTCTGTCATCATAAGCCTCATTATATCCTTCCTCAAAACAGCCACCATACCTACCTATCAAGGCATTTCCATAGCCTTTCCGAGATACATTGCCATGCAACATCCATCTTCTCATGACTTGATCTTCATGTCATACATGCTTTTTGCTTGTTCGATGAGCCGCATGCTAGTTGGGCCTTGCCCTAATCATTGCTACATGACGCGCTAGTATCATTGCATATCCTGCTACACCGGCAGAGGCATACATTTGCATACATCATGATAGTTTCATTTTCTTTATGTTGAGTACTTTTGTAAAGTGTGAAAGATCTTCTATGCTTTTTGTAATACATAGAGTGTTGCCCCTAAAGTGAGGAAAAGATCCCAAAGAGGACAAAATCAAAAGATCCCAAAGAGGACAAATGAGAGTTAAATAGAAAGAGCCATTGAGGCCACAAAAAAATAAAAAAAATAGAAAAAAGAGAAAAAGAAATAAAAAGAGAGAAGGGGGCACACTACTATTCCTTTTGAGAGATCCACACTCGTACTTAATCTTATACCTTGTACTCCATAGAGATTATCATTCATGCATATAGCTATGTGGGGACCTTCACACTATAGAACTTGGCTTGTATATTCCAATGATGAGCCTCCTCAAAAGAGCTCTAGGTCTTCTTGAAAGAGCAAGTTGGATGCACCCCCACTAGTTCCATTGGAGAGCTTACCTTAGCTCATATGTGCATCCGTTGCATGGCAATCCCTACTCCTCACATCATATCTATCATTTGGCTTTCTCTCACCTATGATTGTCCTCATTGATGTGAGCCTTTCACACCTTTTTTGTCTTCTCCCTTCATCATTTTTCTCTCTTTGCCATCCTAAGTGTCAACTTTCTTGCTTACGCTCATCCATTGCACGAGTTCTCAAAATATCGAAAGGGAGTGGATCATTTTGACTTGTACCTGGCTAGTGGTCTGGGGATGAGTCAAGATAAGATTCCAAAGAAGACCAAGTGTGAAACTTTAGTAGATTAAGTTCTCAACAATACAAAAACTATGTTTTACTCTCTCGTATATCCCTATCCCCTTTCTTGCATGCAAACACCATTTGGAGACATTCGAGTCACGGACAGCGAGAGCTCTTGCACCTTTATGTTCTTATGTTGCTTGTTACAATGCTAATATAGACTCTTGCTTGTTATGACTTGAATTGAATTACATGCATTGATTGCTTTACTTAAAAAGTTCTTATATGGTTGGTAGCATGTCACCACAGAAATTATGCTTGTTATCATTTACCTACTCGAGGACGAGCAGGAATTAAGCTTGGGGATGTTGATACGTCCAAAACGTATCTATAATTTCTGCTTGCTCCATGCTTCTTTTGTGTGATATTGCTATGATATTGATGCACTTCCATGCACTTTTGATCATATTTGGACTAACCTATTAACTCAGTGCACCACAGTGCCAGTTCCTGTTTTCTGCTGTTTTTCTATTTCAGATTTCCCCCATATTAAAAGTGCTCCAAAAATTCCAGGAAAAATATAGGAAAAATCAGCGTACAGGAAGCTTCGCAAAGAACCAAAGATGGGCCAGAGGGGAGCCAGGGGAGGCCCAGGCGGCCACCTGGCGCGGCCCCACCCCTGGCCGCGCCAGGGGGGCGCCTGGGGCCCCTGCTCCGCCTCTGGCTGCCCCCTTCGCCTATATATCCCTCTCGTCCCGAAACCCTCGAGGACAGAACCCTTTTTCGCGATCTCGCCTCTGTTCCGCCGCCGCAGCGCTTCCAAGATCGGGAGCATCAGGAGAACTCTTCCCGGCACCCTGCCAGAGGGGAGAACCACCACCGGGAGCTTCTCCACCACCATGGACGCTTCCCGGATGAGTCATGAGTAGTCCACCTTGGACCATGGGTCCATGATCAGTAGCTATGTGATGTTCTCCTCCCCTCTTTGCTCTTCATGGTTTAGACCTCGTGAGCTGCCCTACATGATCGAGGCACATATGTAATCTTTCTGTTGTTGCTTTGCTGAGTTTGCTGGGATCTGATGGATTATGAGACTATGTTCAGATTGTGTTTGAGTAATATATTTGATTCACCTCTTGTATATCTTTGTTCTTGAGTAATTCTTGCATGTTCTCCGTTGCTGTTTATTGCTTTGGCCAAGTAGTAGGTAGTAACTCCAAGAGGGAGCGTTATGCTTGATTGTGGGTTCATGCCCCCTGATGACTAGCTTGAGTGACAGAAACATGAGTCTAGGGGATGTGCTGTTGCCACAAGGGAGAAAGAAATGGTGCTTGTACTTGCGGGTGCAAGGATTGTTTACTTTACGCAAAGTTCTTTTAATGCAGTTGTCTGTTGCTTTGAGTTTACACTTTGGGTGGGATTCGCAACTTAATACCAGCGAGATGTTCTGGATAGATATCTCAAGGTGGATGATTAGTAGTAGATGCAGATGGATTTCGGTCTACTTGCCTTGGCGTACCGCCCATGCTTTTGAGCCTCTACCTTTCTTTGTAGCATAGTTAGCATTGGTTTGCGCACATAATCCTGTCAATTGCCCATCTATAATTTGTTTACCTCGCTTTGCTGTTTTATCGTCTTTTGGGAGAGAGACATCACTAGTGAACATCATGGGACCCCGGTCCATATTACCACCGCTGATCACACCTTCTATTTACTTCATGTTTTTATTTCCTAGTTGCAGTCATAGCTATCATTATTATCTCTTGTGTTTGATCCTTTGTAAACAACAAGGCCGGAGGGATTGACAACCTCTCTGTACTCGTTGGGAGCAAAGTTATCTGTATCTGTGTGCAGGTCCTGTCAACCGCTAAGTTTCTGGCGCCGTTGACACCTACTTGTCGACCCTCGGAGTCTCACGGGATTCGATCCTTGGTATCTTTGCCAAGGGAAATTTGCCGCTACGCTACATCTCAACCTTCCACTTGGGGTAACCAACGAGGGGCGAGAAGCCATCAGCAGCTCGTGGAGAACTGCTTCGCCGAGCCCCGGCACGAGGCGGAGACGAGTCCGGCACCGACAACCCAGTCGTGCTGTTCGGGCAACCGATCGAGTCCTTGAGGCCTGCCTCGGTCATTGACCAAAATGCCTTGGTGTCTCCAGAGGTGATGCGTCGCCTATTTGGCGCACGCTCCAACGGGACTGTAGCCAACAATCCCCGCGAGGGCCATCATCACTACCCCGACCCTGCAGCCCCTCAGCCACCTCCAGCCAACGTGGACAGTGAAGCTCTTGGAGAAGCCTCAGCGTCCACAAGGCAAGGCCGCTTGGATATAAACGAAGTTGATTAAATCACCCGATTAGTACCAAGCATTATCTTGTCCACACCCCGTGGTCATGTAACCTGTATGCCTACATGTATGTATAGTTTACTTTTGCGCTCTTATCTCTATAGCATCCATGCACAGTTATGCCAGTGTACGAATGCCTATTTTTCAGGTGTGACTACCAAAGCACCTCACCGATAACCCCCCACAGTAAACACGCCATTTTGCAAGACGTGAGTACCTGTAGCATTGACCCCGACCCAGTAAAGTGAAACCGACGATATAGAGGCCCCTCACCATGATCCTATGAAACAGCCCGGTTGCTATATAAAGGCCACACCGTGACCTTGCCAAGCATCCCTCACCTGGTGCACTGCTCTCACAGCCATTTCCTTCGCCATGCCGATCCCTAGTATTTATCTGAGAACACCAGATGCATCCCCGGTAGTTTCGTGAAGATATTGTGGGATTTTACCTGCAGTACCATGAGTGCTACCTGTCCACCCCAGTATGAACTACTCAAATCAAGGATCACACCATCCACCTTGAAATATTGGGCAGTAGTACACATCCCTCCCGCAAACCCAAACCAAGACCCCACAGAGGTTTCCTTCATGGGGAAATCCATGCCAACCCCTCAGATGGCCATAGAGGCTGCCGCTTATGAAGCACTCGCTCGCCTTCGATTCGCGGTGCCCTATGCCAGCGAATGAGGATATTATTACTTTCCGAGCCGTGCAGCGCCCGGAGAAGCAGCAGCTTTTCCTGGTGGGCGAATTGAGAGAGACCCGGTACTAGCCAACCTTACGCAGTATGTCATCGCACAAGAGCGTTTGACCCAACGGATAATGGGTTATCTCCAGGGTCTCGCCGATTTAAATCCTCGGATCGCCATCGGCAGACCATTGAGGCCCGGGCAGGAGAAGCACATTCATCGACTGGTCAACCCGCTCCCGCCGATAGAAGAAGAATGTCCCCGAGCACCAGAGACTTTTTCACAGGACCCTGTCCAGTTGCCGTTTGTGTTTTAGATGTAACAGCTATGATTTGTTATCCTCGCGATCTTTTCGTAAGTTGTAAACGGTGTGTCGTGTCATGTGTTAATTAATTTAAATTTATGGAATAGTTCCACAGTTGATAACTCTGGACTTAAATTAATTGCTTTCTCTCCTGAGTTGTTGCAGCATATTTATCTACGCAACGTAGATATTTTATTTTCCCGCACAGCACCGCAACAGCAGTATTACAACTCCGGCCACTCCACACAGTACACTAAGTAGCTAACCCACGTACACCTGTTGCAGCTAATTGATCACCTCACCACAGTCTCTTGAAGAGAAACTCGTGGGAGTTTATTCGAGCACTAGTTTCTTACCGCGCACCAACCACCGTTAGCACCCAACACTCACGCCTAATCCTCGTGATCACCGCCGCCGCGAAGAGCTAGCACTCGAGCCGCTGCATCACGATGATCGTCGAGGATCATCGCACACAAGAGCGCGGATACCCCCAGCAATGCCGCCAACCCCACGCACACGAGGATCATGCACCAGTTCGGCATCACCTCCGCCATTAAAGCCTCGACCCGAGCTCCTGCAAACACAAATGGAGGAGAAGGAAGAAAGGAGAAGAAGCAAGGCCAGGTGTGAGGAGGAAGAAGGAGCACCTCGGTCGTTTTATAGCTCGAGATCGGTGTACAGTGGGCGGAGTCCACCAGCGCCGCTCATCGCTCGATCGCCGGTGTTCGGAGGCGAATCCGCGAGCAGTGCCGATAGCACGCTGGCCCGCGAGGTGAGTGCACGCTGCACCAGCAGCTAGCACGCCGCGCACTACGGCAGTACGGCCTAGATGCCCTACGAGCTAGCCGTCGCCGGTGGAGAAAGCGCGGAAAAGCGCGCGGGAGAGAGGAGAAGAGAGAACCAGAGGTAGAAGAAGAGACTAACAGTGGGTCCAGGCCCCACCTGTCAGCCAGTGAGAGCACTATACCCTCGGGTGCAACCAGCGTATTTGAAAATTTAGAAATATCATTTCTAAATTTACTATAGCCCAGAGTAGAAATATCTCATTTTCCACGACCATAGATTTTTCCATGCCGCGCCAGTGTTTAACACTGCAGTTTACACCACTTATTGCCCATGCATTGTAGTGGCATTTGTTTGCATTAGCAGGAAGGTTAACTTTGGTAATATCTTTGTGTGGCAGTAGAGGATTTTTATAGCAGCCCCTAGCAAATCTCGAGGACGAGATTTTTCTTAAGGGGGGTGGTGTTGTAACACCCCATTTTTTTGATCTTGCTTAAGTAATAAAATTTTGACCTGGTTTTTCAACTTTCCCTTCTCTGGGTTTTTCTTTGATTTTTCAGAACTCCTTTTCTGTTGCTATTGTGGAGTTTTGCCCTAGTGAAAGTTTGTGAGTATGTTATTTGGACTTAATTGCCCTAAGCCAAGGAGAATAACCTTTCTAGTTGTAGGATCATTTGCATTATTTTCTCCCTGAGCTTTATTTATTTAAAGTGATTTCCTTCTGTTTTAGGGCCCTGTTTGCACTACAACCCTTTGATGGAATTGTCCAAAAAAAATTCCACCAAAATTCAGGGATGTCAAGTAAAACCCCTACATCTCTTCCATGCAAAAATCCTTGGGTACCTTTTGGAAAAGTTGAGCAAAACATCCTCTTTTGCTCTCTGGTCCAGTTGGTCACTTCCTACTGCAGCCCTATTCTAACTTGCTCCATTGGCCATGAGCTTTTTCCAACTTGTTGTTCTTCCTACCAAACCCTTAAGTCCAGAAGAGTGGACCCATTGGAAGATTTTTGGTCCATGAAATCATGCCATTCACTTTCTGTCCAGAACTGGGATCATGCAAAACTTGCACTAACAAGTTTTTGCTTTTGATAAATTAACCTCACCACTCTCTTACTCATCCAAGGAGACACCTATCTGGTAAATTTGGCCACCCCAAGAGTTGCCTAGATGCCACTGGCATTTTGTCAAACACCCTGAGTGCATGACCAGTTTTGGCTTAGTTTCTGGTTTACGTTATGAACTTGATCCCCTGACTAGACCAGCTTGTCTCATGGTTTTGTCCTAACCTATAGCCCCACCCTGCTGACCCCCTTGTGGTTTGGAGCCCCCTAGCATGCCTTGGCATATCGCCGAGCACGTACCGTGCGTGCTCTGGGCGCGCCCAGAGCGCGCATTTTGCACGTGCGTGCGCTCGGGTCGCCGCGTCGCGCCCCTGGCCCCAACTAACCTGCAGAGCCACGCCCGGCCTTATCCGCACACGAGAACACGCCAAGACGTCCCTGGGACTCCATAGCGCCGCCATCAGAGCGCATTTGGCGGCACGCCGGCGATCACAGTGGATCTGTGCCACGGTCGGCGCCGCCCGAGCCACGCGCGCTCGCCAGCTGCCTCCTGGAGCAGTGCGAGTTCATCCGCAAGCTCGTCCGCAAGCGTTCGTCGCCGCCACGTCTCCTGCTGCTACACAATGGCGGTCGCCGGCGATCTTATCCCCGGCCGCCGCGGAACCGCCATTGCCCGCCTATATAAGGAGCCCCCGAGCTCGTCAGACCCTCAAGCAACCTCCCACGCTCCCTCACTGATCCGCCCGTAGCAGAAGAATGACTAGAGAGGTCGTCTTCTTCCTCTCCGGCAACCACGGCCGCCGCCACTGTATCGACCACTCCGGCACCACCAGGGCCTCCCTCGCCCATCCAGCACCACCGTCGCCTTCCCCTCGACCTTGCGGTGCTGCCCGACCCCTCGAACGCGATCAAAACCCACCACAACACAAACCCCCAATCCTGGCCGAGGCCCCCTCCGCCGCGGCGCTTGCCGCCGGCGACTTCCTCCGTCCCCGCCGACCAGTGGACTACCGGGAGGACTGCCTAGGAGTGGCGGATCCATTCCTGCACTCAGATTCCCTCGAGGAGCATCCGTTCGCCGGCAACGATCGCCGGAGTCCCGCCTCCGCTCGGGCAGAGGCAGAGGAGGGAGAGGCGACTAGTCAAACGTGACCAGTGGGCTCCCTGGACCCACTGTCAGTGACCCAGCCCCGCCTCCACGCGTTTTAAGTGGAGGCGCAAAACACAGAGTACGTATTCCCTAGCCCGAAAGCGTATTCTCAGCCGAAACGTTTTCTTTTCTGTTTTAGTTTAAAAGTCAGAGTTTGACCGAACTTTGACTGGCTTTAACTTTTTAACTATAGCTCCAAATGAATTGATTCTTTTTCGGCTGTTCCTCAAATTTGGTCTAGTTTATTTTCAAATCTATGTGAAAAAATTTCAGACATCTTTTTTGTGCGGCTGTGATTCTATGTATTAATTTCATATTCTTTCTATTAGGGGTTTGAAGAGGGAGAAAACTTCCAAACTTTGTGGAATACATTTCTCCTCCCCTCTACTTGAAGGCAAGCATTTTGGAACCTTGATCTAAAGCACGTGATTACGATGATATGGATGCATTCTTTTATTTCATATGTGATAATGTGATCCTACCCGTGAGTGCATGAGGTAGACCCCTTGCCGTGAATGTTTAATATGCACGGCGGTATCCCCTCGTATGCTTCCCTTGCCTAACGAAGGAAAGCCGTGGAGGTCGTGGTCTTGTGTAGACACGAGCCTGCCATTAGCTCCTTGTTGAGATGGCGGAGTCCGGTATGGCTTGGTGAGGTATGACGGGTGGCGATTCTGACTGTGGTCGTGGAATATAATGATTATGCTAATCATGCATGTGATGCTGGAACCTCCTGAGTCGACCATAGATCGAGTCTTGTTCCAGTAACCCCCATACTAGTTTCGTACTACCACATGTCCCTACTACAGGTAGGGTACGGTTCAGTAAATTGTTGACCCCTGTCCTAGCACACACCGTACAGAGAAGTCATGGTGGAAGATACCGGCTGCATCCGGTAGGCATGCCACCTGGTCCGGGGGCATGGGTGTTTCGGTTGAAGCCGAAGGGGGTAGCTTCCCCAGTTTGCGCGCATTATAAATTTGGTGAACCCAAGCTAGTCGAGGTTGTAGCTTCCCCACTTAGAGTTTGGCTTGACAGGTGTTGTGGGTGATTCCAGACACCAGTAAGTTAGCTGGTGTGTGCAGCCAGATGTGTCTTCAAATTAAAAGACCGTAGATGGAATTAGTCCAGAGGGACTAAAGGAATCCGTTATTCATGGGTAAAGAGTACACCCTCTGTAGAGATTAAATCTATTCGAATAGCCGTGTCCCTGGGTCAGGACTACAGTCTGGGAAGGGTCAAGTGTCGGTCTTAGCGTCGGTCTTTGGAGGAGAAAACTGCAAAAACCAGAACTTTATTTATGAAGTGTGACATTGATTATGATGAACTAACCCCTGTATTATACAAATTATTGAGTATCCTTGGGATGGTTCTACCTCCTGGATATTCATCATTATTTACTTTTCTTTATAAGCCCTTTATGTGGTGTCGCTCAGACGCCCGACTGCGGCATTTTTGTTATTTACTTTTCTTTATAAGCCCTTTATGTGGTGTCGCTCAGACGCCCGACTGTGGCATTTTTGTTATTTACTTTTCTTTATAAGCCCTTTATGTGGTGTCGCTCAGACGCCCGACTGCGGCATTTCTGTTAATTACTTTTCTTTATAAGCCTTTTATGTGGTGTCGCTCAGACGCCCGACTGTGGAATTTTTGTTATTTATTTTTCTTTATAAGCCCTTTTTGTGGTGTCGCTCAGACGCCCGACTGCGGCATTTTTGTTAATTACTTTTCTTTATAAGCCCTTTATGTGGTGTCGCTCAGACGCCCGACTGTGGCATAATCGTTTATTTCTGTTACCTCCACCCTCTGACTGCATATGCATTTTTATACAGATGAACTGCTTGCATCATGGACGGTCATATCATAAATAACCTCGTGATCATCAAATATTATCGAGCGTGATTATATTTCACCCATTGTTCATAATGTTTGCGAGTACATTCAAAGTACTCACAGGCTTGCCCCTGGCTATTGTCTTGGCCAGATTTCGCGCCTGGAAAGGAGCGTTGCGACGACTACCTGGAACCTGCGCATCGGTGATAGCAGCCTCGCGAAGATAGGAGTTAACCCGGTCGGCTGTTCCCGTGGGAAATGGAGTCCCATAGATGCCGACGTGTCACAACCGCTTCCGCCATCAGCCACTAGAAACCTTGTGTTGTACTTAAGGGCCAGAATGGTCTTATACCACATATTTGTACCTTTGCTTGGAAACTTCTGTATCAAGAGGTGCCTCATCAGCTAACAGTAATCCTGGGGCTGGTGAGCACAAGGGCCAATTTTTGGGAAATTAATACCCCGAAATTCCGGTCCTGACATAGGGCAGGTGGATGGGTTTGACGTCAAAGTCGATGAGCTTAGTCCGGTAGTTAGCCGGTGTACCGAAGGTTACTGGGAGGCGGATCTGGCCGAGCGGAATGGCCGAGCCCGCGACCCCTGAGAAGGGCTTGGTGGGGAGGAGCTGCCTGTAGGACACGGGCAGATGACCAAAGGCCTCGGGGGAGAGGATGTTGAGCCCGCCGCCGCCGTCGATGAGGGTCCTCGTCACAGCCACCTCGCAGATGGTGGGCATGCACACCTTGGGGAGAACGCTCGTGCCGGCCGCTTCTGAGGCAAGGTCGCTAGGGCCGAAGGTGATGGTGTGCCCCTGCGCACTCTGTGCCCGCGAGGCCTCCTGCGGCTGGGCGGCGGCCCCGACCTGCCGAAAGTGTGACTTGTCGTGCCGAGCCGACGCTGGCGCTTGGGACCCTCCGAAGATGCAGGCGACCCCGCGACAGGGCAGCTCCCCACCGGCAACGCTCCGCAGCCCGCCGCTATGGGCCGTTCGAGTGCCGTGCTCTCCCGCAGATGGCCGGTGTCGGGGCAGCCATCGTGCCACCAAGAGTGCGATCGGCGTGGCCACATGAGGCGGGAGTGGCGGAGCAGGCCGCTCTCTGGGGGCCCAACCGGCAAGAAAATTGTCGGGGAAGGAGGAAGAGCGCCCATGGGTGGCACGGTCCGCCGATACCGCTCAGACGGCGGGGAGATCGCCAGCCCCCACGCAGAAGTGGCGGGCCGCGGTCATCATGGCGGCGCGGAACATGAGAGGGGAGGCGAGATCGTCGGAGAGGCGAGATTTCGACATGCCCTCCTACCTGGCGCGCCAAATGTCGGATTACGGGCTCCGCAAAACCCAAGAAGTTCGAACACAGGGGCGTGAACGAAGATCTCTCGCACTCACATCTACCTAGAGTCTCGCCCTCGCCCAATGAAGAGATTCAAGCAAACAACAAGTGAAGCACGCAAGAGTTTAGCCAGGTTCAGGCCACCTTGTGGTGTAAAACCCTACTTCATGCTTTGGTGGATTGGCCTCATGAGGGCTGGAATATGAACTAGTACAGTGATTCCTGAGCTCAGGAGGTGAGCTCAGGAGGGTCAGGAGGCAGGTCTTCTTGCTCCCTTGCGTGGTGGCAGAGTTTATGGATCTGCTTCTCTATCCCGCCTTCATAGTGGGGATCCTAGCTACTTATATAGGCGGCCAGGGTCCTCTTCCCCCGAAATGTTTAGGCGGGAAGGGATCCCACAATGGCCATTTCGAGTGGGAACACAAGGATGTTCCTACCCTGACAAAAGCAGTCTTCGCCTGCAAAATGACCAGGTGGTGACGCGGTGGTGGGCTCGGTAGTGACATCCTCCATGTCGTCCTTGTGGTCTTCGGTCTTGTTACACCAATGGGGAAACCTTTGTCCCGCTCCTCGGGAACCTGCACCTGCGCTGCCTCCTTTGCACCGAAACAGCAACTGCACCGCTGGCGGGCGCTGGCACCTGCTGGCGCGGTGCGTCACTGCCTCCTCCTGAGGCAGGCTTGGCCTTGGATTCTCCGGCCCTCCGTAGCGCCTTTCCAAGGCCCCTCCTGAGGGGGTCTTGATGTTGTTCTACTCGCGAGGCCTAGCCCCCTCGTGAGGGTCTTGGGCAGCTAGTCGATCAGCTGGGTCGTACCAGGCCGTGGTAGGAGCGCGTCGCGGCCCGCAGACATGCAAGTGTGGGTACCCTGGTTCCCAGGACGCCGATAGTTTCATGCTATGGTTAGGTTTACCTTAATACTTCTTTTGTAGTTGCGGATGCTTGCATTAGAGGTTAATCATAAGTGGGAGGCTTGTCCAAGTAAGGACAACACCCAAGCACCGGTCCACCCACATACCAAATTATCAAAGTACCAAACGCAAATCAGATGATCGTGATGAAAACTAGCTTGACGATAATTCCCATGTGTCCTCGGGAGCGCTTTCCTTAATATAAGAGTTTTTCCTGGCTTGTCCTTTGCTACAAAAATGATTGGGCCACCTTGCTGCACCTTATTTACTTTTACCTTTTGTCACCTGCTACCAATTACCTTATCACAAAACTATCTGTTACCTATAATTTCAGTGCTTGCAGAAAATACCTTACTGAAAATTGCCTATCATTTCCTTCTGCTCTTCGTTGGGTTCGACACTCTTACTTATCAAAAGGACTACGATAGATCCCCTATAGTTGTGGGTCATCAAGGTCTAAGCTTGGGGGAGTTGATACGTCCATTTTGCATCATGCTTTTATATTTATGTTTATTGCATTATGGGCTAATATTACACTGTCACAATACTTATGCCTTTTCTCTCTTATTTTACAAGGTTTACATGAAGAGGGAGAATGTCGACAACTGGAATTCTGGGCTGGAAATGGAGCAAATATTGGAGACCTATTCTACACAACTCAAAAAGTCCTGAAACTCCACAAAAGTCAGTTTTGGAAAATATGAAAAATATCGGGTGAAGAAAGCACCAAAGGGGGGCACCCACCGTCCACGAGGGTGGGGGCGCGCCCTTCCCCCTGGACGCGCCCCCTACCTCGTGGGCCACCTGGCATCCCCACGATGCCCATCTTCTGGTATAAGGTGTCTTCTGCCTTGGAAAAAATCACAAGGAAGCTTTTGGGACAAAGCGCCGCTGTCTCAAGGCGGAACCTTGGCGGAACCAATCTAGGGCTCCGGTGGAGCTATTCTGCCAGGGAAACATCCCTCAGGGAGGGGGAAATCGTCACCATCGTCATCATCATCGATCCTCTCATCGAGAGGGGGTCAATCTCCATCAGCATCTTCACCAAAACCATCTCCTCTAAAACCCAGTTCATCTCTTGTATCAAATCTTTGTCCCAAAAACCTCAGATTGGTACCTGTGGGTTGCTAGTAGTGTTGATTACTCCTTGTAGTTGATGCTAGTTGGTTTATTCGGTGGAAGATCATATGTTCAAATCCTTTATGCATATTAATACCCCTCTGATTATGAACATGAATATGATTTGTGAATAGTTACTTTTGTTCCTGAGGACACGGGAGAAGTCTTGCTATAAGTAGTCATGTGAATTTGGTATTTGTTCCATATTTTGATGAGATGTATGTTGTCTTTCCTCTAGTGGTGTTATGTGAATGTCGACTACATGACACTTCACCATTGTTTGGGCCTAGAGGAAGGCTTTGGGAAGTAATAAGTAGATGATGGGTTGCTAGAGTGACAGAAGCTTAGACCCTAGTTTATGCGTTGCTTCGTAAGGGGCTGCTTTGGATCCATATGTTTCATGCTATGGTTAAGTTTACCTTAATACTTATTTTGTAGTTGTGTATGCTTGCAATAGAGGTTAATCATAAGTGGGATGCTTGTCCAAGAAAGGGCAGTACCCAATCACCGGTCCACCCACATAACAAATTATCAAAATAACGAACGTGAATCATATGAGCGTGATGAAAACTAGCTTGACGATAATTCCCTCGTGTCCTCGGGAGTGCTTTTCCTTATATAAGAGTTTGTCCAGGCTTGTCCTTTGCTACCAAAAGGATTGGGACATATTGTTGCACCTTATTTACTTTTATTACTTGCTACTCGTTACAAATTACCTTATCACAAAACTATCTGTTATCGATAATTTCAGTGCTTGCACACAATACCTTACTAAAAACTGCCTATCATTTCCTTCTGCTCCTCGTTGGATTCGACACTCTTACTTATAGAAAGGACTAAGATAGATCCCATATACTTGTGGGTCATCACCAGCACAAGAGGAGTGTCGGCCTTCTCAAACGCTCCAGGAATCCTCAATGAATCCATGCAAGGCTTGCGCTCCGACTTGGCCCTAACGACGAAAGTCCGCTCCTTGCAAATTATCTTCAGAGCCCGTGTAGGCACAATCGGCAGTACTTCCCATTTAACAAGATCGCCCTCCTCCTCAAAGGGATCGTGAAAGTGCAACTAATCCCCGGGTGGTTTTGGTAATTCATAACAACATATAACTCATTGAACTAATATCCATTCAAGATAATATTTCAGGATGTTTAATAATTGGCATGGCATGGACTAGAGATGTGGACCCCTCAAAATGTTGAGGACAAAGTTTGGCAAAAGCTCAAGACTCTTCATCTTTATCGTAGTGATCCAAGAACATATTGAGTCCATAGGAAAGCCAATACTATTAAAAGGGGATGAGGTGTTTCTTAATGATCTTGTTGCTCAAGTTATTAGTGATCGATATTGCTCCAAAATCCTCAACCACTTTCTCCATCGAAATATGTCCAAACCCTAAACTCGGCCCCACCGATTCTTTCTATTCTGATCCACCGGGTTCATTTGACAGAGCCGTTGCTAGAAACCCTAACAAATCCTTCCGACCGATACGGATATCGGTCTCACCGAGATGGCCTTGCCAAAGTGTTGTGATCAGTTGCATTCACTTCGGTCTCATTGAGTTTATGCAATCAGTCCCACCGAATTGGCTTGTCAAATTCTCTTTTGCTTATTGCTTCGCTTCGGTCCCACCGGGTTGATGCAATCGGCGCTGCTGAGATGATGTTTGCCTTAAGCCCTAGCACATCGGTCCAACCGAGTTGTTCTAGTCGGTCACACCGAGATTCCTAACGTTCACATTTTTGAACTGATCGGTCTCATCGAGTTTCATTATTCGGTCCCACCGAGATTGGTCAAATCTGTGTAATGGTTGGATTTTGTGTGGAGGCTATATATTCCCTTCCACCCCTTCTCCATCAGCGAGAGAGCCATCAGAACATGCCTACACTTCCACCATTCATTTACTGAGAGAGAACCACCTATTCCTGTGTTGAGATCAAGACATTCCATTCCTACCACTTGAATCTTGATTTCTATCCTTCCCCAAGTTGCTTTCCACTCCAGTTCTTCTTCCACCATATCCAAATCTATGAGAAAGAGTTGAGTTTTGGGGAGACTATCATTTGAAGCACAAGAGCAAGGAGTTCATCATCAACACACCGTCTATTACCTTTTGGAGAGTGGTGTCTCCTAGATTGGTTAGGTGTCGCTTGGGAGCCTCCGCCGTATTGTGGAGTTGAAGCAAGAAGTTTGTAAGGGCAAGGAGATCGCCTACTTTGTGAATATCTACCCGAGTGAGGCAAGTCCTTCGTGGACGATGGCCATGGTGGGATAGACAAGATTGCTTCTTCGTGGGTGGAGCCCTCCGTGGACTCGTGCAGCCGTTACCCTTCGTGGGTTGAAATCTCCATCAACGTGGACGTACAATAGCACCACCTATCGGAACCACCTATCTTCGCTTATAGCAATTGGGATCACGATCAGAATATCTTTTGTCATTATAACACCAACTAGCAAGTGTATGGCTCCCTACAAGAAAAGAGAAGATTCACCCAAAAGGAGAAGTAAAAGAGACGAATAACCGCATAGAGAGAGAAGGCGTAGAGATGATCGCTATGAGCGAAGATCTTCTTGAAGATACAAGGATCCAGAAAGGAAAGACAATTCATCATAGAGCTACACAAGACGAAGACATCAAGCTCACGTTGGTGAACGGATTTCCGGCTCCGATTTCGACACTCACTCGAAGCGAAGTTATCACTCCGACTCCGACTATAGTCAAGACGAAGGTGTTGCCGGAATTGCTCTAGTATCATCCAACTCCTACAACATATTTGATTCACCGAATGAAGGAATTGGAAGATGCTTCATGGCTAAAGTCCCCAAGGTATCACACCCTGAGTATCTTGATTTCAATAGTGATGAAGATGATTTGTTAGGTGCTGATGAGTTGCTTGTTGACAAAACTAGTGATGAAAACTATGATGAACTTGCTAGTAATCATGATAGTCAAGATGAAACTAATGACAATGATAAGAAGGAGATTGAGCGTCTAACTAAAGAACTAAACACTCTTAAGTTAGCTCATGAAACAACTCTAGAGGATCGTAGGGAGCTCCTAAAAACTCATGAGAAGCTACGCTTCGAGAAGCTAAATTTAGAGCAGGAGCATGGGTTTCTAAAATCTATCAATGATGATCTTAGAAAGAAGAGTTCTTCTTGCATTGCCAGACGTCTCCTCTTGTCTACTTATATGCCACAAGTAAAATCTAGCAACAAGAGCAAGAAATATTCTTCTTCTAGTAGTAACAATAACCATGCTAAATCCAATATTGTTGCTTCTAGTAATTCTCTTGATTCCACTAACGATTCTCTTAGCCAAGTTACACTTGAGCAAGAAAATAGCTTATTGAAGGGAATTATAGAAAAAGGTGTTTACAAGAGTCTTGCTGGGTGTAAGCAATTTTAGGAAACTGTACGCAAGCAAGGAAGGCATAGGAAGAATCAAGGTGTTGGTTTTGAACGAAAGTTCAATGCCAATGGAGTTGAATGGGAAGAAGATCAATACCCCAAGACAAATTTTGTTCCTCAAAAAGAGAAGTATGACCCCACTTCTTATAAGGGAACACAAGGTCAAGATGATCTTCCTCCACAAGACCACATTCTAAGAGGCAAGGACAAGCTTCAAGAAGAGATTGACTCATTTAAAGAAGCTCCTAAGGCCATGGTTAAGTGGGTTCCCAAGACTATGTCAAGCTGTACTTTATCAAGTTTGACTATGGTTCCAAGGATTCCCACCAAGTTGATGTGGATCCCAAATAAGAAGAACTAGAGTGTTCTTGAGGGTGACTCCGCTAGCATATTTCATTCATATTCATTTTGGTGAGGACTTGTGCAATCAACTTTCATATCTTGCATCAAGTTCATGGAGTCACATACCCTCTTGTTGGTAAGGCAGGGGACAATGTAACCTAATGCTTTCACAGATAACATCATATGTGCAATTCACTCTATGTCTATGGATATCCTTGTATGTTCCTTGTGGGACTAACCCATGTAGGTATTGAAAGTGCAACACTGCAAAGGATTGCTCCAAATTATCTTCATCAACATTGAGCAACCACATCTTCACTATCTACATGAAGTCATCATTGACAAAACCCAAGGCTAGTTCATCCCTCTTAGGGGGATACCACATCTAGGGGGAGCTCGGCTCTAAAAACTGAGCTAAAGCAACTCTAATGCTGTGAACACATCAATGCTTTATGTAAAATTGGTAACCCCACTTGTGCTTAAACAATGAGTATGACCTAGTCATCGCCAATTGCTTGATAGATGCCATAATTGTTTGTGCATGCTTTGACACATATTTCATTTGCTATCCTATTGTGTGAGCATGTTGCTTGCATATTTTCTTCATTCGAGGACATCCATTTGTTGTTTTGATTGATTGGGTTTTTATTGGCCAAGTGGACGTACAAGAATGCCTAAGAACTATATCTGGCTATCTATGCTCTTCTTGTCCTAAACTCTATTCATGCTACATCACAAAATTTTGAACAAGTCTTTTTTAGACCCTCCGGGTGAGGAGCACTCGGAGCCACTGATCCATCAAGGGTTGCCTACCAAAACCTTCTACTGTATTTCGGTTAGACCAACAACTCAAACTCGGTCACATTGAATGCAATAGACTGATCTAGGTTTTGCATCTCAGTGTTACCGACTAGACCGACTCGGTCACACCAAGTTGTTGTAACTGCACACAATTTTGCATCTCGGTGCCACCGATTCGTTCCACTCGGTGCCACCGATTCGTTCCACTCAGTGCCACCGACATCACATGGGTATATATGCCAGTGACCCGTACGATTGAAAACTTCTTCAAACATTACATGCCTACACCCCATTGATGTCACCCCCTTGGTCTCTGAATCGTCGCCGTCGTCTCGTGTGCATCTCAGCAACAGGAATCTGCCGCCGTCAACGGGAATCTCCACCGCCGTTGTCGCCGTAGAGGATCGTCACCAAGTTAGGGTACGATTCGATCTCATCGTGCTATCCCCTTCCAATTCAATGCACAAGGATTATGCCTAGTATATTGACACATTTGAGATTCGTCTATCCACCAGAAAATTCCGTTAGAATAGATTTGATGAAAAAAAATAGGTTTAGGTTTCCGACGAACTCATCTCGGACCGACCGAAATGAAATTTTCTTTCCCACCGATTGGCTTTGGCCATTGCACTAGTACAAATCGGTTCAACCAAACTGTACTGATCGGTGAGACCGAAAGTAAAATCTCAGTGAAAACCTAGCATCTCAGATCCACCGAACCAACTCGGTCAGATCGAAATTGTGTGTTCAGGTTCTATGTATTCTTCGGTGTCACCGAGATGATCAACTCAGTAGCTCTGAAATGACTTCTGTGAAAAGCTAAAACTAAAGTTTGGACTCAAAGTTTTTGAAAAATATATGCGTTCTGTGATGCTCACTGAAAGAACATGCAGTGCCCCCATGTTTGGTTTTCGTAATTGATGCCAAATCTCTATGGACTAATGGTTGCCTTGAGTTATATTTGAAGGATTTGTCCATAGGCTTTTCTTGGAGTCCATGTGTTGGTTTCAAGGAGATTTTGTGTCTACCAAGGTGCTATTAAAGGAATTATCTGAAGATTGGTCATGTGTGAGGTTGATCAAGCCTATGTCAAAGAGTGAATCAAGGTGATCAACACACAAAACGTAGAAGATGTACCGAGAGGGATCAAGCGATCGCATGGTATGATAAGCATTGTCAATTACGCTTTGTGTACTAACCCATGGTCTTTGTGAAAGTTCTATGTGGGGTTTGGTTATCTTCCATGGGCTTGCGTCAAGAGGAAGATCACATACAACCCATGGAGGATGACATCAAATCAAGGTTGTGGTGTGATGCATCACGAAGAGATCAAGTGCTTGAAGCTTGCCGTCCATTGTGGTGACAATGGACTTGTGAAGATGTGCCAAAGAGTGGCTCACCCATAGTGGAGTATGGGGGAGCAATCTACTAGTCTTCACCGAGCCAACGCAATCAAGAAAGGTGGTCTGCTACTTCTCGAGCTTGCGTTGTATTCCCTCGAAGAGGAAATGGAGATGCATCACAGTAGCGTAAGTATTTCCCTCAGTTTTTGAGAACCAAGGTATCAATCCAGTAATAGACCATGCGCGATTCCCTCGCACCTGCACAAACAAATAAGAACTTCACAGCAAATGCGATAAGGGGTTGTCAATCCCTTTACGGTCACTGACGAAAGTGAGATCTGATAGAGATGATAGTTTATATTTTTGGTATTTTTAGTTTATAAGAACACCAAATAAAAGTGATAAAAGTAAAGTAGATGTAGATTGATATGTTGAGAATAGACCCGGGGGCCATAGTGTTCTCTAGTGGCTTCTCTCATGATAGAGATATTCTACGGCGGGTAAACAAATTACTGTCGAGCAATTGATAGAAAAGCGAATAATGTAGGATCGAAGAAGTAGGTCTAGAGGGGGGGTGATTAGACTACTTGACAAGATAAAAAATCTGCCTTTTGGTTGTGCAAAGTTTTAGGCAGTTTTGCAATTAAGATCAAGTCAAGTAACACCCTACACATGCAATTCTAGAGTATGGGCAGCGGAAAGTAAATTGCATATATAGTAGAAAGAGGTGGAGAAGATCAAACGCAGTTTGGTGACACGGAGATTTTTGTCGTGGTTCCGATAGGTGGTGCTATCGTACATCCACGTTGATGGAGACTTCAACCCACGGAGGGTAACGGCTGCGCGAGTCCACGGAGGACTCCACCCACGAAGGGTCCACGAAGAAGCAACCTTGTCTATTCCATCACGGCCTACGCCCACGGAGGACTAGCCTTACTCGGGGTAGATCTTCACGAAGTAGGCGATCTCCTTGCCCTTACAAACTTCTTGGTTCAACTCCACATCATCAAGACGGAGGCTCCCAAGCGACACCTAACCAATCTAGGAGGCACCACCCCCCAAAAGGTAATAGACGGTGTTGATGATGATGAACTCCTTGCTCTTGTGCTTCAAGTGATAAACTCCCCAACACTCAACTCTCCTCACTGATATGGCTGTGGTGGAAGAAAGATTTGAGTGGAAAGCAACTTGGGAAGGCTAGAGATCAAGTTTCATATGGTAGGAATGGAATGGCTTGATCTCAACACAAGGGTAGGTGGTTCACTTCTCAGAAAGCGTATGGTAGGAATGGTGGTACTTTCTGATGGCTCTCCTCACGAATGAAGAGGGGGTGGAGGGGTATATATAGCCTCCACACAAAATCCAACCGTTACACACACATTTGACCAATCTCGGTCAGACCGAAGTGAAAACTCGGTCAGACCGAAAGTTCAAATATAGTGAACGTTGGGATTTTCGGTGGGACCGAAAATACCATCTCGGTGAGACCGAAAGTGCATCTGATATGAACGTTGGAGATTTCGGTGGGACCGAGAAAGAAAACTCGGTTGGACCGATTTGAGAAAGAGTAGGAACATGCCAGAATCGGTTTGACCGAAAATGAATTATCGGTGCGACCGATTTGAGTCAAGGCAGAACCTTGCCCATTTCGGTGAGACCGATAATGCAAACTCGGATATTCCGATATGATGTGAAGTGGTTACAGAAGGTTGGCAGTTCAGTTTCGGTGAGACCGATCTCAAACTCGGTAAGACCGATTTTTCTAGGGTTTGGAAAATGGCAGAAGTGGTTCATCTCGGTGGGACTGATTTGAAAGAATCGGTGTGACCGAGATGTTAGGGTTTGTAGAGATAACTTCATCTCGGTGAGACAGAGTTGGTTTGACCGAGATTACTTATGGGTGTGTGTTAAGTAGTGAATAGTGCTGATAGTTGAGGGAGTTAGATCACCAAGCACTTGAGCAACAAGAACATTAACACAACCTCATCCCCTTTTAATAGTATTGGCTTTTCCTATGGACTCAATGTGATCTTTGATCACTAAACCAGAAATGGAGTCTTGAGCTTTTGCCAATGCTTGCCTTAGCACTTTGAGGGGTCCACTTCTTTAGTCATCTTGCCATACCAATGTGATTGAATTTCCTGAAACATACTTGATAAAAGTATTAGTCCAACCACAAAGTATGTTGTCATTAATTACCAAAACCACCCAGGGAGCAAATGTGCTTTCAATCTCCCCCTTTTTGGTAATTGATGGCAACACACTGAAATTATACTAAACAAAACATCAAAGCTTATTGAAAGAAAGACAGAATTATCATGAAAGCTTTGACAAGCATGTAGTACACAGGCTCCCCCTACAAGTGTGCAAGATTTTCATAGATTATGGTTTTGGACTACCACAAGCACACAAGAGAGATAAGCAAGATGTGCTACATGCAGCTTGGCTATATGCATCAGAGCAGAAGAAAAGGAAGTGAGTGATAATGCATATGCGCATGGTGATTTCTTGCAAACAAGTATTTACAAGCAAGTCACCATCATGCACATTCTGCAAGATGCATATACTTACCTTGAGGTTCCTTGACATTGTACCTGAAGAGATAAACTTGAGAAAACAAGGTTAGATAACACAAGAGTATTCCTTCAACCAACTGCAAGAACATCAAGAGTACCAAGCCCGGGAGGACATGTATAAAGAGTGTCTCATATTGAGCACAGGCTTGAATCAGCAAACATGTCTCCGAAGCTAAAAGATTTTCAATGAACTTTGAGAGATTTTGCTTTTCATAGGATATCAATTGTGAAGATTCCTCTAAGTCTTCTCCCCTTAAGCTAAAAGATTTCATGAGATACCAATTGTGAGTAAGATACCAATTGTGAAAACAAGAGGTGTGACAGAAAAAGCAAAATCAAACGAAAGATGCCAATTGTAATGTCCAATGTAAAACATGACAAAGCTTTGATGTGATTCTCTCCCCCTTAAGATAAGATTGCTTTTCTTCTTCCCCTAAGTCTTCTCTTCTCCCCTACTCCCCCTACTTCCCTTAAGTTCTCTCCCCCTTTGACATCAACTGCCGAAAAGGACAGGAAACTAGGTAGGACAGGAAAGATGGAAAGAAAGAAAGAAAGAAAGAAGTGGGATCCTTAAGAATCACAACGGGACAAACAAGAACATTTATAGAGAAACAATTTGAGTCCAAATTTGAGTCCTCTCCCTCTTTAAGATTTAAGTCTGAGTGGAGCTGCAGAAGGTGATGTCCTGGAAGATAAATCCAAGGAAACACAGAAATAATCCAGCTCACTCTGCGAGGGATGTTTCAAAGAATTTGCAATGAATTTGTAAATGATTTTCAGGGAATTGATCAGAGCCAGAAAAAGATTTCCAGAAGGATATTCACAAAGAAACATAAGAAAAGAGATAAAAAGAGTCCTAGATGAAGTTTTTTTTTTTTTTTTTTTTTTTGTAAAGGAAAACTCAATGAGTGAACATAAGAGAAAGCAGAAAAACTCCAAAAGCATATGTACTTCATCTAGATAAAGGTCGGCGACAAAGTCACCTATGTTTGAGTATATTGACTTAGGAGTCAAATGAGGACATTTGATCATAGGTCATACTCATCATTTAAGCTCAAAATGGGGTTGCCATTTTTCGATTAAGCATTTGATGTGATCACATCTTATGAAGCTGCTTGTACTCATGACTTTGAGCAAAGCTCCTCGAAGATGTGAAGAACATACCTTGGGCTTGTTGATGCTTTACTCATGTAGGTAAGCTTGATGTAGGTGCTCATAGAATGTGTAGTTGGAGCGCCATTTCTACTTGTGTAGAACATCTTCCTACATGGGTTAGGCAAGCAAGGAAATACTCGAGGATATCCAAGATGACAAGAGTGAAATACTAGAAGTATGAGGTGTCAAAAAGGATATGTGGAATTTTGTTCCTTGAACTCAACATCCCAAAGGGCTAGATACTTGGTCAATGACAAGATCACTCAAGATTTGAGTGTGTGGTAATCTTGTGGAATGTAGATCATCCAAGTACCTGCAAAGAGTTAGATGCAATACAAGGAGGCAAATGTGTCCAAGACATATGATCATCATCATAAGAGAAATATCAAGGATTAGTCAAGAGGCTCATGCCTTGCATGCATCAATGGAGTTATTACTCCAAGTTTGAAGCATCAATGATGTTCAACTCACTCCTTAAGCGACAAAACACCTTCTCATCAAGAGGTTTTGTAAAGATGTCAGCAAGTTGTTTGTCAGTACGAACATGCTTAAGATTAATATCACCCTTGGCAATATGATCACGAATAAAATGGTGACGAACTTCAATATGCTTTGTTCGAGAGTGTTGCACGGGATTGTGTCCAATCTTGATTGCACTCTCATTGTCACAAAGCAAGGGAACACGTCTCACATGTATCCCATAATCCTTAAGCGTTTGTGTCATCCATAGTAATTGAGCACAACACGAACCAGCAGCAATATATTCTGCTTCGGCAGTGGATAAAGATACCGAATTTTGTTTCTTGGAGGACCAAGATACAAGGGATCGACCAAGGAATTGACATGTACCCGAAGTTGACTTTCTATCAACCTTGTCACCGGCATAGTCCGAGTCGGAGTAGCCAACAAGATCGAAAGAAGCTCTCTTAGGATACCAAATGCCAAAGTTTGGTGTGTGTATCAAGTATCTCACTATCCTTTTAACAGCTTTAAGATGACATTCTTTAGGGGCTGCTTGATATCGCGCACACATGCAAACACTCAACATTATGTCAGGACGAGAAGCACAAAGATATAGTAGAGAACCAATCATAGAACGGTAAACCCTTTGATCAACGGGTTCTCCATCTTTTGTCAAGTCATTATGTCCACTAGTAGGCATGGGGGTACTCATACCTTTGCTTTCTTGCATGTTGAACTTCTTGAAGAGATCCTTGGTGTACTTTGTTTGTGAGACAAAAGTACCCTCCTTAGATTGCTTGATTTGCAACCCAAGGAAGAATTTGAGTTCACACATCATGGACATTTCATACTTCTCTGACATGAGCTGTCCAAACTTCTTGCTAAAATGTGGGTTAGTTGAACCAAAGATAATATCATCAACATATATTTGGCACACAAATAGTTCACCATTAACCCTTTTTGTGAACAGCGTTGAGTCTATCTTTCCAATCTCAAAGCCTTTTTCAAGAAGAAAGCTAGTTAAGCATTTGTACCAAGCTCTAGGGGCTTGTTTAAGACCATAAAGAGCTTTGTGCAACTTGTAAACATGATTAGGCTTTTTGGGATTCACAAATCCGGGAGGTTGTTTTACAAATACTTCCTCCTCAATTTCACCATTTAGGAAAGCACTTTTAATGTCCATTTGATAGAGAGTAATATCATGATGATTGGCATAAGCAAGAAGAATGCGAATGGACTCAAGTCTAGCAACGGGGGCATAGGTCTCACCATAGTCCATACCTTCGACTTGTGTGTAACCTTGAGCTACGAGACGAGCCTTGTTGCGGATGACTTGTCCATCTGCATCTTGCTTGTTCCGAAACACCCATTTGGTTCCAATGATGTTTTGATCATCGTTGGGCTTCTCTACCAAAGTCCACACCTTGTTCCTCTCGAAGTTGTGTAGTTCTTCGTGCATAGCGTTCACCCAATCCGGGTCTTTAAGTGCTTCTTCTACCTTCATAGGTTCAATACTAGAGATAAATGAGTAATGCTCACAAAAGTTAGCTAAGCGAGTTTTAGAGCGAGTAATTCTCCCGGAGTTGATGTCATTCATCATTTGTTCCACGGGATGATTCTTCTTGACTCTTGCTCGAACTCGGGATAGCTTTTGTTGATGTTGTGGCTCAGCTTCCTCATCATCTTCATCTTCTTCTTCTTCTTCTTCTTCATTGTTGTTGGTGTTGTCTTGAGGCGGTGGAGAAGGAGGTTGTGGTGGATCTTCTTGTTGCATTTCCTCATCTTGATGAGTTCCACTTGTGGAGGCCTCCAAGTTGCCTTGAGGTTCATCTCTCTGTGAGGTAGGTGGCTCCACATATGTAGATGAGGTACTCTCCTTCACTTCCATGGGACGGATCTTCCCGATAGATAAATCTTGGATTGCTTCCGATGGGTCCTTGTCTCCTACATCAATAGGCATTTGCTCTACTTGCGAGCCATTAGATTCATCAAACTTCACGTCTACCGTCTCTTCAACCTTTCGGGTGAAATTATTGTAGACACGGTAGGTGTGGGAGTTTGATCCATAACCAAGGAGAAAGCCTTCATGAGATTTAGGAGCAAATTTAGATCGACGATGCTTATCAAGGATATAGCATTTTGAACCAAAGACACGAAAGTATCCCACTTGGGGTTTGTTACCGGTGAGAAGCTCGTATGATGTCTTGCCGAGAAGCTTATGAAGATAAAACCTGTTGATAGCATGACAAGCTGTCTCGACTGCTTCTCCCCAAAAGTGTTTCGGTGTCTTGTATTCATCAAGCATCGTTCTTGCCATCTCTATGAGCGTTCGGTTCTTCCTCTCAACAACTCCATTTTGTTGAGGCGTGTACGTAGCCGAGAACTCATGTAGAATTCCTTCCTCATCGAGAAAAGAGTCTACATTGGCGTTCTTGAACTCCGTTCCATTGTCACTCCGAACTTTCTTGATCTTCACCTCAAATTGATTTTGGGCCTTTTTGGCAAAGGTCTTGAAGATCCTCTGAACCTGCGATTTATCATCAAGGAAAAATACCCACGTAAATCTGGAATAATCATCAACTATAACTAGACCAAAGGAGTTACCACCAAGGCTTTTGTAAGCATTGGGACCGAAGAGATCCATATGAAGAAGCTCAAGCGGTCTCCTAGTGGTCATGATGTTTTTCACGGGATGACTTCCACCAACTTGTTTTCCTGCTTGACAAGCACTACAAAGTCTATCTTTGTCAAAGAAAACATCTTTAACACCAAGAATATGATCACCTTTGATTAGCTTGTCTAGGTTACGCATACCAACATGTCCTAGCCTTCTATGCCACAACCAACCTTTAGAGGATTTAGCAATGAAACAAGCTCTAGGTTGGGCTTTCTTAGTGAAATCAACAATATATAGATCACCTCTACGAATACCAGTAAAAGCCATGTTTTGATTATCACGACGAAAGACTCGGCAATCTACTTTGGTGAATAGCACGTTGAATCCAAAGTCAGCTAATCTAGACACGGAAAGTAAATTGTATCCAAGAGATTCTACAAGCATGACATTTTGAATAGAGCTATCATGAGATATGGCCACCTTACCAAGGCCAAGTACCTTACCCTTGGAGTTGTCTCCAAAAGTCACATACTTGCGTGGACCATCATTCTTTGCAAGCTCTCGAAACATGTCTTTGTCTCCGGTCATGTGATCGGTACATCCACTATCAAGAATCCACTCTTTTCCACCGGACATGTAGTCTCTCATATTTGCCATGAGATTGAGACTCTTCATGACTTTGTCTAGCTCGGTGTCCGAATCGGAATAATCATCGTCTTGCTCATGCTCATCATCATATTGACCCATAGATTGTTCATCATCAACACCTAGGTCAATTTGATAAGTATTTGCATTAGTTTGGTCAATGGAACAATAATCTTCGGAATGCAATGCAAGAGCATTTCTAATTCTAATATTGATAAGACCGGGATCACCCTTCTTTTTCATAAGATCACGAAGCTCAAAGAAGCATTTATCAAAGTTAGGATCATTGGGGTGCAACCTATCAAATTCAATAGTCTTGTGTAGAATTTCATCAAGACCTCTCATAGAGTAGTCCGGATAAAGTTCTTCCAAGAACTTCCACATAGCATAGGCACACTCAAAATTTGTAACAAGATTAAGCAAGTCATCAGGTAACCCTCTAATGATAAGATTCACAGTTCTAAGGTTACGAAGCAAATCAAGCTCTTCATCCATGGTAGGGTGCAAGGGATCAACAGGAGGCACATAGGGGGTCTTAACATATTTGCACAAATTGTACACCTTAAAGATACTAAGCATTTCAGACCTCCAAGAGTTATAAAACCTTCCATCAAGAACAGGCACTCTATGGCTAACACTCCCATCCGTAGACACGTCCATCTTCCTCCAATGGTGTGTAAACCAAAGCAATGGAGACCAAAGCTCTGATACCAATTGTAGGATCGAAGAAGTAGGTCTAGAGGGGGGGTGATTAGACTACTTGACAAGATAAAAAATCTGCCTTTTGGTTGTGCAAAGTTTTAGGAAGTTTTGCAATTAAGATCAAGTCAAGTAACACCCTACACATGCAATTCTAGAGTATGGGCAGCGGAAAGTAAATTGCATATATAGTAGAAAGAGGTGGAGAAGATCAAACGCAGTTTGGTGACACGGAGATTTTTGTCGTGGTTCCGATAGGTGGTGCTATCGTACATCCACGTTGATGGAGACTTCAACCCACGGAGGGTAACGGCTGCGCGAGTCCACGGAGGACTCCACCCACGAAGGGTCCACGAAGAAGCAACCTTGTCTATTCCATCACGGCCTACGCCCACGGAGGACTAGCCTTACTCGGGGTAGATCTTCACGAAGTAGGCGATCTCCTTGCCCTTACAAACTTCTTGGTTCAACTCCACATCATCAAGACGGAGGCTCCCAAGCGACACCTAACCAATCTAGGAGGCACCACCCCCCAAAAGGTAATAGACGGTGTTGATGATGATGAACTCCTTGCTCTTGTGCTTCAAGTGATAAACTCCCCAACACTCAACTCTCCTCACTGATATGGCTGTGGTGGAAGAAAGATTTGAGTGGAAAGCAACTTGGGAAGGCTAGAGATCAAGTTTCATATGGTAGGAATGGAATGGCTTGATCTCAACACAAGGGTAGGTGGTTCACTTCTCAGAAAGCGTATGGTAGGAATGGTGGTACTTTCTGATGGCTCTCCTCACGAATGAAGAGGGGGTGGAGGGGTATATATAGCCTCCACACAAAATCCAACCGTTACACACACATTTGACCAATCTCGGTCAGACCGAAGTGAAAACTCGGTCAGACCGAAAGTTCAAATATAGTGAACGTTGGGATTTTCGGTGGGACCGAAAATACCATCTCGGTGAGACCGAAAGTGCATCTGATATGAACGTTGGAGATTTCGGTGGGACCGAGAAAGAAAACTCGGTTGGACCGATTTGAGAAAGAGTAGGAACATGCCAGAATCGGTTTGACCGAAAATGAATTATCGGTGCGACCGATTTGAGTCAAGGCAGAACCTTGCCCATTTCGGTGAGACCGATAATGCAAACTCGGATATTCCGATATGATGTGAAGTGGTTACAGAAGGTTGGCAGTTCAGTTTCGGTGAGACCGATCTCAAACTCGGTAAGACCGATTTTTCTAGGGTTTGGAAAATGGCAGAAGTGGTTCATCTCGGTGGGACTGATTTGAAAGAATCGGTGTGACCGAGATGTTAGGGTTTGTAGAGATAACTTCATCTCGGTGAGACAGAGTTGGTTTGACCGAGATTACTTATGGGTGTGTGTTAAGTAGTGAATAGTGCTGATAGTTGAGGGAGTTAGATCACCAAGCACTTGAGCAACAAGAACATTAACACAACCTCATCCCCTTTTAATAGTATTGGCTTTTCCTATGGACTCAATGTGATCTTTGATCACTAAACCAGAAATGGAGTCTTGAGCTTTTGCCAATGCTTGCCTTAGCACTTTGAGGGGTCCACTTCTTTAGTCATCTTGCCATACCAATGTGATTGAATTTCCTGAAACATACTTGATAAAAGTATTAGTCCAACCACAAAGTATGTTGTCATTAATTACCAAAACCACCCAGGGAGCAAATGTGCTTTCAAATAATTATGAGACTATCTAGGCATGATCATTGTATATAGGCATCACGTCCGAGACAAGTAGACCGAATCCTGCCTGCATCTACTACTATTACTCCACACATCGACCGCTATCCAGCATGCATCTAGTGTATTGAGTCCATAAGAACGGAGTAACGCCTTAAGCAAGATGACATGATGTAGAGGGATAAACTCAAGCAATATGATATAAAACCCATCTTTTTATCCTTGATGGCAACAATACAATACGTGCCTTGCTGCCCCTACTGTCACTGGGAAAGGACACCGCAAGATTGAACCCAAAGCCAAGCACTTCTCCCATTGCAAGAACTATAGATCTAGTAGGCCAAACCAAACCAATAATTCGAAGAGACTTGCAAGGATATTATGACCACAAATAAAAAGTTCAGGGAAGAACCAAATATCTTCCATACATAACCTTGATCATAAACTCACAATTCATCGGATCTCGACAAACACACCGCAAAAAGAGATTACATCGAATAGATCTCCTTGAAGACCGAGGAGAACTTTGTATTGAGATCCAGAGAGAGAGAAGAAGCCATCTAGATACTAGCTATGGACCCGAAGGTCTGTGGTAAACTACTCACAACTCATGGTGAGGGCGATGATGATGATGATGAAGAATTCCATGATGGATCACCCTTCGGTGGAGCTCCGGAACAGGCTCCAACATGGGATCTCATGGGAACAGAAGGTTACGACGGTGGAATTAGGGTTTTCTCTCTGTTATCGAAGGTTTCGGGGTACGTAGACTTATATAGCAAGAAGGAGGACACCGGGGGACGCTCGAGGGGCCCACGAGGTAGGGGGCGCGCCCTGGGTAGGGGGGCGTGCCCCCACCCTCGTGGGCGCCTCGATGCTCCCCTGATGTGGTTCTCAAGTTCCCTGTGCGTGATTTTCTCCAAAAATATCTCTCGCGAAGGTTTCATTCCGTTTGGACTCCATTTGATATTCTTTTTCTGCAAAACCCTGAAACAGGCAAAAAACAGCAATCTGGACTGGGCCTTTGGGTTAGTAGGTTAGTCCCAAAAATGATATAAAAGTGTATGATAAAGCCCATCAAACATCCAAGACTTCATAAATAATAGCATGGAACAATAAAAAATTATAGATACATTGGAGACGTATCAAGCATCCCCAAGATTAATTCCTGCTCGTCCTCGAGTAGGTAAATGATAAAGAAAGAATTTTTGATGTGGAATGCTAACCAATATAGTTTTTCAATGTAATTCTCTTAATTGTGACATGAATGATCAGATCTGAAAGATTTAAGATAAAAGTCTATATTGACATAGGAAATAACAATACTTCAAGCATACTAACCAAGCAATCATGTCTTCTCAAAATACTATGGCTAAAGAAAGTTATCCCTACAAAATCATATAGTCTGGCTATGCTCCCTCTTCATCACACAAAATATTCATATCATGCACAACCCCGATTTCAGCCAAGCACTTGTTTTCATACTCTATTTTTTCAAACCTTTCAACATTCACGCAATACATGAGCGTGAGGCATGGATATAGCACTATGGGTGGAATAGAGGTGGTTGTGGAGAAGACAAAAAAGGAGGGAGATAGTCTCACATCAACTAGGCGTATCAACGGGCTATGGAGACGCCCATTCATAGATATCAATGTGAGTGAGTAGGGATTGCCATGCAACGGATGCACTAGAGCTAAGTATGTATGAAAGCTCAACAAAAGAAACTAGTGGGTGTGCATCCAACTTGCTTGCTCACGAAGACCTAGGGTATTTGAGGAAGCCCATCGTTGGAATATACAAGCCAAGTTCTATAATGAAAATTCCCACTAGTATATGAAAGTGACTAAACATGAGACTCTCTACAGTGAAGAACATGGTGCTACTTCGAAGCACAAGTGTGAAAAAAGATAGTAGCAATTGTCCCTTCTCTCTTTTTTCTCATTTGTTTTGGAGGGGCTTTCTCTTTTTTTTATTAGCCCCTCTCTCTGTTTTTTGGGCCATCTCTTTTTATTATTGGCCTTTGCTCACATGGGACAATGCTCTAATAATGATGATCATCACACTTTTTATTACAACTCGAAATTACAACTCGATACTACAACAAGTATGACTCTACATGAATGCCTCCGGCGGTGTACCGGGATGTGCAATGAATCAAGAGCGACATATATGAAAATTATGCATGGTGGATTTTCCACAAATACGATGTCAACTACATGATCATGCAATGGCAATATGACAATATGATGCGTGTCATATGAACGGAACGGTGGAAAGTTGCATGGCAATATATCTCGGAATGGCTATGGAAATGCCATGATAGGTAGGTATGGTGGCTGTTTTGAGGAATAATATGGTGGCTGTTTTGAGGAAGGATATATAGTGGCTTTATGGCACCGGCGAAAGTTGCGCGGTACAAGAGATTCTAGCAATGGTCGAAGGGTGAGAGTGTGTATACTCCATGGACTCAACATTAGTCATAAGAACTCATATACTTATTGCAAAAATCTACGAGTTATCAAAACGAACCAATCAACGCATGCTACTAGGGGGGGAGGTTGGTAGGAGTTAACCATCGCGCGCCCCGACCTCCACACAAAGGTTGGCACTCTACAAATACCTCATGCTCTAACTTCATCACATAGCGGTTCACCATACGTGCATGATACGGGAATCACTAACCTTAACACAAGTATTTCTCAATTTCATAATAACTCCACTAGAATGACTCTAATATCACTATCCTCATATCTCAAAACAATTATCAAGCATCCAACATCGCATCATATTCAATGCACTTAGTGTGATTTTTTTACTACATTGACATTGGATGTCTATCATGTGAAGACTAGTTTCTTTAGCCTAAACACATTACCATGCTGTTTTAATAGACTCTAAAATAGATATAAGTAAATCATGAGAGTTCAACAATTTCTACAAAATATTCCCACCACCGTGCTCTAAAAGATATAAGTGAAGCACTACAGCAAAAACTATTCAACTCAAAGGATATAAGTGAAGCACATAGAGTGTTCTAACAATTTCTAGGCCATATTTAACTCTCTCAAATAGGTGTTTCCAGAAAGGATGATTGTGACAAACTAAAAAGCAAAGACTCAAATTATACAAGACGCTCCAAGCAAAACACATATCATGTTGCGAATAAAATATAGCTCCAAGTATAGTTACCGATGGATGAAGACGAAAGAGGGGATGCCTTCCCGGAGCATCCCCAAGCTTAGTATTTTGATTATCCTTGAATTCCTTGAGGTGCCATGGGCATCCCCAAGCTTAGGCATTTGCTAATCCTTGTTCCATAGTACATCAAAGCAATACTCAAAACTTGAAAACTCCACGACACAAAACTTAGACAAAAATTCTCGTGAGCTCCGTTAGTATAAGGAAACAAATCACTACTCAAAGGTGTAGCAATGAATTCATTATTTGTTTATATTGGTGTTAAAACTACAGTATTCCAACTTCTCTATGGTTCATACTTCCCAATACTACTGATATATGCATCGGAATAAGCAAACAACACACGAAAAACAGAATCTGTCAAAAACAAAATAGTCTGTAGTAATCTGCAGGTTTTGCCTACTTCTGGAACTCCAAAAAATTCAAACTAAATTGTTAAATTTGCGGAATTTGTCTATCAACTAAATAGCACACTCCAGTAAAATCTGAAGACCACTTTAGCAAGCGCTAACGATTCTGTTTTTCACAGCAAGATCACATAAACTTCACACAGGTCTTCCCAAAGGTTCTACTTGGCACAAACACTAAAGAAAACATGAAACCACATCTAATCAGAGGCTAGATGCAATATTTATTCCCTAACAGAAACAAAAACAAAAAAAATATAAAATTGGGTTGCCTCCCAACAAGCGCTATCGTTTTACGCCCCTAGCTAGGCACGATACAAGATAAATCTAGGTATTGCCATCTTTGGAAGGCAATCCATAGGTGGCTCTCATGATAGATTCATATGGTAATTTGATTTTCTTTCTAGGAAAGTGTTCCATGCGTTTCCTTAATGGAAATTGGAATCTAATATTTCCTTCCTTCATATCAATAATTGCACCAATCGTTCTAAGGAAAGGTCTACCAAGAATAATAGGACATGAAGGATTGCAATCTATATCAAGAACAATGAAATCTACGGGCACATAATTCCTATTGGCAAGACTTAGAATCGGGACTTCAAAGACGTTTTAAACGTCATGGAGCATATGAGATGTTCCAAGAGTTGAAGTTAATATTTCTAGCAAATGCCCGAATTGAGAGATATGAAGTCTCCAATAAGTTCTACAACTGCAAGATGGAGGAGAACAGTTCTATCAGAGAACACATACTCAGAATGTTTGGGTACTACAATCACATGACTCAACTTGGTTGCAAAGTTGACGAATATAGTGTTATTGATAGAGTTCTTCAATCACTGCCACCAAGCTATAAAGGCTTTGCGATGAAATATAATATGTAAGGGATGCAGAAGACAATTCCCGAGCTCTTCGCTATGCTCAAAGCCGTAGAGGTAGAAATCAAAAAGGAGCATCAAGTCTTGATGGTTACCAAGACCACCAGTTTCAAGAAAAAGGGAAAGGGAAATAAGGGGAACTTCAAGAAGAATAGCAAGACAGTTGCTAATCCCGCGAAGAAACCCAAGTCTGGAGCCAAGCCTGAAAATGGGTGCTTCTACTGCAAAGGGACTGGACACTGGAAGCGGAACTGCCCCAAGTATTTGGCGGATAAGATGGATGGCAAAGTGAACAAAGATATATTTGATATACATGTTATTGATGTGTACCTTACTAATGCTCGTAGTAGCACCTGGGTATTTGATACTGGTTTGGTTGCTAATATTTGTAACTGGAAACATGGGCTACGGATTAAAGGAGGATTAGCTAAGGACGAGGTGACGATGCACGTGGGAAATGGTTCCAAAGTTGATGTGATCGATGTGGGCACGCTACCTCTACATCTACCTTCGGGATTAGTTTTAGACCTAAATAATTGTTATTTGGTGCCAGCGTTGAGCATGAACGTTATATCAGGATCTTGTTTGTTGCAAGACGGTTATTCATTTAAATTAGAGAATAATGGTTGTTCTATTTATATGAGTAATATATTTTATGGTCATGCACCCTTGAAGAGTGGTCTATTCTTGTTGGATCTCGATCGTAGTGATACACATATTCGTAATATGAAGCCAAGAGATGCAAAGTTGATAATGATAGTGCAACTTATTTGTGGCACTGCCGTTTAGGTCATATTGGTGTAAAGCGCATGAAGAAACTCCATGCTGATGGACTATTGGAATCACTTAGTGCTTGCGAACCATGCCTCATGGGCAAGATGACTAAAACTCCGTTCTCCAGAACAATGGATCGAGCACTGACTTGTTGGAAATCATACATACTGATGTATGCGGACCAATGAGTGTTGAGGCTCGCGGTGGGTATATCTACTTAATGAAGCACAAGTCTAAAACATTTGAAAAGTTCAAAGAATTTCAGAGTGAAGTAGAGAATCATTGTAACAAGAAAATAAAGTTTGTACGATCTAATCGTGGAGGCGAATATTTGAGTTACGAGTTTGGTCTTCATTTGAAACAATGTGGAATAGTTTCACACCTCACGCCACCCGGAACACCACAGCGTAATGGTGTGTCCGAACGTCGTAACCATACTTTATTAGATATGGTGCGATCTATGATGTCTCTTGCCGATTTACCACTATTGTTTTGGGGTTATGCTTTAGTGACAGCTGCATTCATGTTAAATAGGGTACCATCTAAATCCGTTGAGACGACACCTTATGAACTGTGGTTTGGCAAGAAACCCAAGTTGTCATTTCTTAAAGTTTGGGGCTGCGATGCTTATGTGAAAAGGCTTCAAACTGATAATCTCGAACCCAAGTCGGAGAAATGTGTCTTCATAGGATATCCAAAGGAAACTGTTGGGTACACCTTCTATCACAAATATGAAGGCAAGACATTCGTTGCTAAGAATGGATCCTTTCTAGAGAAGGAGTTTCTCTCAAAAGAAGTGAGTGGGAGGAAAGTGGAACTTTATGAGGTAATTGTACCTTCTCCCGAATTGGAAAGTAGTACATCACAGAAACTAGTTCCAGTGATTCCTACACCAATCAGTGAGAAAGCTAATGATGATGATCATGAAACTTCAGATCAAGTTACTGCTGAACCTCGTAGGTCAACCAGAGTGCATTCCGCACCAGAGTGGTATGGTAACCCGGTTCTGGAAGTCATGTTACTAGACCATGATGAACCTACGAACTATGAGGAAGCGATGATGAGCGAAGATTCCACAAAATGGCTTGAGGCCATGAAATCTGAGATGGGATCCATGTATGAGAACAAACTGTGGACTTTGGTTGACTTGCCCGATGACCGGCAAGCCATTGAAAATAAATGGTTCTTTAAGAGGAAGACTGACGCTGATGGTAATGTTACTGTCTACAAAGCTCGACTTGTTGTGAAAGGTTTTCGACAAGTTCAAGGAGTTGACTACGATGAGACTTTCTCACCCGTACCGATGCTTAAGTCTGTCCGAATAATGTTAGCAATTGCCGCATTTTATGATTATGAAATCTGGCAAATGGATGTCAAAACTGCATTCCTTAATGGATACCTCAAAGAGGAGTTGTATATGATGCAACCAGAAGGTTTTTTTGATCCTAAAAGTGCTAACAAAGTGTGCAAGATCCAGTGATCCATCTATGGACTGGTGCAAGTATCGGTGTCAAAACCGGCGGATCTGGGGTAGGGGGTCCCGAACTATGCGTCTGAGTATCGATGGTAACACGAGACTGGGGACACGATGTTTACCCAAGTTCAGGCCCTCTTGATCCAGGTAATACCCTACTTCCTGCTATATTAGTATGGATGAATATGAATACAAGAGTTCGTCTACCTCGAGATCGTAATGGCTAAACCCTAAGTCTAGCCTATGAGGATATTGTGATTCTCTGTTCCAGCCTCTACGGACTAAACCCTCCGGTTTATATACACACCGGAGGGGTCTAGGGTTTGTACATGTCATCTTGTAGAGGAAGGAAAATCTACACCCAAACCTAAAACTTGCCATTACATGAATACATGAGTCCTATCCGGATGCGAGAGATGATCTTCTGTTATAATCTTCACGGCCCACCAGTCCGGCCCACCAAGAGTTTGTCCGGCCACATGAGGACCCCCCGATCCAGGACTTCCTCAGTAGCCCCTGAACTTGTCTTCGATGACGATGAGTTTGGCTTCCGTATTGTCTTTGGCATTGCAAGTCAGGTTCCTTCTTCCGAATAGATCTTCTATAAAAAGGTGTATTGTGTCCGGCTCTGCAAGGTTAGTACAACCCTTAGCCTCGAAGGCAAGGCTCTTAAAAGAAAATCAATAGTGTGTCTCTAGTGACAACTTTTGGGTGAAGCGTCGCGTCCATCCCACTAACATATTGAACCGTTTTATTTGGTCATAGTTTCATGTTTCGAGGTATATCCTCATTGACACGTCCCGTCAGAATAGAGATCGTGCCCGCTTATTGTGGGATCCTTATCAATATGACGTGAGCACCCACACCGCGCATTACGCATGACCGCTTTGGGAATCGGCGAGTTTTATGGCTAAAGGGGGGGGGGGACGTTCTGTATTCACACCATTATAAAAGGACACCGATCCCTTTCATCAGCCCCACGCCTTCCTCAAGCTTGAGTATTCCAATCTCCCTAGCCCCAGCATTCTCATCTCCTGCGCACACTGCTCCTCATTCCTCAACCACTACTACCCTTCCCAGCGATGGCCGGATCCGGTGCCAGGGGCAAGTGGGAAGCTTCCACGATCACTGAAAAGACCGTGGCGGATCTTAAGAGCGCGTGCTATCTCGCCGCTGATATCGCGCACCGAGTTCCTGCCAAGGGTGAGGTAATTCCCGTCCCTGAGGCGGGTGAGAGGGTGGTGTTTACATCCCACTTTGTTAGGGGGCTAGGGTTTCCACAACACCCGTTTTTTCGGGGTCTTTTGTTCTTCTACGGGCTAGATTTCCATGATCTAGCCCCAAACTCAATCCTTCACATATCCGCTTTTATAGTGGTATGTGAAGCCTTTCTCCGCACCCCCACACTTTGGCCTATGGCTTAAGACCTTCAACGTGAAGCCGAAGGTGGTGGCCGAGAAACACGCGGAGTGCGGGGGCCCTATGATCAGCAAGCTCCCGAATGCGACTTGGCCCAAGGGCTCATTGGTGGAAATGAATAAAGTCTGGCAGCAGGAGTGGTTCTACATCACTGAACCCGCGATGCCAAATGGGCAGCGAAGCCTGCTTTCAGATCCGGACCCCCAGAGAGGCTGACCTCCTGGACCAAAAAGGGTCCGAACTGGGGGTCGCATACTGAAGTGACGTCTCTTGTGAGCCGCGTGTCCGGCGTAATCTCCAAGAGGCACCTGCTCTCCTCCGTGGTCCAGGTGATGCTGACCCGGCTTGTTCTCCCTTGTCAAAGCCGGGACTCCTCCCTATGGGAGTTTGATCCGGCAGGGGACAAGCCGTTGAAGCATCTCTTCGGCTTTACGCACAAGGATATATGGAAGCATCTCTTCAAGAGCCAGAAGGAATGGCCCGAAGAGACCGAGGATGCGGGCTACAACACTGTAGCCTCCGCATCAGAGGTAATAGAAATCCTTGCCGAACACATACCCTTTCCCTTATTTGATGATAATAGGAATTGGAATTTTAACGTGATATACAGGGCTGGACGAAGAAGGCGACCCGGATTAAGAGTTCGACACCTTTTCCCAAAGACCCAGAATCGCCTCTAGTGATGGCGATGCTGGTCCCGGCGCCGTACAAGGCGCCGACCAAGAAGCCCAAGAAGACGAAGGGTAAGGGGGATGGAGACAGCCCCCGTCCTGCGGGCAAGAAGCCCGATGACCTCCACATCCTCTCCTCTGACGACATGGAGGAAGATGATGAGGAGGAAGAGGAGGAAGAAGAAGAGCCCCCTGCGCAGGGCAGGGGGGAGAAGAGGGCGGCCCCTGCTGACGCAGGCACGGCCACACCCAAAAGGAAGATGACCCTCGCTGCTAGTTCGGATTCATCTGAACATAGCTTCATGGTGAAGCCCAGGGTTAAACCCCTGCCCGAATCGTAAGTCAATCCAGATTCAAGTGCTGCACCTTCTCTTATTTAGTATTTACTTAGCATTTTTCCCTGCTGTCCTACAACCCTCCCGGTGGACACCCCGATGCTATCTCATTGGAGGGGAACTCTCTCGCGCCCGGAGAGACGGAGAGTGACCCGCTGGTCTAAGCTCCATCGCCCATGATCGGCGGGGACACCGAAGTGTCCTACCAGCTGGTGTCCTCCGCCCAAGGAGACGAGGGCGGGGCAGGTGACGGGGCGGCTGGAGGTAATACTTCGTCCGCCGTTAACCATGGGGAAACAACCCCCATGGAGACCGAAGACGTGGGGCCCATACAATCCGGGGCCCCACCGAAGACTGTCCCGGATCCTAGTGTGGCTCCGGGGCCCGAAGATCCGACTCCTCAAGAGGAGGAGGATACGGCGGTGCCCGGAGTTAATCCGGAAGCGCCGGACTCTATGGAGGGAGCATTGCAAAGTGCTTCCATCGTGGAGGAGCACCACACCGTGATGGGTGCGGTGATGAGGAAGATTTAGTCCGTCAAGGGCGGACTGAATGAAGCCTTCAACAACCTGTTAACAGGCTTTGAGGTAAGCAATGTAATGTTTTTTATGGAATTTATTATTTTTAATGCACATATATAGCCAGTAGCCCCTGATGCTTTGTGTGGTTCTGAAAAGAATCGGACGAAGTATCCATAGCGTAGCGTATTTACAGAGAGCTGGACTGTTTGTGCATGCTGGCCACTGCTCGAGACGCGGAAGTTGCCGAACTTAACCGGAAGCTCGAGGTGGTGAATGCGGACCACGACCGCGTCAATCAACGTTTGGATGAAACGCAAGGTATGCGGGTTTTTGAAATGTGAATGAGACTTAATTGTTTGAGTATGTTTATAAACTCCAACAGTGTATTCTGTATTACACAGTTGGCGCCACTGATCTTGAGGCCCTCAAGGGCGAGGTTGCCAAGGCCAAGAAGGAGGCCGAGGTGAACAAGGTGGCCACTGACAAAGCGGCTGCCGATTTAGAGGCCGAAAAGGCTGAGTGCAAGAAGCACCGGGCTCGGTTGTCCGAAGTCGAGGTTGATCTCAACAATGCCATTCTCAAATGTGAGGCATTGGAGAAGAAGACTTCGAAGCAAGCAACCGAGCTGTCTGCGGCAGTGAAGACTGCCCAGGATGCGCGAAGCGAGTCACGCATCGCTCGTCAAGAAATCGAGTAGGCACGACAGATAGCATATGGTAAGACATTTCTCTAATAGAGCCTCTTTGGAGGGCAGAAGTACATTGGGCTGACACGATTATGGAGTTCTCCAGGCGTGTTTGCTGATCTTCCGAGGAGAAGCGCAGATGCCGCCCAATATTTCCGAGCCCCGGAGGGGAACAGCACGGAGAAGCTGTTTTGGTCGCAGTTCTATGCGCCAAAACATCCGGTGCCCCTCCACGACCAGATGAAGCAACTGGTCCAGCTGGACAACATGGCGGGTTCGGCCATGAAGGACTTAATAGTCCGGCTATGGCCCGCTGAGCCAATCCCAAGTAGCTACTTCGGATTGGTGAAGCGGCTCGTCGAGGCGAGTCCGTGGGTCAACGCGTTAACGCGTTCGGTCTGCATAGAAGGTGCTCGGATGACCTTCGCTCGTGTCAAAGTGCACTGGGCGAAGATGAACGCAGTGCATATAGCTACTGCTGGCCCGCCCGCAGGCAAGGAGCACCGCAAGCCGAAGAAGTACTTCGAGGACGTCATCGAGGGCGCCCGCCTTGTAGAAGGCCAGTGTTCGAAAGGATTTTGTTTTCGACTAATTGTGTCTGGATGTAAATACTATGCTTATGAATCCGGTGTATATAACTTTTGCGCTATTATGATATCAACGTCTTTTACCTCCTGTGTAACTGTTTATCTAAATCTGAAAGTTTCCAGTCGTCGGCTTCAGCCCCCATGTACATAGTACTGGGGTGTTCGGTCATATGCATGTACACTTTTTATCCAACGTCTTGGTCCATATAGGAGGTGTATGCGGAGCGAACCAGGAAATCAGACTATGCGGCGTTATTACTTTCACTTAGTCGTAGGAGTTTGACATGTGGGGCTAGGTACTAGCCCTTGGTGCGGATGTACTATTCCTTACTTAAGGCATCAATTGCACCTGGCTGGGCGAAGAACCAGCCCTTCATATAACACGGGGTAGATCTCTATCGATCGTAGTATAAAACTAAGTCACCGGATTGTAGACCAGGTTCTCGCTTATCATGACAGTTAGTTTTCGTCTTTCTCTACTGAGGTACTTGACCGGACTAGCGAGAAGTACAATCGCAGTAGTTCTCCCTTTACACCCTAGCTGAACAATCGGGAATGTAGGGGTAAGCACAGGAGCTGGGGAACCCAACTATTGACCCAAGACATGATTCGGAACTGATGCATATAAGGCAAACATCCAGGACGCCGAACACTCCCTATAGGTGTTCGGTCTTTTTGACATATATCAGGACTGAATACAACCCCTGATAATAAACCCTTATTGTCAAGGCACATATGGCAATCTGATGCGGGAAGAGAACATTTTATGGTGAGGGAATAAAACTCCAAGCATAATGTGAGTAAAGTTGTTCTATTAATATCCCTCTATAATATGGCGAGCCGTAATCTTACAGACAATGCCGAAAATCCTTTTTTTGGACATTTTACATGCCAAGAAGGTATATAACAAGAAAGAGAAAAAAGGTTTACACATGGTCTTAATCTAAAAAGAAACCTTAGTGCGGGTCCATGCTGCACGTCTGCGTCGTTTCCTCCTCTGTAATGTGTCCTTGAAGGGGTGGGAGTATGATGGCCGTCTGTAAAAAAGGAAAGAAAATAAACCTGGAAAAGAAAAGTAAATCCAGTGTGGCCATAACAAGTCTGGTTTGTTTAATGAACCTAAAGAAGATAAGTCTAGAGTCCGAATAAGGTCTAGCCGAACTATGGACTATATGCAGGTGCCCCAAGTCATCGCCCAAGGAATTTTTAAGGCATAATTATGTACTCGAGGCACATATGCTATCACCTTATGGGGCATTTGACGGAGGCGTAGCTGTCTGTAATGCCCCAGATGTAACACTTTCCAATTATGGCAATATATGAAACATTGACTTCATCAATTCCATTCTGGGCTCTTCTTTCATTTCGGGTTATTCGTTTTGTCGTGTGCGTGTGTGCATTTCATCCATGTCATGTTGTCACGTGCATTGCATTGCATTTGTGTTGTCACTTGCACCCGGTCCCACTCGTCTCTTCCCGTTGTCCGTTTCGAGTTCCGACGCTCACTCACGTGCCCGTGGTATCCCCGAGTCCTTCTTTCGTGTGTGACCGTGTAACGTTCCCGGAATGACGTGAGACTTGTCGTGCGATGTTGTTTTGGTACGTGTAGGCCGCCTGTCAAGTTTCGTCGCGTTTGGAGTTCGTTTGGTACTCCAACGGTTAACCTAGTGGGCTAAAAGAACCTCTTCTTTAAGGCCTAAGACCCCCTCCACAACAGCCCACTAACCCAGCACAATCATTCCCATCATCTCGGTCGTCGAATTGTGATCGCGTGGCCGAAAACCGCTCCTCATTTGGAGTCTCCTAGCTCCCTATGCCTATAAATTAGCCTCCCCACGTCCATTTTCGGGTAGAAACCCTAGCAACTCCTCCCCGCAGCCGCCGGACACGTCCGACCCCGGCCAGACGTGTCCGACTTGCCCCCGCCACGCCACGTGCCGCATCCCCATTCGCCGCCCCCACTGTGCCCACTTCGCCGCCGTCAGACCCCGCGCGGGCCCGATCCGGGCCCTCCCCGGCCCACCGGCCCGAGCGCCGTCCCCGCGCCACCGGCCGCTGCACAGACCACCGCCGTCCGGCGCCGGCCCGCATCCCCGCCGTCGGAGCTCGCACCAACGCCGCCGCCGTCGCCCTTGGGCACCGCCGCCGGCCACTTCACGCCCCGGCCGCCGGGCTGCCCCGCGCCGGCCACCTCCAGCACCGCAGCCGGCCGGCCCCGGCCGCCGCCCCCCCCCTTGCCGGATGATCCAGCCGCCGGCCGGAACCTTATCGGATCCGGGCGTATCCGACCTCCGCGCCCGATCCGATCCGCTTCGTCCGTCCAGATCCGCACGGACTCGTTCCCGATCTGCGGGATCCCTCGATCCAAATGGCTTCGCCCCGCTGCGCTGCTCCGTCCCGGAACCACATCGTCCAGTTTTTGTCTTGAGGTTTTTTTTCCACTAAGTCCCAATTTTGCATTGTCTGATGGCATCTTTGCATGGCCGTATCTTTTTGTGTGTAAGTCCAAACTGAGCATATGATATATCAAAATGATCGTGGTGATGTGCTCTACATTTTGTTCCATTGTGGCATGCTTGTTTGAGATCATCTAGATGTCCTAATCTTCGTGACAAGAGTGCTACTTGTTATAAACTGCTGCAACTTGTTATTTTCATGCCATGTTTGAGATGTGATAACTTGGTGCATGTTTATCCAAATGAAGCAAATGATATGTCAAAATATTCCTTGTGAAATGCTCTACATGATGGTTGCTGTAGCATCCATGTTAGGGTTCATATTGCCATGTTAAACTTGGTTGCAAAAGTGCATGTGGCTGTTAAGTTATGAGACATGTTATGAGATGCTGATTTGAAGTGCTCGTTGCTATTGATGTGTTTGTCCCCATATCACATTTCAACATGTTTTAGAATCTCCATCATATGGTCTTTGCTATGGTTCAAACCATTTTCCATGATATGCCTTGAGATGACTTAAAAATGCTTCTAAACATGCCATGCCAACATAACTGTTTTATACTTAGTGATATTTCTGCTAAGTCTGGAATCTGTCATAACCTGAAGCTATGTTTGCTTGATGCTCTAGTCAAATTCATGCCTGTTTTGGAGTGGCCAATGATCATTCCTTGTTGTCCATGTTGTTTTCTATCCATCCATGCCCTCACTTGCTCATATGACTTGCTGTAGCTTATTTATTTCTTGCTCCCAAGTTGCTATAAATTATAACTGTCAGGTTTTTAACAGCATGCTCAATTTGGTGTAGCTTGTTGCTATTGATCCATGCCTCCTATGGAGTTGCTCCAATGGAGTTGTTTTCTGTAGGATATGTCTACTTCATGTCCATGCTTCTTGCCACCATGTTTGAGTACTGTAGAGTATATATTTCTTGCTCCAAAGTTGCTATGTGGTTGTTAATTTCAGCTTTGCCTTGTATCTTGTTTCGTGTGTATGTGTTGAACCGTTGCTCCGTTTTGAGCGTGCCCTATATGAAACTTGTGTGATTTTGCATGTAGAATAATAATATCATGTTTTAAAAATGTTTGGAGTGTGTTTGCTTGATGTTTGAGTGCATTTTGCACCGTTGCCATGCTTGTCTTGTTTTGCTCATATCTTCTAGACCGTAGCTCCGAATTAAACAAACTTTATATGAAACTTGACTAGAATTTCGTGTAGATCATCATGGTGAATGTTAACTTGCTGTTTAACAACTTTGACTTAAGGTTTGTTCAGATCTGGACCAATTTCAACATATGCATATGAGGACTTACCGGATTTGCTATATGTGGATTCCGGCCTCATTTAAACTTGTTGTCTTGTGTTGTTCTTGTGTGTTTCATCCCTTGACATGTATTGCATCATATATGCATCATACTTGCATCATGTTGATTGTGCATTGCACCTTGTTTGATATCGTGCCATGTTGTGTTCTTGTGTTGAGTAGAGCCGGAAGCCGAGACCGAGAACGAGGTTACTACCGAGGTTGAGTACGAGGAGCCGTCTTACGATCCCATCGACGACTCGACAGGCAAGATGACCCGACCCAGATATCATTACTACCTTTGCCTATTGCTAGATGTCTCGCTCTTTAGCTCATTGCCTCGATGCCCTTGTTTGTTTGTCAGCCTCCTATTGTAACCATGAATCTGTCTAACCACCCAACCTAGCAAACCTTTGTTTGGCTACGTAAGCTTCGCTCAGCCCCTTTTATAGCATTGCTAGTTGCAGGAGAAGATTTGAAGATTCGTGCTTCATGTTGAAGTTATTGTTGGGATATCACACTATATAAACTCTTAAACTAAATCATCTATATATTGGTAATGGGTGGAAGGCTAAGCCTCTTGCTTGGTGTTTTGTTCCACTCATGCCGCCCTAGGAACCGTATAAACCGGTGTTATGTTCCTTGATTTTGCGTTCCTAACACAGTTGGGGTTATGGGACCCCCTCGATAACCCTCTTAGCGCTAAAGCTTTTCCAGCGAGGCCCGACATTGGTTCTACATTTTCCTAACAACTAAAACTTGCCGAGGGAGTAATTAACCCGAGGATTAATTAATCAACCCCCCTGGGCCAGTGCTCGATTTGAGTGTTGGTCCAAACTAGAGTCGTGTGCGGTACCCCCCTTGGCAACTTGGGTTTTGGTCACTATACGTTGTGCTCATCCGGTCGTGGCCTGAGACTAGATATGCGTGGCTACTGTCAGGGTGTCGGCACGCCGGGAGGTCTTGCTGGATTAGTTTTACCTATGTCGGAATATCTTGAGCACGGGATTCTGAGAATACTCGGGCCTTCCCAGCTTGGAGTTGCGACTTCGCAGATCGTGAGCTTGTAATTGGCTAAGTTGGGACACCCCTGCAGGGTTTGAACTTTCAAAAGCCGTGCCTGCGGTTATGTGGCAGATGGGAATTTGTTAATATCCGGTTGTAGAAAACTTGACACCATGTTCAGAACACACTACCAGCGTGAGTAACCGTGACGGTCATTTTCGGAAAGGGGTTCGAGAAGTGAACACGGTGGGGTTATGTTTGACGTGCTTAGATAGGATCACTTCGTGATCACCTTGACGCTCGTGGCATTTCTCTTCTCGCTCTTAACATGTAAGCTAGAGCTAGTGCAGCTGCAACCTTTATTTTCTTCAGCCTTGTTCCACACCCAAGGCTTAGATAGTTTTGCTACCCGAGAACGGGATTGCTGAGTCCTCCGTGGCTCACAGATTCTACACAACACCAGATGCAGGTACTATGGTGAACTACACAGGTGACGGCACAGAGCTGTACTGGGAGTTCGATGAAGAGCGTAGTCGATACTATGTGCACTATCCCGATGATCAGTAGAGGCTTCTACTAGGGGCGATTCGGACCTTGTGGCTTTATTTATTTGGTATCTTTCATTTGGATCTTCGTCCGTAGTCAGACTGTGATGTTGATTTGCTTATGTAATGTATTGTGTGACGTGGCGAGTGTAAGCCAACTATCCTTTTGCAATTTCATCCCTATTTTTACATGAGTCGTGCAAAGATACCATACTTGAGATCATTCTAGTATGAGCTTATACCTTTAAGTCGTGCCTCGACACGTAGGAGGTATAATCTCATACTGGGCATTACAAGTTGTTCTCGATGCCTCCTGTCATTAGGGTTTGTGGCAGTGTCCCGGGGAGTTGAGCTCCGAGGTGTTGTCGTCACAAATATATCGCAGCAGTTCTGGAATACTTAAGACGGCCGACATCGAAAACTCTCCTATGCGGTTAGTGGCAAGATAACCCCGACATCACCTAGTACTGGGGAGGTAGTTCGGGAGTATTGCCATATCTTGTATAGTAGATGCATTTCGAAGGTCCGAGGTAAACGGTTTTCGGAAATAACTGGTTATGTATTGAAGGATGGATACAGCTGGATGTAGGATTAGAGTTGAGTGCGCGATGCTTCCCCTGTATCCCCAACACCTGATTGCATAACTGGAAACTTTCGGAAATTAATAGGTGGGTTCATCTAGTAGTTCGTAGGCATTCTTCCAACGAATGCATGATATGGAGTTCGGGGTTCTACATTGAGTGAAGTAGTTTTATGGGCGTTTGTTCCGATCGGGAGTTGCATCTTAAAGGGTCCTTGGCTATGCCGATCCGGGGATTGCAAAACCCTTTTGTAACACGTTCCATAAGCTTTTAGCACAAAGATGTTGAACGACGCTTCTATCTTGTATTTGTTCTATCTGCTCCTTGTCGTTTTTATTTACCTTTTGTTCTCCCAAGTGGCTTCTCGTGAAGATTGTTGTATCATTAAACTGTGGATTACATTCGTTCATCTTGTTCGAATGTTCTTGTGAAGACTTATGTTGCATTTTCTAGCCGTTGATTCAGCTTATATATTTTCTCAATCAATGGCTAATAGTTGTCATCTCATCCATGATGGCAACTAAAAGGGTTCCCAACGCTAACCCAGAGGGTGAAGAAGTTCCTGATCGTCCTCCTTCCCCTCCTCCTCCGTCTGAGGCCTGGAGAGCAATTATGCAAGCGACGAACCAGAACACCCAGATGCTTATGCAAATGATGCAGAACATTCAAGCAAATCAAGCAAATCAAGGTGGTCATGGGAACCAAGGCCAAGGCAATTTGTTCAACCAACCTCACTTTGCTACACTCAACTACTTCCTGGCAAACCAACCAAAGGCATTCAGTTAATGTGTGGACCCTCTAGATGCTGAAGACTGGATAACAAATATCAAGAAGCATTTCGAGTGCAGTAACGTAATACCTGAGGACTATGTGAAGTTTGCCGCCTTCCAACTCAAGGACCAAGCCGCTGATTGGTGGTAGCAGTACAAAGATTCCAGAGAGGGACGTGAAATCTCGTGGGCTGACTTCTGCAAGGATTTTCGCTCTCACCACATTCCAACAAGTGTCATCGAAGGTATGCGTGAGCAATTTCGCAACCTGAAGCAAGGCACCATGTCTGTTTATCAATCCAATGTCAAGTTCCAGAACCTTGCCCGCTATGCCAAGAAATACATCCCAGACGCCAAGAGCAAGATTTATCAGTTCCGTGGTGGTCTGAAGGATGAACTCCAACTAGCTCTCACCTTGTTTGAGCCAGATGAATTTGATCAATTCTATAACATGGCACTTAAGCAAGAGGCAGCCCAGCTCAAGATGGAAGCTTCCAAAAAGAGGATCAGAGATGCTGTTCACTCCTCCTCTTCTTCCCAAGTGGTCGCAAAGCAGCAGAAGTTTTGGCTTCCACCTCCTCCAGTGATCCGACCTCCCAACAACAACAACAAGCATTCTGGTTGCCGTGGTTTCTCCCACCCACCCAACCCAAGCAATCAGTCAAAGAATCACTTTCAAGCTTCGAAGTCAAGTGCTCCTTATCACCGTCCTCTCTCAGAAGTGGTTTGCAACAAGTGCTCTCAGAAGGGTCATTATGCTAACAAGTGCCCCAACCCAAGGCGCCTTCCGCCTCCTCCACCTGTCAGCACTGCTATTGTCAAGCACAACCCCAAGTCAGCAAGAGTGAATCTGATGAATGCAGCTCAAGCAGAGAATTCTTCAGATGTGATACTTGGTAACCTTCCAGTTAACTCTATTCCTGCAAAAGTCTTGCTTGATTCAGGTGCATCACATTCTTTCATGTCAAGACCTTTTGCATTGTCACATGATATGCCATTGCAAGCTTTGCCTAGTCTAATGTCTGTGCTTTCTCCGGGTTTGCTAATGAACTCCAACAACTTTCTCCGGATGTATCTATTTATATGGGTGATTATCGTTTTATGGTTTCTCCGGTTATTCTCGGCAACTCCGACATTGATCTTATTCTTGGGATGGATTGGCTCTCCAAGCATGATGCTCACATTCATGGTGCAAATAAGGAAGTCAAGCTTACTCATCCTGACGAAGACGTGATTATCTTCGCCTCTCGAGATAACACAATCAGGCTATTCTCTCTCAATGACAAGGGCGAGATTAATGCCATCTCTCAAATTCCGGTGGTCAATGAATATGAAGATGTTTTCCCTGAAGAGCTTCCAGGCATGCCTCCGCATCGTCAAGTTGAATTTGTCATTGAACTCGAGCCCGGTACCGAACCAGCATGCCGGCGTCCGTACAAGCTCTCCCCTGATGAGTTGAAGGAGCTGAAGAAACAACTCGATGAGCAAGAGCGTATGGGCCTAATCAGGCCTAGCACTTCTCCTTGGGGCTGTGGTGTTCTATTTGTCAAGAAGAAGGATGGCACGGAGCGCCTTTGTGTTGATTACAGGCCATTGAACAAGAAGACAATAAAGAACAAGTATCCGCTCCCCAACATCAATGAATTGTTCGAGCAGCTCAAAGGAGCAGAAGTGTTCTCAAAGCTCGATCTCCGGATGGGTTATCACCAGATCCGTATCCATGAAGAAGATATTCACAAGACTGCATTCAGAACATGCTACGGCTCTTATGAATACACAGTCATGTCTTTTGGCCTCGCAAATGCTCCACCCACCTTCTCGAGGATGATGCACTACATATTCAACTCCTACACTAACGAATTTGTTCTTGTCTATCTGGATGACATCTTGGTATTCTCGAAGAATGAACAGGATCATGCCAAGCACCTCGATTTGGTTCTCGACAGACTCCGCGAACATAAGTTCTATGCCAAGTTCTCCAAATGTGAATTCTGGCTCGATAAGGTCTTATATCTTGGCCATATCATCTTTGCTGAGGGTATTTCTGTCAACCCCAAGAAAGTTGAAGCGATTGTCAACTGGGAACCCCCGCAGAACGTCAAGCAACTCCGAAGCTTCCTTGGTCTTGCTAGCTATTGCGGAAGGTTTGTTGAGAACTTCTCCAAGATTGCCAACCCTCTCTCCAACTTGCTGCAGAAGAATGTCAAGTACAACTGGTCTCCGGATTGTGATGTGGCATTCAAAACACTCAAAGAAAAGCTCATCTCTACTCCGGTTCTTACTCCTCCGGATGAGTCCAAGCCCTACGAAGTATTCTGTGATGCTTCTCTACAAGGACTTGGTGGTGTTCTAATGCAAGACAAGAAGATTGTGGCATACACTTCTCATCAATTGAAGCCAAATGAGAAGAACTACCCCACACATGATCTCGAGCTAGCAGCAGTGGTACACGCCTTGATCATGTGGAGACACCTTCTGTTGGGCAGAAAAGTGGACATCTTCACCGATCACAAGAGCTTGAAGTACATCTTCACACAGCCGAACCTGAACCTTCGCCAGACTCGTTGGGTTGAGATGATCCAAGAGTATGATCCAAGCATCGAATACACACCTGGCAAGGCCAATGTCATTGCAGATGCCTTGAGAAGAAAGGCATATTGCAACAACCTCCTTCTCAAGCCGTTCCAGCCTGAGCTTTGTGAATCATTCAGGAAGCTCAACCTCCAAGTTGTTCCGGAAGGCTTTCTTGCAAACCTTCAAGTTGCTCCTACCTTGGAAGATCAGATCCGTGAGGCCCAGCTCAGTGATGCTATCGTGCAGAAAGTGAAACATGGTATTGCAAAGGGTACTCCCAAATACAAGTGCTATCGCGTTGATGAGAAAGACACCTTGTTCTTTGAGGACAGACTTGTGGTTCCCAAGGGTGATCCCAGGAAGCTCATAATGAACGAAGCACATGACTCCCACCTCTCGATTCATCCCGGAAGTTCCAAGATGTACCAAGACCTCAAGCAATCTTACTGGTGGACTCGCATGAAAAGGGAGATTGCCCAATTCATGAATGAATGTGATGTCTGCAGAAGAGTGAAGGTAGCGCATCAACGTCCAGCCGGTCTCCTCCAACCTCTTCCTATTCCCGAGTGGAAATTCGACCACATTGAAATGGATTTCGTCACTGGGTTTCCCAAGTCCAAGAAGGGGAACGATGCTATCTTTGTTGTGATTGATAGGCTAACCAAAGTAGCTCACTTCCTTCCAGTCAAAGAATCCATCAATGCAGCTCAGCTGGCAGAGTTGTACACTTCCAAAATTGTGTCGTTACATGGCATTCCTCAAGTTATCTCCTCGGACCGTGGAAGTTTGTTCACATCCAAGTTCTGGGACTCCTTTCAGTCATCCATGGGCACTAAGATCCGTTTCAGCACTACGTTTCACCCTCAGACTAGTGGTCAAGTTGAAAGAGTGAACCAGATCCTCGAAGACATGCTCAGAGCTTGTGTCATTTCTTTTGGCATGAAGTGGGAAGATTGTCTTCCGTTTGCCGAGTTCTCTTACAACAACAGTTTCCAAGCAAGTGCCGGCAAAGCTCCTTTTTAAATCCTCTATGGCAGAAAGTGCCGTAGTCCTCTCAACTGGTCCAAGACTGGTGAACGTCAACTTCTTGGCAATGACTTGATCTCAGAAGCCGAAGAAATGTCCAAAGTCATACGTGAGAATCTCAAGGCCGCTAAGTCGCGTCAAAAGAGCTACTATGACGGCAAGCATCGTGATTTGGCTTTCGACATTGGAGATCATGTCTATCTCCGTGTTTCTCCTATGAAAGGAACCCAAAGATTCGGTATCAAAGGAAAGCTTGCTCCTAGATACGTGGGCCCTTTCAAGATCCTTGGCAAAAGAGGCGATCTAGCCTATCAACTTGAGCTTCCATCCAACTTTGCAAATGTTCATGATGTGTTTCACGTGTCTCAACTCCGCAAGTGCTTCAAGACACCTGAACGCACCATTCTGTTCGAGGAGATTGATCTTCAACAAGACTTGTCTTACGGTGAGCACCCCGTTGCTATTCTTGTAGAAACCGAGTGCAAGACCCGCAACAAGTCAACCAAGTTCTTGAAAGTTAAGTGGTCACACCATACCGACCGAGAAGCTACGTGGGAACAAGAAGATCACCTTCATTCCGAGTACCCTTCCTTCTTCCAGTCCTAGATCTTGGGACGAGATCTTTTCGTATTAGAGGAGAGTTTGTAATGCCCCAGATGCATCACTTTCCAATTATGGCAATATATGAAACGTTGACTTCATCAATTCCATTTTGGGCTCTTCTTTCATTTCGCGTTATTCGTTTTGTCGTGTGCGTGTGTGCATTTCATCCATGTCATGTTGTCATGTGCATTGCATTGCATTTGTGTTGTCACTTGCACCCGGTCCCACTCGTCTCTTCCCGTTGTCCGTTTCGAGTTCCGACGCTCACTCACGTGCCCGTGGCATCCCCGAGTCCTTCTTTCGTGTGTGGCCGTGTAACCTTCCCGGAATGATGTGAGACTTGTCGTGCGAGGTTGTTTTGGTACGTGTAGGCCGCCTGTCAAGTTCCGTCGCGTTTGGAGTTTGTTTGGTACTCCAACGGTTAACCTAGTGGGCTAAAATAACCTCTTCTTTAAGGCCCAAGACCCCCTCCACAACTGTCCACTAACCCAGCACAACCCTTCCGATCATCTCGGTCGTCGAATTGTGATCATGTGGCCAAAAACCGCTCCTCATTTGGAGTCTCCTAGCTCCCTATGCCTATAAATTAGCCTTCCCACATCAATTTTCGGGTAGAAACCCTAGCAACTCCTCCCCGCAGCCGCCGGACACGTCCAACCCCGGCCGGACGTGTCCGACTTGCCCCCGCCGCGCCACGTGTCGCATCCCCATTCGCCGCCCCCACTGTGCCCACTTCGCCGCCGTCGGACCCCGCGCGGGCCCGATCCGGGCCCTCCTCGGCCCACCGCCCCGAGCGCCGTCCCCGCCGCCTCGCGCGTCGGGCCGACCGCATCCCCGCCGCCGGCGCGTCCCCGCGCCACCGGCCGCCGCACAGGCCGCTGCCGGCCCGCGTCCCCACCGCCGGAGCTCGCACCAACGCCGCAGCCGCCGCCCTGGGCACCGCGGCCGGCCACTTCGCGCCTCGGTCGCCGGGATGCCCCCGCCGGCCACCTCCAACGCCGCAGCCGGCCGGCCCCGGCAGCCGGGCCCCCCCTCGCCGAATGAACCAGCCGCCGGCCAGAACCCTATCGGATCCGGGCGGATCCGACCTCCGCGCCCGATCCGATCCGCTTCGCCCGTCTAGATCCGCACGGGCTCGTTCCCGATCTGCGGGATCCCCCGATCCAAACGGCTTCGCCCCGCTGCGCCGCTCCGTCCCGGAACCACCTCGTCCAGTTTTTCCCTTGAGGTTGTTTTTTTCCACTAAGTCCCAGTTTTGCATTGTGTGATGGCATCTTTGCATGGCCGTATCTTTTTTTGTGTAAGTCCAAACTGTGCATATGATATATCAAAATGATCGTGGTGATGTGCTCTACATTTTGTTCCATTGTGGTATGCTTGTTTGAGATCATCTAGATGTCCTAATCTTTGTGACAAGAGTGCTACTTGTTATAAACTGCTGTAACTTGTTATTTTCATGCCATTTTTGAGATGTGATAACTTGGTGCATGTTTATCCAAATGAAGCAAATAATATGTCAAAATGTTCCTTGTGAAATGCTCTACGTGATGGTTGTTGTAGCATCCATGTTAGGGTTCATATTGCCATGTTAAACTTGGTTGCAAAAGTGCATGTGGCTATTAAGTTATGAAACATGTTATGAGATGCTGATTTGAAGTTCTCGTTGCTATTGATGTGTTTGTCCCCATGTCACATGTGAACATGTTTTAGAATCTCCATCATATGGTCTTTGCTGTGGTTCAAAACATTTTCCATGATATGCCTTGAGGTGACTTAAACATGCTTGTAAACATGCCATGCCAACATAACTATTTTCTACTTAGTGAAATTTCTGCCAAGTCTGGAATCTGTCATAACCTGATGCTATGTTTGCTTGATGCTCTAGTCAAATTCATGCCTGTTTTGGAGTGGCCAATGATCATTCCTTGTTGTCCATGTTGTTGTCTATCCATCCATGCCCTCACTTGCTCATATGACTTGCTATAGCTTATTTATTTCTTGCTCCCAAGTTGCTATAAATTATAACGGTCAGGTTTTTAAGAGCATGATCAATTTGGTGTAGCTTGTTGCTATTGATCCATGCCCCCTATGGAGTTGCTCCAATGGAGTTGTTTTCTGAAGGATATGTCTACTTCAAGTCCATGCTTCATTCCACCATGTCTGAGTGTTGTAGAGTATATATTTCTTGCTCCAAAGTTGCTATGTGGCTGTTAATTTCAGCTTTGCCTTGTATCTTGTTTCGTGTGTATGTGTTGAATCGTTGCTCCGTTTTGAGCGTGTCCTATATGAAACTTGTGTGATTTTGCATGTAGAATCATAATATCACGTTGTTAACATGTTTGGACTGTGTTTGCTAGATGTTTGAGTGCATCGTGCACCGTTGCCATGCTTGTCTTGTTTTGCTCATATCTTCTAGACCGTAGCTCCGAATTAAACAAACTTTATATGAAACTTGACTAGAATTCCGTGTAGATCATCATGGTGCATGTTAAATTGCTGCTTAACAACTTTAACTTAAGGTTTGTTCAGATCTGGACCAATTTCAACATATGCATATGAGGACTTACCGGATTGGCTATATGTTGATTCCGGCCTCATTTAAACTTGTTGTCTTGTGTTGTTCTTGTGTGCTTCATCCCTTGACATGTATTGCATCATATATGCATCATACTTGCATCATGTTGATTGTGCATTGCACCTTGTTTGATATCGTGCCATGTTGTGTTCTTGTGTTGAGTAGAGGAAGCCGAGACCGAGAACGAGGTTACTACCGAGGTTGAGTACGAGGAGCCGTCTTACGATCCCATCGACTACTCGACAGGCAAGATGACCTGACCCAGATATCATTACTATCTTTCCCTATTGCTAGATGTCTCGCTCTTTAGCTCATTGCCTCGATGCCCTTGTTTGTTTGTCAGCCTCCTATTGTAACCATGAATCTGTCTAACCACCCAACCTAGCAAACCTTTGTTTGGCTATGTAAGCTTCGCTCAGCCCCTTTTATAGCATTGCTAGTTGCAGGATTCGTGCTTCATGTTGAAGTTATTGTTGGGATATCACACTATATAAACTCTTAAACTAAATCATCTATATATTGGTAATGGGTGGAAGGCTAAGCCTCTTGCTTGGTGTTTTGTTCCACTCATGCCGCCCTAGGAACCGTATAGACCGGTGTTATGTTCCTTTGTTTTGCGTTCGTAACATGGTTGGGGTTATGGGACCCCCTCGATAACCCGCTTAGCGCTAAAGCTTTTCCAGCGAGGCCCGACATTGGTTCTACATTTGCCTAACAACTAAAACTTGCCGAGGGAGTAATTAACCCGAGGATTAATTAATCAACCCCCCGGGCCAGTGCTCGATTTGAGTGTTGGTCCAAACTAGAATCGTGTGCTGTACCCCCCTTGGCAACTAGGGTTTTGGTCACTGTACGCCGTGCTCATTCGGTCGTGGCCTGAGACTAGATACGCGCGGCTACTGTCAGGGTGTCGGCACGCCGGGAGGTCTTGCTGGATTAGTTTTACCTATGTTGGAATATCTTGAGCACGGGATTCCGAGAATACTTGGGCCTTCCCACCTTGGAGTTGTGACTTCGCAGATCGTGAGCTTGTAATGGGCTAAATTGGGACACCCTTGCAGGGTTTGAACTTTCGAAAGCCGTGCCCATGGTTATGTGGCAGATGAGAATTTGTTAATATCCGGTTGTAGAAAACTTGACACCATGTTCAGAACACACTACCAGCGTGAGTAACCGTGTCGGTCATTTTCTGAAAGGGGTTCGGGAAGTGAACACGGTGGGGTTATGTTTGACGTGCTTAGATAGGATCACTTCGTGATCACCTTGATGCTCGTGGCACTTATCTTCTCGCTCTTAACACGTAAGCTAGAGCTAGTGCAGCTGCAACCTTTATTTTCTTCAGCCTTGTTCCACACCCAAGGCTTAGATAGTTTTGCTACCCGGGAACGGGATTGCTGAGTCCTCCGTGGCTCACAGATTCTACACAACACCAGATGCAGGTACTATGGTGAACTACACAGGTGACGGCACAGAGCTGTACTGGGAGTTCGATGAAGAGCGTAGTCGATACTATGTGCACTATCCCGATGATCAGTAGTGGCTTCTACTAGGGGTGATTCGGACCTTGTGGCTTTATTTATTTGGTATCTTTCATTTGGATCTTCGTCCGTAGTCGGACTGTGATGTTATTTGGATGATGATTTGCTTATGTAATGTATTGTGTGACATGGCGAGTGTAAGCCAACTATCCTTTTGCAATTTCATCCCTATTTTTACATGAGTCGTGCAAAGATACCATACTTGAGATCATTCTAGTATGAGCTTATACCTTTAAGTCGTGCCTCGACACGTAGGAGGTATAGTATAATACTGGGCATTACACTGTCAATCTTGCTCAGGGTCATCTGAGCTGCCGCACTGAGGCGTGTGCCGGACACGTTTCGTTGTGTCCTTTATTGATAGATTATCCGGCTTGAATAGGCCACGTTGGACTTTGGCTGCTAAGCCGCAGTTTCCTCCTCCGTATGGACAGAGCGCTCCATATTTCCATTGACCGTGATAACGCCACGTGGTCCCGGCATTTTATGCTTTAGATAGGCATAATGCAGGACTGCATTAAATCGGGTGAAGGCTGTTCTTCCAAGTAGAGCATGATAGCCACTTCGGGACGGAGCTATGTCAAAGATTAGTTCTTCGCTTCGAAATTTGTCGGGAGAACCGAATACAACTTCCAACGTTAAAGAGCCTGTGCATCGGGCTTCAACGCTCGGTATCACTCCCTTAAATGTCGTGCTACTTGGCTTGATTCTTGATGGGTCGATCCCCATTTTGCAGACAGTATCCTGATATATCAGATTGAGACTGTTGCCACCGTCCATAAGGACTCGGGTTAGATGGTATCCATCGATTATTGGGTCGAGCACTAGGGCAGCTGAACCCCCATGCCGAATACTGGTCGGATGATCCCTGTGATCAAAAGTAATCGGGCAGGCTAACCATGGGTTGAATTTGGGGGCGACAGGCTCAACGACATAGACATCTCGGAGTGCGCACTTGCGCTCCCTCTTTGGGATATGAGTGGCATATATGATTTTCACTATTTTGACCTTCGAAGGAAATTTCTTCTGTCCCCCTATATCCGACTAGCGAGGTTCATCCTCGTCTTCGCACTGAGGCTCCTTCCCCTTGTGTTCGGCATTTAGCTTGCCGAACTGCTTGAAAACCCAACAGTTACGGTTGGTATGGTTGGCAGGGCCTATCTAATATTCTGTCCAAACTTGATGGACTATCTTTGTTGCCTTTAAATGGCTTCTTTCGTTGACCGGGTCTGCAGCCACTGAATCTGGCGTTTACCGTTGTATCATCTGGGCTTCCAGAATTGTTTTGACGTTTGTTTTTGTTATGTCATGGCTTTCCATTGCCATCCCTGACTTCAGATGTTCCAGGGTCACCGGTACTGCTACGAGCTAACCAGCTATCCTCACCCGCACAAAAGCGAGTCATGAGTGTAGTTAAGGCTGTCATTGTCCTTGGCTTTTCCTGTCCAAGGTGTCTGGCTAGCCATTCATCCCGGATACTGTGCTTAAATGCCGCTAAGACTTCAGCGTCCGAACAGTCCACGATTTGGTTCTTCTTGGTAAGAAACCAATTCCAAAGCTTGCGGACTGACTCCCCGGGTTGTTGGTTGATGTGACTTAGATCGTCAGCGTCCGGGGGCCGGACATAAGTCCCTTGAAAATTGGCCCAAAAAGCATCCTCAAGTTCTTCCCAACTCCCAATGGAGTTCTCTGGGAGGCTGTTTAGCCAGTGCCGAGCTGGTCCTTTCAGCTTGAGGGGTAAGTATTTGATGGCGTGGATATCATCTCCTCGAGCCATGTGGATGTGAAGAATAAAGTCTTCTATCCAGACGGCGGGATCCGTCATTCCATCATACGCTTCGATGTTTATGGGTTTAAACCCTTCTGGGAAATCATGACCCAGCACCTCATCGGTGAAGCACAAACGGTGTGCAGCTCCTCTGTATCTTGCTATATCATGGCGTATGTCTGATGGTTGTGGTGTTCGGTATTGACCCCGAACTGGTATGTCACCGACGCGATTGGCTTGATAGCCGCCATCCTGTGCGGGAGCCCGATCCCTAGGTCCGTATATAGACCTAGTATTGCTAGCTTTTTTGTTTAGGTCCTCACGCAGATCGTGTTTTCGGACTTGAGCCGCACCCTCCTTTCCTTTACGGAGTGGTGGTGCGGGCTTGTGTATGCCATTGCTAGCGAGTCTGTCCCGTCCGCAAGGTGGTCAGTCCGGTTTGTCGGCGGTGTTATTCTTCGGTGGGATGGGCGCAGCGGCCTCGTCGTCGAATTCGGGCAACAGTTTATGCTTGGATAGCCTTTGGTTTGGCCATTATAGCCATGTTTCTGTTCGACGTCTAGCACCTCATTCCATCTATCATTGAGCGTGACCTGTGCGGCTCGAAGCCGTCTCTGCTGATTTTTCACGCTCCTTGCGGTGGCAATAAGCCTCCGGTGGAAGCACTTTTGTTCTGAGGGTTCTTCTGGGACGATGAATTCATCGTCGCCCAGGCTATCCTCTTCTTCGGAGACCGGTTCATAAGTACCGTCTTCGGCATCGCTGTCATCGGACTGCGGCTTTGGACTCTGTTCGCCGTCCTCTTGCTCCTCCTGCTCCATCGCTGGGTCTGCAGGGTCTTCGGCTTGTTCTAGAATATCACCGTTATTAGTCACAGTGTTGATATCCTTTCCTTTACGGGATTTAGTTCGGCGTTTTGGACGCCGACGTTTGGGAGGTTCTTCGGCGGGCTTGTCCTCTACGGGATTGTTTTCGCCGTCACCCTCCTCCTCTTTGGGTGTATCCACCATGTACACGTCGTATGAAGACGTGGCTGTCCACCGCCCGGTTATGGGCCGGCCTTGATCTGGATCCGCTTCAATTTTGAGGTCCATCCCTTCGAAGTCTTCGGAAGCATAGTCAAGTAGATTGGTTAGATCTTCGATCATTATCAGGACCCCAATCGTGAGTCACACCGATCTAGCATGTAGCACATCATATCACTTTGCGGCCTTGAGCACGGCATCCCCACAGCTGCCACCTTACCTGGCCTGGGACCGTTTGCGCATTTTGGCACATGTATATGATAGTGTCGCTAGCATCCATATGGCAGAGAACTCGGGCCGACATGGCTAGTTATAAACCAAAGGTGGCGCTAAATTACAGAGACAGACATACATGACCCAGCAACGAACATGTCGGTCGTCAATGTATGAACCCAAGTCGTAGCAAGCTACAAGGACTTAAAGGAACAACGCGTGACATTTCCTCTAAGGGACAGACATAGGAACGAAGAAGGACACATGCCGGCCAGCCTACGTGTTTCGGAGCGGTAGCAAGCTACCAAGGCTCAGTGGAAGCACTAGGAGGCATTTCCCTGTAAGATAGGCTACCAGGGTAAACAACTAAGTGTCGGATCCCACACATACCAAGCATTTCAATAACATACACACAGTATGCTCAATATGTGCAAATACAACATGGCATCACAACAAAACTCTATGACTCAAAGTACTTTTATTTAAGAGGCTCCGAAGAGCCATACATTACATATCCATACAGATAGGGGTCACATGACCCAACACTCAAGCCATACAAACATACAAGCACATGCGGAAGCTAAACTTGTCTGAGTACAGACAACTGGAAAGAAAGAACGCTTAGTGTAGCCTGACTATCTACAGTGACCCTTCACAGGCTTGAGATTGCCACCTGGGCAGCAAGCTACTGGTCGACATCGAGGTCTATGTAAAAATGATCAGAAGGGGCGGGGTTCTCCTATGCAACAGTTATTAAGCAAACATGAGTATAAAGGTACTCAGCAAGACCTACATCAGAACCTATCATACATGCAACATTATCAACAAGGGTGGTGGAGTTATTGCAGCAAGCCATCTTTGACTCTTTTCTAACTTGTACTACGTCTATCAGTAGTTTGAAAAGATGAGACAGCGCACACGAGTCCACTAGTCACCACAACAATACACTACCGTGGATCCTCTCCCGTCAATCTACGGAAGGGCCATCCACGACACTCACACTTGTCTTGAGTCATGAGTAACCATTAACTTGTCTATGAACTGTATAGGCAACCAAGTGGTCCTTAACCACGGACGCGACTATTCGAATAGATTGATAACCCTGGGGGTGTACTTCTTCACACACGCTTCCACCACTTATCGCCGTTTACTCGGCATGTACTCGGCAACCTTCAAGCGAAAGCCCAACGAGGGTGTCGGCCACGACCTTACTAACCACACAAGTCCCTAGTCCAGGTTTATCGCCTATTTGGGTTCCATCCGTGGGGAGATCTGACCGGGGTGTCGCTCACGGCCACAAACATTGTGTACAGGGTTCCCGAGCCACCAAACGGGCGACTCGGTACACCGTGCCACATACCTGCCGCGTCACAGCCCACCCCGAGGGTCAGCGCTGCGCACGGCCACCAGTATACTACAAACACCAGAAACTAATTGCAACTCCTGGACAGAGGACAAGGGTAGTTAATAAGTCGAGAGAGCTTGAAACGCCCGGAGCCCAATGTGTGGTAGCAGCTGATCTTAAATCACACATACAGATCTCAGTTCTTAAGGACGGTTCCAATGAAACAATCCACCATGTACTCCTACATGGCCTTCCATCGATACCTTTACCAAAACATATTCCACACTTCACTCTCATTACCAGACATAATCATTTCACTCCGATCCATCACCCAGATGAACCAGACCTGACACAACTCTAAGCATAGCAGGCATAGCATGGTAGGGTCACAACAACATGGATCAATCAACTCCTACACATGCTAGTGGGTTTCAACTATTTCTGTGGCAATGATAGGTCATGCAAAGGAACGGGGTTCAGCTACCGCAGCAAACAATAGTTGAAACGTTGTTGTCTTAATGTAGTAAAAGAGAGCAGAAGCGAGAAAATGGGTTTGTATAGGAATATTCAATGGGGTTGCTTGCTAGGCAGATTGGTTGAGGGGTACTGCCCTTCAGCTGGATACTCGTGAATATCCTCGGGAGCAGAACCTACCACGAAGATCACACTAGTAACACAATCAATACACGACAATATGCAACAATATGATGCATGCTCATGACATGGAAAGATGAATGTGTTTGAGCAAATGCAACTACAAATAGAAGGGTTTGAGCCTATTTGAATCAAAGATTCAAATTCAAGCCCAAGTTATTAATATTCAAAGTGCATTATCATGTTTTGATGTGAACAACAAGGTTAACTTGCTTTAACATGCATGAAACCAGTACCAATAGATAGATTGGATTTTTCTGATCATTTTTCATATATAAATCTTTTTCATCTGAGCTACTGTTGATTTATTATGATTTTTAGAAGTTTAAACCATTTTCTGAAATAAATAAATCATTTCTGATTTATTTAAAAATCCAGAAAGTAGTTACTGCGTCAGCACTGCGTCACCGTGATGTCAGCAGGTCAACTGGGTGGCCCAGGTCAAACCTGACTGATGGGACCCACTGGTCAGTGTCACAGTTAATTAACTAACTAATTAAGATTAGTTTAACCACTAACCTAGGTTTGACTAACGGGCAGGGCCCACATGTTAGTGACCCAAGGGGGTCAAATCCCCGGTCAACTGGGTCAAATCACCGGTGTTTAGCCGCCGGCAACGACCAGACGCGGTGGAGGGCGTCGGGATTCCTCCTCCCGCAACCAAAAGGACGGCGGAGGGCATCTACGTGGAGCTGGAGGCGAGCCGCATCGACTGGTGCTTGACTTGGAGCTCGGGGTTGCCGGAAACGACGCCGGTGATGAGTCCTGCGGCCGCCAGAGTTCGGGTGAGGCCGAACTCGTGGCTCTGGTGCTTGTGGAGGCGAGTGCGGATCATCTACGTCATCTACGCAGCGTGGTGAGGGTGCTAGACATGGCGGTGAGGCCGTTGCATGGCCGGAGCCACGTCGACGGCGAGCAACCGCGGCGGTGCATGCGGGCGAGCTCGGTGCGATCGCTGTGGTGCACGGCAGGGCGGACGGAGAGGACGGGGACGGTCAGTGGCTCACAGCAGAGGCGACGACGGTCTTGGCGAGCTCGGGGACGACCCGGAGTGGTTGGTGCGGCGAAGGGGATCTCCGGCGGCGAGCGGCGAAGACGAGGGCGTTGCGGTGGCTCTGGGGCGAGCGAGCGCTCGGGCCTCGGCCTGCTCGACGAAGCGGACAGCAGTGGAGCTTCTTGACACGGCGGGGGCGATGGCAGACCAACGGTGGGTACGAGCTTCACGGTGGCGCGGCTGCGGCTGCGTCTGCCATGGAGGAGGAGAGCGAGGGAGAGAGCTGGGGGGAGTGCAGTGCGGTGGTGGTCTAGGCGACGATGTGGAGGTCGTCCAGGCTTCCAGGGGCGGCGAAGCGGCGGCCAGGCGACAAGCAGCTGCCGCGGTGGTGAGCTGGCGCGCACCGGCGTCACCTGCGTGCCTGGCGGGGACGAAGCAGCTGCCTGTCACGGGCTAGAACAGTGCTGAGCCGCCAGGTGGGCCAGGTAGGTGAGTGGCCTTTAGCCTTTCTCTCTCTCTCTCTTTTTCTATTTTGTTTTGTGTTTTGTGTTTTTCTGTAATTGTGTTGCTTTATTAAAAATGCTAAAGCACTTTCATAAATCATGAAACTACTCATGCCCACTGTATATAATATATCCAACAGGGAACAGTTTGGTTTATGATTATTTGGGCATTTAAAATATTTTATAGCATTTAAATGCCCAAATGCAAATACCATATGATTTAATCCAGTGACCTTAGGATGTCCTAGAAAATTGTGCACCATTTTTGTCAGTGGTTTAAGACCAGGGCAAAGATGATGAACATTTTTAAAGGGCATTTTGGGTACATTGGAAAAGATTTTAGTAAACCCTAGTTGAATTAAGAGGGGTGCTGGGGTTTCTGTCATCCCCATTTTAGGTTTCTGGAAAAGTTTAAACATGATGCTCTCTCTAGCTAGTCCTAATGCAAGCATTGACTAGGGATGTGACAACTCACCCCCACTCAAAAGAATCTCGTCCGGAGATTCAGGGTCCGTCGGAAAGAGGGTGGGGTACTCAAGTCGAAGACGATCCTCCCTTTCCCAAGTAGCTTCATTCTCGGAATGATGTGACCATTGAACCTTGAGAAACTTGATATTATGACGTCAAGTGGTACGCTCGGTTTGATCAAGAATACAAACGGGGTATTCCCGGTATGTGAGATTATCTTGGAGATCAAGCGTTTCGTGGTCTACTCCGCGGATAGGATCCGAGAAGCAACGCCTGAGTTGAGAGACGTGGAAGACATCATGAACTCTGGAAAGATGCGGAGGTAGTTCCAGTTGGTAGGCAACTTCTCCTCGTTTGGCAAGAATGTGAAAGGGACCAATGTAGTGAGGAGCCAATTTTCCTTTGATACCGAATCGATGGGTTCCCTTAAGAGGAGTAACCCGAAGGTAAGCCTTATCGCCGACTTCGTAAGTCACAACCTTATGATGGCAATCATATTGGCTCTTCTGACGAGATTGAACTGTTTTCAATTTCTCACGAACAATGCGAACTTGCTCTTCTGCTTCCTGGATCATGTCCGGACCAAAGAATTGTCTTTCTCCGGTTTCTGACTAGTTAGGAGGCGTTTGACACCTTCGTCCATAAAGAACTTCGAAGGGAGCCTTGCCCAAGCTAGCTTGATAGCTATTGTTATAAGCGAATTCGGCAAATAGAAGACACTTCTCCCAATCCATACCGAATGAGATAACAGAGGCTCGGAGCATATCTTCTAGAATTTGATTGACTCGTTCTACTTGACCACTTGACTGAGGGTGAAAGGCGGTGCTAAAGGAGAGACGAGTCCCCATAGCATTTTGGAAAATTTCCCAAAATCGATAGGTGAAGAGACTTACACGGTCCGAGTTAATCTCCAATGGAACACCATGACGAGATACTATCTAAGAGATATACAAGTCCGCTAGCTGGCTAGAAGTTATAATCTCTCGAAGAGGGAGAAAATGGGCTACTTTGGAGAGGCGATCAATGACGATGAAGATAGCATTATTCCCTTTCCTGGTTCTGGGAAATCCGGTAATGAAGTCCATACCAATCTTATCTCATTTCCATTCAGGAATAGCTAAAGGTTGAAGGGTGCCACCAGGCCATTGATGCTGTTCTTTAACACGACGGCAAACGTCGCAGTTAGAAATGAACTTAGCGATTTCTCTCTTCATCCTAGTCCACCAGAACCTCTGGCATAGGTCCTGATACATTTTGGTACTACCGGGATGAATCGTGAGAGGAGATTCATGAGCCTCCTTAAGGATCAACTGCCGTAGATGTTGGTTCTTGGGAACCACTAGGCGGTTCTCGAATAAGGCAACACCTCGGTTATCAATGGAGAAACAATCGGCAACTCCTTTGCGAATGTTCCTCCTGATTCGGGAAATCCCTGTATCTTGCTTCCGGGCAGCTATGATTTGATCCGTAAGGGTAGGTTTCGCCACCAAGGTGGAAAGGAATCCTTGAGGAACAATGTGAAGGTTAAGCTTACGAAATTCCTCGTGGAGAAGTGGTTGCCCTTGTTGTAACATCAGATTGTTACAATAAGACTTACGACTTAGTGCGTCAGCCATGACATTAGCCTTCCCAGGGGTGTAGGTTATCCCTAAGTCGTAATCCGTGAGCAACTCAACCCAACGTCTTTGCCCGAGATTCAAATCCGGTTGGGTGAAGATGTATTTCAGACTTTGGTGGTCAGTGAAGATCTCATAGCGATTATAAAGAAGGTAATGTCGCCATGTTTTGAGTGCATGGACTACAGCTGCAAGCTCTAGATCATGTGTGGGATAGTTATCCTCATGTGGACGCAACTGTCGAGATGCGTAGGCAATCACCTCATGATCTTGCATGAGTATGCAACCTAGTCCTTGTCGCGAGGCGTCGCAATATATGATAAAGTCCTTGGAGAAATCTGGTGGTGCCAGTACAGGAGCAGATGTCAGGCATATTTTCAGTTCCTGAAAGCTGAACTCGCACTGTGGGGTTCACTCGAACTTTTTATCTTTCTTGAGGAGTTCAGTTAGAGGTTTAGCAACCTTGGAGAAATTCTCAACGAAGCGGCGGTAGTAGCTTGCTAAGCCAAGGAAACTCCTAACTTGCTTGACCGATTCAGGTGGAGTCCAATCAAGGACAGTCCAAACTCGCTCGAGATTGACAGCAATACCCTTACCAGAGATTACATGACCTAGATAGGTCACTTCTTGCAACCAGAATTCACACTTGGAGAATTTGGCATAAAGGCGGTGCTCTCGAAGTTTTGTCAATACCAGCCTTAGATGCTCGGCATGATCTTTCTTGTTCTTGGAGTAAATGAGTATATCATCGAGGTATACCACGACGAATTTATCCAAGTACTCCATGAAGATAGAATTCATTAGCCAAGAGAAAGTGTCTGGGGCATTGGTTAACCCGAAGGACATGACGGTGTACTCGTATTGGCCATAACGAGTAACAAAGGCCGTTTTGGGAATGTCCCCGTTCTTGATTTTGATTTGATGGTAGCCCAACCTCAAATACATTTTGGAAAAGACTGAGGATCCAGCGAGCTGATCATACAGATCGTTGATCCTGGGGAGCGGATACTTGTTCTTTATGGTGACCAAGTTGACAGGTCGATAATCTACAACCATCCGATCTGTTCCATCCTTCTTCTTGACGAAGAGGACGGGACAAGCCCAAGGAGAAGAACTAGGACGGATGAAACCCTTTTTCATGGACTCATCGAGTTGTTTCTTAAGCTCAGCTAGTTCTAAGGGTGCCATCTTATAGGGTCTTCTAGAGATCGGAACAGTTCATGGAACAAGATCTATCACGAACTCTACATCTTTGTCAGGTGGAACACCTGGCAGTTCTTCTGGAAAGACATCCGAAAAGTCATGGACTACTGGGATATCTTCAAGCTCTGGAAGAGGGCTGGCATTAAGGGAGTAGAGCTGACGCTCAGCCATTCGGGCCAAAACATTGACTGTCTTACCCGATGGGTGTACAAGTTGAATAGTTCTAGTATAGCAATCAATCTTAGCGTAATGAGCTATCATCCAGTCCATACCCAAGATGATGTTTATGTCCGAGAACTTGAGAGCTATTAGGGATGCAAGAAAAACAAGTCTATCGACGAGGATTTCATTTCCATGGCTTACTCTAGAAGTTTGCCATTTCGAACCAGGAGTTTGAATTACCATGGAAGTGGGCATGTCACAAAAAGTCATGTTGTGCATTCGAGCATAGCTCTCAGATATGAACGAATGAGATGCTCCAGTAGAGAAAAGAACAGATGCCGTATGGCAGTTAACAAGGAGCGTACCAAGGACGACGTTATGATCCTAATAAGCCTCCTCAGCAGAGACATAGTTGACATGGCCACGTGTAGTGGTGACTGGCTTGACATAGTTCACCTTTCCCGTTGGCTTACCACGGCCAACAGATCTTCCTGGCTGGTTCTGAGGACACTCCCCCATGTAGTGGCTTGGTTCTCCGCACTTGAAGCATGTCACAGTGCTAGTGTGCAGGGCAGTATTGGCAGACGGTCCACTGTAAGTCTTGGGCGGTGCATACTGCTGAGTTGGGCGAGGCGCCTCATAGGATGGCCTCGGAGTGAACCTGGGTGGCACAGCTATGTTTGCAACCCACACCCGGCGCTTGTGATAGCCAGAACCGGATGAGGAACCAAAATCGCGGGGATGATTGCGTGTGGCTTCATAGTCAGTCTGACCTGTCTCAGCACTGATGGCTTTATTCCCTAGCTTCTGGAAGGAGGTGCACTCGTGCAGTTGGAGATCATGGCGAAGGTCGGGGCTGAGTCTGTCGGATTCAGGGCTCCGTAAAACCTGTTAAGTTTGAACACAGGGAACGAAGATCTCTCCCACTCACGTCTACCTAGCGCCTCGCTCTCGTCTCGGTGGGAGGATTCAAGCAAACAACACATAGAACACACAAGAGTTTATCACGGTTCGGGCCACCTTGTGGTGTAAGACCCTACTTCCTGCTTCGGTGGATTAGCCTCGGGCGAGCGGGGATATGAGCTAGTATAATGGTCCTGAGCTCAGGAGGGTCAAGAGGCAGGTGGTCTTGCTCCTTGCGTGGTGGCAGAGTGTATGAGTCGACCCCCTTTGCAGTGGGAGTTCTAGCTACTTATATAGGCGGCCACGGTCCTCTTCCCCCGAAATGTTTAGGCGGGAAGGGATCCCACAACGGCCATTTTTGAGCGGGAACACAAGGACATTCCTACCCTGACAAAAGCAGTCTTCGCCTGCAAAAGGATCACGCGATGACGCGGTGGTGGGCTCGACGATGACATCCTCCTTGTCGTCCTTGCGGTCTTCGATTTCCTTGCACCAATGAGGAAACCTTTGCCCCGCTCCTCGGGAACTTGCGACTGCGCTGTCCCCCTTGCACCGAAATGGTAACTACGCCGCTGGCGCGTGCTGGCACCCGCTGGCGCGATGCATCACTGCTGATATCACTGCCTTCTCCTGAGGCAGGCTTGGCCTTGGATTCTCACCCCTCTGGAGCACCTTGCTGAGGCTACTCCTGAGGAGGTCTTGACGTTGTTCTCCTCGCGAGGCTTGGCTCCTCGCGAGGGTCTTGTGCAACTGGTCGATCAGCTTGGCCGTAACAGGCCGTAGTAGGAGCTCGTCGCGGCCCGCAGACAGGCAAGTCTGGGTATCCTGGTTCCCAGCACGCCGACAGTAGCCCCCCGGCCCAAGGCGCGCGCGGAGTTGGCTTCGGGGCGAAGCCTTAGTCGAGGACGAAGCGCCGCGGTCCCCAAAGGCTGCGGGCCAGGCTGGCGTGCGACGGTTGGATGGGACGTGGGCGGCCCCGCCTCCCATGCAGTCTTGGTAGTCGTGCGCCTTGCCAATCGCACGACCGATAGGGCTTCTTGCTGCTGCCTCTGCTTTCTTCCTCCCAATCGCTCCCTTTCTCTGCTTGCCTTCTCCGCCCCTTCCCCCTTGCCGTCATGCTGCGCAAGGCGAAGAAGAGGGGGGATGGCAAGCCTGCCGCGTCGCCGCCGGTGCTCGAGCCGGCGCTGGGCCGCTCCGCCATAGTGAACCAGGAGGGTCTGGACAAGGTGCGTCGCGCCTTGGCCGATGCATCTAACGAGTCGGGGCCGACCCGGGTCTGGCTTGCTTCCCGGCCGGTGGCGGAGCTTGGTGCTAACGACATCCAGCTTCATCTCCACGCTATCTTCGGGGGTCTCCTTCCCCCTTTCTCCGCCTTCTTCTACGCAGTGCTCATGCATTACCAGATTTGGGCGTTACACCTGGACTCTGGGTCCATCATCCTGCTTTCCGGCTTCACGTTCCTGTGTGAAGCTTTCGTTGGCGTTTCCCCTTCCATGGCCTTGCTTCGACACTTCTTCGCTCTCTCCTTAGTTGACAGGGGGCAGCGCTCGGGGTGCGTGTCGTTGCGCGCGGTGGAAGCGACTGCTGCCTCCGGAATTGACTTCTCGCTTCACCCAACCACAGAAGGGTTTCGCCGACAATGGGTGTTCGTTGACGCCGCCACGTACAACCCCCAATTCCATCTTCCTGATGCACCAGCGGTGCCGAACTCGGGCTGGGGGCATGAGGCCCTTTCAGATCCACGGGCGGAGCCTATGATGCGCCGACTGGCCAACCTGAGGAAGAGGGGGTTGACCCTGGCGATGGTGGTAAGGGACTTCCTTGTCCTTCGCGTCGCTCCATTCCAGCGCCATTCCAGCCCAATGTGGGTTCTTGATGATCGCGCGCGCCTCCAGCGGAAGCAGCTCCCTCCTGACACGCTCCAGGGACTACTATGACTGCTCGTTGGTGGAGTGCGTGAAGCTCACCCTGGCTCCGCGGCTCCCTTGTACTTGGCTCCCGTAGCCGGAAAGGCTCTTGCTGAAAGGATGCCCCGCTTCGATGCATGGGGACTGTTGCCGGGGGGCATCCCCGATCATCCTGGCGACCCCTCGGTGATGACATCAGGGCTTGCGAGCCCATCCTCCCCTTTCAGGGCGGACGCACCTGGCAGAGCCCCTGGCCCGGGGTCGACTTTGTCCTTGGAGCAAGCGGATGAAGCTCAGGCGTCGGTGTTGACGGAGGTGGCGGAAGGTGCCAAGGCGCCGCTGGCTGCCGAAGGGACAGAAGGGAGGCGCAGCGGTCTCCGGTCGTAGCGAGTCCGGGAAGCACCGCATTAGGGATCAGGGCGCCGGCCGTGAGCGCCGGCCGCGACCCTGCCCCGGGTCCGGGCACATCTGCTTCCAGCGGCCTCCAGCCATCCTTCGCGGTGCTAGGCAAGAGGCGGAGGTTGAGGGGCATCTACGGCCCTGCCCCGAGGGCCCTGAAGAGGATGAAGCTGGCTGTACCCAGTAGGTGCATGTTCTTCAGTTCTTCCTGTCTTTCCCAATGTGGTTCTGCTGACCCCTCGCTCCGCATGGTCTCTTCCAATTTGTCCTCGCGCCGCTCGATGAGGCCCGCAGAAGCCTCCGCCTGCATCCCTCCTTCGGACCATGTCGGGCCCTTGGGAGGCCTCGCGCGAGCTCCTGAAGCCGCGCCCGGATCTTACTGCGCATGTCGTGCTCCCAGCCCCCGAGCGCTTCTGGGGCAAGGCAACTCTTGGTACATCGGGAGCCCACTCCGTGTCCCGGGTCTTGCCTTCACTATGGGTCAGCAAGCTCTTGAGGCAGCTCGATCAGCTGTCCGTCCATCAGGACCACGCCTGCTCCCTGCGCAGAAAGTACCGCGCGCCCCCCAGGCTAACCCCGAGGCACACGCCGAACACGAGGGAGAGGGGGAGCCCCCTTTGGGCGGTGCGGATGCCGGGGACGAGCCCGGTCGTCTTCTGGAACTTGCAGTGCACAGGAGCGTGGTCCGTCATGACCTTGTGCGGGAGGCGTCGGACGACCTGAAGCATCTCAAAGTCGAGGTTGCTGAGGTAGATGGGCGTGTCGAGGCCGAAGGTCTGCTTCTGGCGAAGGTTTGGCGCCAGATGAGGACCGCCGTCAACCTGAGACGGCTGCAGCACGAATCCACCCTACGAACGGCGGAAGCGTCGTCCGTCGCGGCTTAGGAGGCGTGCAACCATGCCCTGGAGGAGGCCCGAGATGCCGAGCACTGCCGCGGCCGCCGAGGAGCATGAGCGCGAGCTTGAAGCCTCAAACGCCACGCTCGAGCGCCAGGTTCGTGCTCGAAGGGCTGCTCTTGCTACACCTATGGTTGATGATGATAGTCCAGCGGGCCTCTCGGCGCGGGAGGAGGCGCTGGCCCTTGAGGCAATGGAGCTGAGCATGGAGCGCAAATGCCTGGAGACAATGGAGCGCCAGCTAGCCAAAGCCGAGGGCAACCATGATGATCGCGAGGACGTCGCGAAGAAGGCTGCCAAGGAGGCGGAGCGTCTTCGGAAGGATTACCGTGAGAAGCTGGGGCTTCACGAGACTCGCTTCGCTGATAAGCACAATGAGCTTCAGAAGGAGATCACGGCTCTTAAGAGCAAACTGGCAGATGCCGAACATCGTCTACAGGTGTCGGAGAAGGCTCGCGTTGCAGCCGAGCGTCGCAAATGGGCGTCGAAGAAGGCCTGTGCCGAGGCGGAACGCCGCGAGCGGGCGTCGGAGGAGGCTCGCGCCACCGCCAGGGCGGAACTGTCCTGCTTTCATAAGCAAGTGGAGGACATTTCCGCCTTCGCGGCTCGAACTTCTGAGGAGGCTGCACGAGTCCGTGGGATGCAGCACACCCACTCGAAGATATTTGAGGCCCTACAGCACCGGGCCGGCCGGGCCCTAGGAGAACTTCTTGGCACGGGGGTTGCCAGCCCCCTGGCTAACACTGACGCCGGGTATCTTGGGTTCTTTACCAGGGTGGTGGAGCATCTTGAAGGCGGGGTCAGGAAGTGTCGGCAGCTCATCGAGGAGCAAAGCCGCGGCGTCCTGAGGAGCGCGGTCTCCCGCATCTTCGGCAACTTGCATCGTCTTTACCCTCATACGGACTTCGAGTCCCTGCTGGAGCCTGCGCCTGAGGCGGTCGCCGGCCCCTCGGAGAATTGGGTGAGCGACCACATGGACGCGTTGGTGACGGAGCTCGTTCCAGCTATCGAGGATGCGCCGGTGCCCGAGGGGAGCGACACAGACAGTTCCGGCGAAGGCGTCGATGCTTAGTTTAGTTCCTGCTGTAAATTTGTTTTTGGTTGTGGCTCAGAGCCAGGTGAGGTGGGTGTCACAAGGCTTAAACTCTTGATGATGTAATTGAATACCGTAAGGATAGGTTTTCAAGCACTCCCTTTCTTCTTCCTGAGGCTGTGGCCTTAAGCCCTTGTCACGTGTCTGGAAGGAGCGTCCGCCGACCTTGTCTGGGCGCGCCTCGCAAGTACCTGCTGTGAGCGCAAGAGTGGTTGGATGTCCGTCCGCGGACCAGACAGAACGTGCGCCCACGCCTTGGCCCTTGCTCGCGAGGAGTGACGGGGCGGGGTTGCGGACGTAGCCCAGCTTGGCTGAGCAAGAGGAAAAAACGGACTGGCGAAGGAAACACGGTGGAAATCGCAAAACACAGACAAAAGTTCTCCATTTATTCAAGAAACGAGTCGCGCGGTGGCGAGATCGGCTTGAAAAAGCGGATACAGAGGGAGCAAATGTGAATGGCAAAAAGGAGGGGCCACGTCCGGCCCCTGAGAAGGTCTTCAGTCTTCTCCCCAGCGCGGAGCATAGGGATACCACCAGCGGATGTGGGCATAGCCATTGGGGGGCAGTGTCGACGGTCAGCGCGGTGCATGGTGCATCCACTCGGCATGGGAGGGAGCCCCCGAGGTCCTAGGGCGACGCTCCGGAGACTCCGGGGCGTGTACAACCCCACTCATTATTACGTGAGAGTGTCATGAGCGGAGATCTTCTGACGTGGCCGCCCCTTCGCTTTGAGGGCCCCGCCCCGCACTAGTCCGCTCCCTCATGAACTCACCCGAAGGCGACATTCATGAAGTGGGACACTGCGCATGATGGGGGGATGGGACCTTGGCCATAGCCCCCCCCCCTCCGAGCACCAGGCGCGCCGCTCACCCGATCTCCGAGCGCGCTTCGCCCCTGAGGGCTAACGTCGTTCAGAGACGCGGCGTCCTGAAGTGCGAGGGGGACCCCGCCCTACCCACGCTCCTAATGGCCCCTGAGCCCTTCCTGGTCAGGGTCGGGCCCAGCGGGATTTCGTGAGCAGGGGGACGGAGCCGCGGTCTTGGGCCCTCCTAGTGCGCGTAGGACGGGCTGCCGTACCGCCTCTAGACACACCCTCTGCAGCCCGGGGGATGGTACGCCGGGAGGCGCGGCGTCTTGAGGTTGAACGGAGGGGGGGAGAAGGCCCCTCCCCGCGCGCATCATACCTGCGACCAGCGAGCCCCTGGTGAAATCCAGGGCGGGCTCATGCGTGACGGGTCATGCGCGGGGGGACGAGGGCCTGACCCGGGCCTTCCCTTCCCTTTTTGTCTTGACGTGGCACCAGAGTGGCCCCCTGGCCTGTCGAGGCTCGGGACCAGAGACACTGTTGGCCCGAGGCCTACGGCTGGTGCTGCGAGTGCCGGCCCCCGCAGGCGCCTGTGCGCGTCTCATTCGCGCTCCATGGCCATGGGCGATGAAGATGAAGGGTTGAGGGCTAAGAGCGGGGATCTACCTCCCAACCTTTCGCTCCTGAGCCCCCTTGTGCCGGCGCCTGGTTGCACCCGGTGTTCGGCGTAGTCCTGGGGTCGCCTCCTGGTGGCTCCTTGACGGGGCAGTTCCTGGATACAAAGGGCTTCGAGGCAGAGGAGCGGCGTCATATGCAGGGTTCAGCGGATCATACCCCATGTCGCCATCGTAGGTCGCCGCGGGTCCTGACCATATGGGCGACCGGGTGTGGCTGGGGCGGCACCCGGTCCCCGACGTCGTCATGTGGAAGCAGAATGGTTCGGCTCCGGTGCTGGCGGCGTCGAGGAGCTCGGCCACCCTGAGGAGTAGCGCGTCATGGCCGCTATCGAGCAATCGGCACCTTAGCAGTTCCCTTGCCACCAGTATCGCGGCCCTCATGTTTGCCATTTCGCGCCGGTCCCGTGAGCTTACCGCTGCATGCTCGGCGGCCCGTGCTGCCGCACGACCTTGGCATCGAGTGGGCGGTGGGTGCTGCCGGTCCTCTTGCGGCGGTTTGGTGATGCTCATCGTGCCGTCGGCCCTGGTCAAGGACGGGTGGCAGCGAGTCTCGCGACCGAAGGGCGATGCCTGAGCGGCGCGGGCGCCACGGGCTTCCGCACGCGTCTAGTGTGCCTCCTCCATCGTGGTCGCGGTTGGTTGGAGCTGGGTGACGCGGGGTTGATGGACGAGAGCGGGGCGAGGTCGTCGGAGAGGCGAGATTCCGACATGCCCCCTACCTGGTGCGCCAAATGTCGGATTCAAGGCTCCGCAAAACCCGTTAAGTTTGAACACATGGGCGTGAACGAAGATCTTTCCCACTCACGTCTACCTAGCGCCTCTCTCTCGTCTTGGTGGGAGGATTCAAGCAAACAACAGACAGAACACACAAGAGTTTATCCAGGTTCGGGCCACCTTGTGGTGTAATACCCTACTTCCTGCTTTGGTGGCTTAGCCTCGGGCGAGCGGGGATATGAGCTAGTACAATGGTTCCTGTGCTCAGGAGGCGAGCTCAGGAGGGTCAGGAGGCAAGTGTTCTTGCTCCTTGCGTGGTGGCAGAGTGTATGAGTCGATCCCCTTTGCAGTGGGAGTTCTAGCTACTTATATAGGAGGCCACGGTCCTCTTCCCCCGAAATGTTTAGGCGGGAAGGGATCCCACAACGAGCATTTTTGAGCGGGAACACAAGGACGTTCCTACCGTGACAAAAGTAGTCTTCTCCTGCAAAAGGATCAGGCGATGACGTGGTGGTGGGCTCGACGATGACATCCTCCTTGTCGTCCTTGCGGTCTTCGGTCTCGTTGTACCAATGAGGAAACCTTTGCCCCGCTCCTCGGGAACTTGCGGCTGCGCTGCCCCCTTGCACCGAAATGGTAACTGCGCCGCTGGCGCGCGCTGGCACCCGCTGGCACCCGCTCGCGCGATGCGTCACTGCTGATATCACTGCCTCCTCCTGAGGCAGGCTTGGCCTTGGATTCTCCGCCCCTCCGGAGCACCTTGCTAAGGCTGCTCCTGAGGAGGTCTTGACGTCGTTCTCCTCGCGAGGCTTGGCTCCCTCGCGAGGGTCTTGGGCAGCTGGTCGATCAGCTTTGCCGTACCAGGCCGTAGTAGGAGTTCATCGCGACCCGCAGACAGGAAAGTCTGGGTACCCTGGTTCCCAGTACGCCGACAGAGTCCCTTGCGGAACCTCGCCTGCTTCTTGGCGTCGGTGGACAATTATTTGGGAGCATAGCGTGACAGGTTTCCAAACTCGCGGCTATAGGCATCCACAGTTAGACTGCCTTGTGTGAAATTGCAAAATTCCTCCTGCTTGCGATCCATAAGACCTTCCGGAATATGGTGTTCACGAAAAGCCTTGCTGAAGTCTGCCCAAGTGGTAATCTGGCCAGCGGGACGATAGCCTCATAGTTTTCCCACCAAAGGCTAGCAGGGCCCTCAAGATGGTAGGCAGCGTAGGTAACCTTATCAGCTTCGGCTACGCGGGCAGAATGTAGCTTATGGGTGATACTGCGAAGCCAATCATCAGCATCAAGAGGCTCAGCGGAATGATGGAAGGTTGGTGGGCACATCTTGATAAAGTCATTAATAGACACCACGTCATTCCTTTGGCGAAAAATAGTATTCTGTTCTATGCGTTCCAGCAGTCGGTTGGTCTCTCGTTTATTCCTTTCTGCCTCCAACATGACTTCAGCCAAGGAGGGTGGATGAGGCAGAATCCCATCCCCAGCCCTACTGGCTTCACCCTGCTCCTAGATAGCCGAGGTGCTGCGGGTGTTGACCATCCTAGGAAAACAAAACAATGGTTTAGGCAAGGATGGAAAAACTTTGGCATAGGAGTGCAGAATCTAATGGATGACACGGAATGCAGAGACGTTCATCTGTACAACATGGTAATATAGAAACTGCCATATATATACCATTGGTCATACACACCATACATAGTTTAGTACAAGCCCAGGCTAAAGTAGAACTGCGGTGAAATACGATACATCTCATCAGAGGCATTCCAAGCTCCTATACATTATTTATCTACACCTCCGGAACTCGATACACACTAAGTCATATTCCACAAGACATGCAAGACTGTGGAAATACAACTACTACGATACTATTGCTACCACGGTCTAGCTCAGACATCTCAGTAGTAATCTTCGTAAAGATTACCCCCATAGCCTGGAAGTGGAACATGAGGATCTGGAAATTCTCGGTCGCTTGGAGACTGTGGACCATAGGGACACGGATGTGGCCTTGGTCCCACGGCTGGTGGCAAACGACGCCCACGTGGAGGTGTAATGCCTCCAACATCACGCCGGTCCATACGGTCTTGCAGACGAGACCGCACGGGGTACAAATCCCGCATATCCAGATACCCAGCCTGCACAGCAGGTGCAAGCCGTGTCAGAGTGGCCCAGTGGTCGGCTCGAGTGTTGTAGAGCTCCATCCGGAGGGCACGGACCTCATGGTCCCTAGCCTCCAGTATCTCTATGGTAGTCCGAAGTAGTGGCTCCTCATGAGCGGCGTTAGTCTAAAGACCGGTGTAGTAACCCTCCTCTCCAGGAAGTGAGGCTGGCATGTAGCAGAACTCAGTGTTCATTAACAAGGCATGCCTAGCCCGAATAATAGTCATCATCGAGTAAGCAACATCCTGCACGGACATCTCGATGGTAACCCCAAATCCAGACTTCCAGTGGATGGGGGCCGTAGCTGATACGTCCATTTTGCATCATGCTTATATGTTGACATTTATTGCATTACGGGCTATCATTACATGTTTTGTCACAATACTTATGCATTTTCTCTCTTATTTTACAAGGTTTACATGAAGAGGGAGAATGCCGGCAGCTGGAATTCTGGGCTGGAAAAGGAGAAAACTCTCGAAACCTATTCTGCACAACTCCAAAAGCCCTGAAACTCCATAGAACTCCGTTTCAGAAAATATAAAAAATATCTGTCAAAAGAAGTTCATGAGGGGGGCTACCTGTTGTCCACGAGGGTGGGGGGCGC
>LR738709.1:321737496-321779453 GCA_902687465.1 Secale cereale
CCCCCCCGATGCCCATCTTCTCCTATATGAGGTGTTTTGACCTAGAAAAAAAATAATAAGGAGGCTTTCAGGACCACACGCCGCCGTCTCGAGGCGGAACCGAGGCAGAAACCAATCTAGGGCTCCGGCAGAGCTGTTCTGCCGGGGATACTTCCCTCCGGTAAGGGGAAATCGTCACCGCTGTCATCACCAACAACCCTCCCATCTTGGGGAGGGCCATCTTCATCAACAGCTTCACCAGCACCATCCCCTCTCAAACCCTAATTCATCTCTTGTATCCAATCTTTGTACCCAAACCTCAAATTGGTACATGTGGGTTGCTAGTAGTGTTGATTACTCCTTGTAGTTGATGCTAGTTGGTTTATTTGGTGGAAGATCATATGTTCAGATCCATTATGCATATTAATACCCCTCTGATCATGAACCATATTATGTCTTCTGAGTAGTTACTTTTGTTCCAGAGGACATGGGAGAAGTCTTGCTATTAGTAGTCATGTGAATTTGGTCTTCGTTCGATATTTTGATGAGATGTACATTGTCTCTCCTCTAGTGGTGTCATGTGAACGTCGACTACGTGACACTTTACCATTATTTGGGCCTAGAGGAAGGCATTGGGAAGTAATAAGTAGATGATGGGTTGCTAGAGTGACAGAAGCTTAAACCCTAGTTTATGCGTTTCTTCATAAGGGGCTGATTTGGATCCATATGTTTCAGGCTATGGTTAGGTTTACCTTAATACTTCTTTTGTAGTTGAGGATGCTTGCATTAGAGGTTAATTATAAGTGGGAGGCTTGTCCAAGTAAGGACAACACCCAGGCACCGGTCCACCGACATACCAAATTATCAAAGTACCGAACGCGAATCAGATGATCGTGATGAAAACTAGCTTGACGATAACTCCCATGCGTCCTTGGGAGCGCTTTCTTTTATATAAGAGTTTGTCCGGTCTTGTTCTTTGCTACAAAAAGGATTGGGCCATGTTGCTGCACCATATTTAGTTTTACCTTTTGTCACTTGCTACCAATTACCTTATCATAAAACTATCTATTACCTATAATTTCAGTGCTTGCAGAAAATACCTTACTGAAAACTGCATATAATTTCCTTCTGCTCCTCATTGGGTTCGACACTCTTACTTATCGAAAGGACTACGATAGACCCCCTACACTTATGGGTCATCAATACTCTTTTATGGCGCCATTGCCGGGGAGTGAAGCGCCTTTGGTAAGTGGAATTTGGTAAGGAAAAAATTATATACTGTGCTGAAATTTATTGTCACTTGTTACTATGGCTCATAATCCTTTGAGGGGCTTGTTTGGGGTATCTTCACCCCGACCAGAAGAGCAAAGAGTTGCTCCTCAACCTACTGCACCTACTAAAAATGTTTGCTTTGAGATTCCTTCGGGTATGATAGAGAAACTGCTTGAAAATCCTTTTACAGGAGACGGAACACTGCATCCCGACTTACACCTAATCTATGTGGATGAAGTTTGTGGATTATTTAAGCTTGCAGGTATGCCCAAGGATGTTGTCAAGAAGAAGGTCTTCCTTTCATCTTTTAAGGGAGATGCATTGACATGGTTTAGGCTATGTGATGATATTGGATCATGGAACTATAATTGTCTGAAGTTGGAATTTCATCAGATGTTCTACCCTATGCACGAGGTTCATCGTGATCGTAATTATATTTATAATTTCTGGTCTCGCGAAGGAGAAAGCATTGCTCAAGCTTGGGGGAGGCTTAAGTCAATGTTATATTCATGCCCCAATCATGAGCTCTCAAGAAAATGATCATTCAAAATTTTTATGCTTGGCTTTCTCTCAATAATCGCACCATGCTCGATAATTCTTGTTCTGTCTCTTTTATGATGAAGACTGTTGAATTCAAATGGGATTTATTGGAAAGAATTAAACGCAACTCCGAAGATTGGGATCTCGACGAAGGTAAGGAGTCAGGTATGACCCTTAAGTTTGATTGTGTTAAAACTTTTATGGATACCGATGTTTTCCGTGAGTTTAGCACTAAATATGGACTTGACTCTGAGATAGTAGCTTCTTTCTATGAATCATTTGCTACTCATGTCGATCTCCCCAAGGAGAAGTGGTTTAAATACCATCCCCCTATTGAAGTAAAAGTAGTTGAACCTATTAAAGTTGAAGAAAAGACCATCACTTATAATGTTGATCCTATTGTTCCTACTGCTTATATTGAGAAACCACCTTTCCCTGTTAGGATAAAGGATCATGATCAAGCTTCAACTGTAGTTCGTAAGAGTAATACTAGAACACCTACACCCTCTGAGCAAATTAAAGTTGAACCTAGTGTTGCTATGGTTAAAGATCTCTTGGTAGAAGATTCAGACGGACATGTTATTTACCTCCAAGAAGAGTCTGCTAGAATAGCCAAACCCAATGCTAGGAATCAACATAGACCTATTGTAGGCTTGCCTGTTATCTCTGTCAAGATAGGAGATCATTGTTATCATGGTTTACGTGACGTGGGTGCTAGTGCGAGTATTATCCCTCATACCTTATATCAAGAAATTATGCATGACATTGCACCTGTTGAGCTAGAAGGGATTGATGTTACCATTAATAAGCTACCTAATAGAGACACTATTTCACTAGTTGGGATTGTGAGAGATGTTGAAGTCTTGTGTGGGAAGGTTAAATACCCTGATGATTTTCTTATTCTTAGTTCCCCACAAGATGAATTATGTCCCATTATATTTGGTAGACCCTTCTTGAATAATGTTAATGCAAGATAGACTGCGTGAAAGATATTGTTACTGTTGGATTAGGGGATAGGTCTCATGATTTTAACTTTGCTAAATTTCGTAGACAACCCCTCGATAAAGAACTACCTAGTAAGTATGAAATTATTGGTCTTACTTCTATTGCTGTGCCTCCTAATGATCCTTTAGAACAATACTTGTTAGACCATGAAAATGATATGCATATGAATGAGAGAAGGGAAATAGATGAAATATTCTTTAAATAGGGACCCATATTGAAAAACAACTTGCCTGTTGAAATCCTAGTGGATCCTCCTCAACCCAAGGGTGATCCCGTGTTTGAACTTAAACCCTTACCTGATAATGTGAAGTATGTTTATCTTGATGAAAAGAAGATATATCCTGTTATTATTAGTGCTAACCTTTCAGAGCAGGAAGAAGAAAACTATTGAAAACTCTGAAGAAGCACCGTGCTGCTCTTGGATATACTCTGGATGATCTTAAGGGCATTAGTCCCACTATATGCCAACACAAGATAAAATTGGAAGAAAATGCTAAGCCTGTTATTGATCATCAGCGATGGTTAAATCCTAAGATGAAAGAAGTGGTAAGGAAGGAAATACTAAAGCTTCTAGAGGCAGGTATTATCTATCCAGTTGCTGATAGCCAGTGGGTAAGTCCTGTCCATTGTGTCCCTAAGAAAGGAGGTATGACTGTCGTTCCTAATGATAAAGATGAATTGATCCCGCAAAGAATAGTTACAGGTTATAGGATGGTAATTGATTTCCGTAAGTTAAATAAAGCTACTAAGAAAGATCATTACCCCTTGCCTTTTATTGATCAAATGCTAGAAAGGTTATCCAAACATACTCATTTTTGCTTTCTAGATCGTTATTCTGGTTTCTCTCAAATACCTGTGTCAAAAGGGGATCAAGAAAAGACCACTTTTACTTGTCCTTTCGGTACCTTTGCTTATAGACGTATGCCTTTTGGTTTATGTAATGCACCTGCTACCTTTCAAAGATGCATGATGGCTATATTCTCTGATTTTTGTGAAAAGATTGTTGAGGATTTCATGGATGATTTCTCCGTTAACGGAACTTCTTTTGATGATTGCTTAAGCAACCTTGATCGAGTTTTGCAGAGATGTGAAGACACTAATCTTGTCTTGAATTGGGAGAAGTGCCACTTTATGGTTAATGAACGCATTGTCTTGGGACATCAAATTTCTGAAAGAGGTATTGAAGTTGACAAAGCTAAAGTTGATGCTATTGAAAATATGCCATGCCCTAAGGACATCAAAGGTATACGAAGTTTTCTTGGTCATGCCGGGTTTTATAGGAGGTTCATAAAGGACTTCTCCAAAATCTCCAGGCCTCTGACTAATCTCTTACAAAAAGATATTCCTTTTGTCTTTGATGACGATTGTCTAGAAGCATTTGAAATACTTAAGAAATCATTGATCTCTGCACCTATTGTCCAGCCTCCTGACTGGAATTTACCTTTTGAGATAATGTGCAATGCTAGTGATTATGCTGTAGGCGCTGTCTTAGGGCAAAGAGTTGATAAGAAATTGAATGTTATCCAGTATGCTAGTAAAACTTTAGATAGTGCCCAGAGAAATTATGCTACTACCGAGAAAGAATTTTTAGCAGTTGTATTTGCTTGTGATAAGTTTAGACCCTATATTTTTGATTCTAAAGTAACTATTCACACTGATCATGCTGCTATCAAATACCTTATGGAAAATAAAGATGCTAAACCTAGACTTATTAGATGGGTTCTCTTGCTGCAAGAATTTGATTTGCATATTATTGATAGAAAGGGAGCTGAGAACCACATTGCAGATAACTTGTCTAGGTTAGAGAATATGCTTGATGACCCACAACCTATTGATGATAGCTTTCCTGAGGAACAATTAGCTGTCATAAATACTTCTCGTACTGCTCCATGGTATGCTGATTATGCTAATTATGTTGTTGCTAAGTTTATACCTCCTAGCTTCACATACAAGCAAAACAAAAAGTTCTTCTATGATTTGAGACATTACTTCTGGGATGCCCCACATATTTATAAAGAAGGAGTAGATGGTATTATTAGACGTTGTGTACCTGAGCATGGACAGGAACAGATCCTACGCAAGTGCCACTCTGAAGCTTTAGGAGGACACCATGCGGAAGATAGAACTGCACACAAGGTATTGCAATCCGGTTTTTATTGGCCTACTCTTTTCAAGGATGCCCGTAAGTTTGTCTTATATTGTGATGAATGTCAAAGAATTGGTAATATTAGTAGACGTCAATAAATTCCTATGAATTATTCACTTGTTATTGAACCATTTGATGTTTGGGGCTTTGATTATATGGGACCATTTCCTGCTTCTAATGGGTACACACATATTCTAGTTGCCTTTGATTACGTTACTAAGTGGGTAGAAGCTATTCCAACTAGTAGTGCTGATCATAACACCTTTATTAAGATGCTTAAAGAAGTTATTTTTTCGAGGTTTGGAGTCCCTAGATATCTAATGACTGATGGTGGTTCACACTTTATTCATGGAGCTTTCCGTAAAATGCTTGCAAAATATGATGTGAATCATAGAATTGCATCCCCTTATCACCCACAGACTAGTGGTCAAGTAGAACTAAGTAATAGAGAATTGAAATTAATTTTGCAAAAGACAGTTAATAGGTCTAGAAAGAATTGGTCCAAGAAACTTGATGATGCATTTTGCATAGAAAAATCCTATGGGTATGTCTCCATATAAGATGGTTTATGGAAAAGCTTGTCACTTACCTCTTGAGCTAGACCATAAGGCATATTAGGCTATCAATGTAACATCCCAAATTTTCAATTTGGAATGTTATACATAGATCATATTGCATTTCATGCTTTTTGCATTTTTTGTGGCGTTCCTCGAAATTCTAAGCAACTCAAGGACCTACGGAGAGAGTTGGGAATTTTACCGTTTTCGTATTTGAGTTCGCTCGAATACCGGTACGAGGACAGTTTGATTCTAATTATTTTTCTCTCCTAAAAATACTTCTAAATACAAAATATGAGCGGAGATAATATGACTTCTCCAAAATAACAGAAATATTGGAGGAAAAATGTTAAAAATCACTTTTGGTATTTTTGTGGATTTATTTGCGAATTTATTTGCATAGGAAAAATGCGCGTTTTTCCAATTTGCATTTAGGTCCGGGAAAAATGTTCACTTTGTCCTAAATATTATTAGAGGATGGTGAAAATTTATTTCGGGAATTTTGGAGTCCATTTAGTATTTCTTTCGTTAGTTTTTCTGCGCCAGGACTCTATTTAAAAACAAAAGTGAACCGAACTCGTATAGGGTCGGGAGACTGGGCTTTATAAGCGCCAGCCGTCGGCCTGACCAGCCCACCAGCGCCGCCCCGCCCGAAACCCTAAGCCGCCGCCGCCGCCGCACCCCGCGTCGCGCCGCCGCCGCTGCCGCACCCCGCGTCGCGCCGCCGCCGCCCGGAGCCGTGCCGTCGCTGCCCCGCCGCCCCACCGCCGCCGCGCCGGAGCCGCCGGACTTCCGCCGCCGCCGCCGAGGTAGCAACCGTCGCCGCCATCGGTTTTCTCCAAAAGACCGATCGTCTTTTTTAGGAAAACCCTAGATCTGTTTTTTTTCTATTTAGATTAGATCGGTTTGGTTTTTCCTCGGTTTAGTTATTTAGCGGACGTTCGTTCGTACGTTCGTTTTAACGAACGGTTTTCGTCCGTTAGCCGCAGACAGCGAACGTTCGTTCGTTAGCCTGTTCGTCCGTTTTCTTTTTCGGAGTATTTGTCCGCGATTTTTCCGATCGTGATTTCTGCCCTGATCTTGTTTTTCGTTTTTCTTTTCGCTCGAGAGTCGAAATCAGGTGATTCAAATTCCCAGATCTTCGTATCGACGCCCTCTTTACGTTATAACAACTTCAACAAGGTTTTGGCTACTGTAAAATTTGACTTTAGGCCAATTAGTAACCGGAGCTCGTTTCTTTTGCAGTTTGAGTTTCGTTGCTTCTTTCGAGTTGATTCTTTTTGCAAACCGGAGTTCTTAAGTTGAACTTTCTGGTTAGATCTCTTATTTGAGTTTTACCCGTGCATTAGTTAAGTACTTATTGTGTGCTTGTTTGATTGCGATAGAGTACCCGGAGTGCGCCGCTTGCTACTTTGAGTTTCTAGGTTTTGCGGATCATCAGCAAGGCAAGTAACACTTTGATCATACTTTCCAATTACCCAATTTTCATTGCATTAGTCCAACCCTCACACATTGCATGAGTAGGATCAATTAACTTGTGGGACTGGGAAGTAGATTGAGGTAGTACCTATTACCTGCATTACATTCAAACCTTTGGGAGTTACTTCTACGTTTGCTATTAGGACATGCTATGCTCGTAGACGTGGATTGGGTGAGTGTATCCATGGCAGATGTGAGTTTGTTAATTAATGGTTCAACTTAAGGTGGCAACTTTAACACACATCTGGGTGGATTGAGGCATCTGGTTATTCCAGTGATTGCCTGTTTTTCTTTTGGACCACCACCCAGGCTCAAAGGGATCATGAGATTTTTCATACTAGAAACTTCCGTGTGCAGCCACATGCCAATATGGGCTCTGGCATAGTTGAGTAAGTTGTGGGAAACCTTTCCATGATGGGCTAGCAGATGTAGTGGGTTTTGTAGGTGTACCGGCCTATCTATCTGGTTAAGGGGACCTCCTCGGAAAGACTGTGTCTCAGTCATCCGTTTCTCAAACACCATGCAGTGCGAGAAACCAAACAGAGGCGATCGAGTCTTGTGGGAAAAGTGCACAAACCTCTGTAGAGTGTACAAACTGATCATGATTAGCCGTGTCCCCGGTTACGGACGTCTTGAGTATCTAGTACTTGGATTATCATGTGAATCTCATCATGTTACTTTAATTAATTTTGTCGGGTTTTAATGATGAACTTTAATTGGGGTTGAGAGGGTGTCTATCTTCTCAACGATGTTCCAACTACCATGATAGTTAATTAAAATCTTTTCCTTTGAAGTAGGGAAAAATTGGCTTTACGCAAAAACTTAACCATAGAGCTTTCCACCAGCCAAATATGCATATAGTATAGCTTTACTTTCATTGCATTCTCTTGTGTTGCTTTGCCAGCATATTCCATGTGCTGACCCGTTTTCGGGCTGCAACGTTTCATGTTGCAGACTTTTCAGATGATGAGTAAGGTGCCTTTTAGGTCGTGGTTCTATACTAAGTGATGCCGCTGGAGTTGATGGAATCGCTTATCTTCCAAGCCTTCCGTTGTTATGATATTAGATGGCCTTCAGCCATATTTATTGTAATAAGATCATCGTTGGACTATCGATGTAATAAGTGTGTGATTGCTACTCTGTTATAAATCCTTCAAGTACTGTGCGTGTCAGCATTACTGATCCAGGGATGACACTGATGCACAAAGATCAGACTGTTTGAGGTCTGGTCGCTACAAGATGGTATCAGAGCACATGCTGACTGTAGGACACGACCACTAAGACAAACCCTAGAGCACTATTCACTCTTCTCTTTTCTGACTCCTCATCTTTTCTACTCTTTAGGATGGTGGATGCAAAGAACAAGTTCATGCAACCGGATGATGATACACCATTTGGACGACACCTGAAGGAAGTCACCAGATATCTAAACATTGGACTACCAAGTTTCACCGGAACCTACAATGCCACTCTACCCGAGGAGGAGCATTGGTTGATTCAAGCCCAAGTTCCAGGAAGGACGTTCGCACCCGTCACCTCACTCATAGCATTTTCCTTTAATGCGCCTACATGGAGCCTAGGTAGGATCATGGCAGCCCACATTGCTATGGGAAGGATTGGAGAAGTCTACAAGTAGGAGCTAAAGGACACCATCTACCAGATTTGTGGACGCCGAGATGAGAATTGGGATATGATCAGCACCCGGAAGGATAGATCCATTACATCATTCATTCAGGAGTTGAACCACCACATTCATCGCCAGGAGCACCAGACATGTGCAGGGATGATGGATTTGAAGAAAGCCCTAAATAGGAATTTGGAGCTAGAAGAAGAACTCAAGTCTACATGCGACGAATATGAGGAGGAGATGAAAATACTTGTGGAGAAGAATGATGACTTGACATGGAAGTTAGGGATACTCATGGGAGAAGAAGACGAGGAAGAAGAACCCAAGGAGATTCCACCAGAAGACTATATCATCATAGATGACACAGATTCGGAAACTGAGGATAGCAAGGACGAAGACTATGAAGATGAAGCTGGGGCAGATATCATGGAATCCTCAGCCGATCAATATTTTTAGATGACCACCTTGTGACTAGTAGTTACTTCCATATATTAGTTTTAGAGTACTTTTGTAACGATCATTAGATTTGTAAGATTTTGCTTGAAATTGATTGGTGTGATATGATTGTGTGTTTGCCTCATGTGCATATGGGTAGTGATTTCCCTTAGACCTCTTTTCTATTCTAATCTCTTCCCTCTACACCCATCAGATGCCTCCAAGACGTGAATTTGAGTTTCCCCCTGAGCTCACCCAGTTGATCCAGCAGCAGAACACCCTGATGCAACTTCTTGTCCAGAACACTCAGAACAACCAGAACAACAACAACAACCCTCCACCACCACCACCCGTGGACAACCTGACACGTTTCTTAAGGTTGCAACCACCCGTGTTTGCTAGCAGCATCGAACCAATAGTGGCTAATGACTGGCTACGCAAGATTGGAAGGGATTTGACCACCGCCAATTGCTCGGATGCTGAGAAGGTGCGATTTGCCGCACACCAGTTGTCTGGACCAGCCGCAGCATGATGGGAGAATTATACATCCACTTATCCCGTAGCCAATGTGACTTGGGATCAGTTTCAGCAAGCTTTTTGTACCGCCCATGTCTCAACTGGAGCTATGAGTATGAAGAAGTAGGAGTTTCACAATTTGCGCCAAGGAAACCGTACTGTGGCCGAGTACGTGGATGAGTTTAGTACCCTATCTCGTTATGCCCCGGATGATGTGGCCACAGATGCCGCAAAACAGGAGAGATTCATGGAAGGGTTGAATGATGAGATGAGCGTACAGTAGACGGTGGCAACTTTCAATAACTACCAGGAGCTGGTTGATCGCGCCCTAATGATTAAAAGGAAGCATCAACAGATTGAAAGCCGCAAGAGGAAGTATGGGCAAGGAAAGTATAACTCTGGAGCTCAGCAGAAGCCCCGTTTTACCCCTAAAATGGTAGGACAGTTTCAGCATACCCATGGGAGGGAGCTCGCACAACCACAATGGCACCAAGAATGGAAATGGGAATGGGAATGGAGCCAATGGAAACCAGAGCCGCCCTACACCGTCCACACCCACCAAGAGGGATTTCAGCCATGTCACTTGTTACAAGTGCGGGAAGAATGGACATTATGCCAATGAATGCCCAGAAGCTAAGAATGGGAACGATAATGGAAGCGCCGCGAAGAAGCCCAACCCGTTCAACAAAGGAAAAGTGAACCACGTGACCGTGGAGGAGGTAGAAGAGCAACCAGATGCTGTTGTCGGTAAGTTTTTGGTTAAGACATTTACCGCAATAGTTCTTTTCGATACTGGTGCATCGCATTCATATATTTCAAGGGGATTCGTAAATAGACATAGGATGTCCACCCGAGTTCTTAAGACCCCCATGTTAGTAAGTTCATCTGGAGCAGATTATATGGCACACCAAGGATGTTTTCAGACGCCATTGATCATAGGACGCCATACTTTGCCCTCAGACCTAATAGTCCTGGAGTCGCAAGGATTGGATGTGATATTAGGTATGGATTGGCTATCGAAGTATGGAGGTAACATTGACTATGCCAGTAAGTCAATTTTGCTCACCACCCCGGAGGGAAAAAGGATTAAGTATGTATCTAGGCATTCGCCTATAAGGACTCAAGTACATTCTCTCACGGGAGTTGTTCAGGAGGAAGTGCCAGTAGTGAAGGATTATCCGGATGTGTTTCCAGAGGAGTTACCTGGCATGCCACCAGATAGAGATATAGAATTTTTGATTGAACTTTTACCAGGCACCGGGCCAATTTCAAAGAGACCATACAGGATGCCTGCAAAGGATTTGGAGGAGATAAAGAAACAGATTAAGGAGTTACTGGATAAATGATTCATACGCCCAAGTTCTTCACCTTGGGGTTCGCCAGTACTTTTAGTGGAGAAGAAGGATGGATCGTTAAGAATGGTTGTTGATTACCGAGGACTGAATGAAGTAACGATCAAGAACAAGTACCCATTGCCGATGATCAATGATATGTTCGATAGATTGCAAGGAGCTAAGATATTTTCCAAGATCGATTTGCGATCAGGGTACCATCAATTAAAGATCCAAGAGCAGGATATACCCAAGATGGCCTTTACCACCAGGTACGGGTTGTACGAGTATACCGTTATGTCGTTTGGCCTGACGAACGCACCGGCATACTTTATGAACCTGATGAACAAAGTGTTTATGGAGTATTTGGATAAGTTCGTCGTAGTGTTCATAGATGATATTTTGATCTTCTCGAAGGATGAATAGGAGCACGCAAAGCAATTGCGATTGGTGTTGGAGAAGCTCAGAGAACATCAGTTATATGCCAAGTTTAGCAAATGCGAGTTTTGGTTGAAGGAAGTCGGATTTCTCGGACACGTTATATCTGGAGAAGGAATAGCAGTAGATCCCGCTAAGGTGGATACTGTGACCCATTGGGAAGCACCAACAACAGTTGGAGAGATCCGGAGTTTTCTTGGACTTGCAGGATACTACCGGAGGTTTATTGAGAATTTCTCGAGGATTGCAAAGCCAATGACGGAGTTGTTAAAGAAGGACACCAAGTTCAGCTGGACAGAAGAATGTGAGGCAAGTTTCCAGGAATTAAAGAAACGTTTGGTCTCATCACCTGTGTTGATTCTGCTAGATCAGCATAAGGATTATGAGGTGTACTGCGACGCTTCACGTTGAGGACTTGGAGCAGTTCTTATGCAGGAAGGAAGAGTTGTTTCGTATGCTTCACGACAACTGAAACCTCATGAACTGAACTATGCCACCCACGATTTGGAGTTAGTAGCCGTAGTGCATGCATTGAAGACATGGAGACATTTTCTTATTGGAAACCATTGTGAAGTATATACGGATCACAAGAGTTTGAAGTATATATTCACTCAGAAGGAGCTGAATCTTCGGCAAAGGAGATGGCTGGAACTCATTAAGGATTACGACATGAGATTGCATTATCATCCCGGAAAGGCTAACGTAGTAGCCGATGCGTTAAGCCATAAGAGCCATGTCAATACCCTAATGATGGAGGAATTTCCAAAGGAGTTAGCCGAGGACCTACGAGAACTACGTATGGAGATAGTTCCGAGAGGCTATGTAGAAACATTAGAAATCCAGTCTACCCTGATGGATAAAATCAAAGAAGCTCAGAAAACTGACAAAGAGGTTGTCTCTATAAAGGAGAGGATGAGCGAAGGAAAAGCTAAAGGTTTTCGTGAGGATGAACACGACACCTTATGGTTTGGAATGCATGGGAGAGGTTGCCTATAAGTTGGAATTGCCCGAAGGATTGTCAGGAGTGCACGACGTGTTTCACATTTCGCAGCTTAAGAAGTGCCATGCGGAGATGGCCGATATACCGCTTAGAGACACAGTACCCCTGGAAGCAATTTAGTTGGATAGTGATCTGACTTACGAGGAGAAGCCTGTTAAGATTCTCGAACTTTCGAGCAGAGTCACCCGCAGTAAAGTTATCAAGTTTTGGAAAGTTCAGTGGAGTTACCACACCGAGGAAGAAGCCACCTTGGAACGAGAAGATGATCTACGCAAGGACCACCCACACCTGTTCTCTAGCCAAGTCGAATCTCGAGGGCGAGATTCATTCTAAAGGGGGTAGGTTTGTAACATCCCAAATTTTCAATTTGGAATATTATACATAGATCATATTGCATTTCATGCTTTTTGCATTTTTTTGTGGCGTTCCTCGAAATTCTAAGCAACTCAAGGACCTACGGAGAGAGTTGGGAATTTAACCGTTTTCGTATTTGAGTTCGCTCGAATACCCGTACGAGGATAGTGTGATTCTAATTATTTTTCTCTCCTAAAAATACTTATAATTACAAAATATGAGCAGAGATAATATGACTTCTCCAAAATAACAGAAATATTGGAGGAAAAATGTTAAAAATCACTTTTGGTATTTTTCTGGATTTATTTGCGAATTTATTTGCATAGGAAAAATGCGCGTTTTTCAAATTTGCATTTAGGTCCGGGAAAAATGTTCACTTTGTCCTAAATATTATTAGAGGACGGTGAAAATTTATTTCGGGAATTTTGGAGTCCGTTTAGTATTTCTTTCGTTAGTTTTTCTGCGCCAGGACTCTATTTAAAAAAAAAAGTGAACCGACTTAGACTCGTATAGGGTCGGGAGACTGGGCTTTATAAGCGCCAGCTGTCAGCCCGACCAGCCCACCAGCGCCGCCCCGCCCGAAACCCTAAGCCTCCGCCGCCGCATCCCGCGCCGCGCCGCCGCCGCCGCCGCCCCACCGCGCCGCGCTGCCGCCGCCCCGAGCCGCGCCGTCGCCGCCCCCCGCCCCACCGCCGCCGCGCTGCCGCGCCGGAGCCGCCGGACTTCCGCCGCCGCCATCGGTTTTCTCCAAAAGACCGATCGTTTTTTTTAGGAAAACCCTAGATCTGTTTTTTTCTATTTAGATTAGATCGGTTCGGTTTTTCGTCGGTTTAGTTATTTAGCGGACGTTCGTCTGTACGTTCATTTTAACGAACGGTTTTCGTCCGTTAGCCGCAGACAGCGAACGTTCGTTCGTTAGCCTGTTTTTCTGTTTTCTTTTTCGGGGTATTTGTCCGCGATTTTTCCGATCGCGATTTCTACCCTGATCTTGTTTTTCGTTTTTCTTTTCGCTCGAGAGTCGGAATCAGGTGATTCAAAATCCCAGATCTTCATCTCGACGCCCTCTTTTAGTTTAATCAACTTGAAAAAGGTTTTAGCTACTGTAAAGTGTGACTTTAGGCCAATTAGTAACCGGAGCTCGTTTTTTTGCAGTTTGAGTTTCGTTGCTTCTTTCGAGTTGATTCTTTTTGCAAACCGGAGTTCTTAAGTTGAACTTTCTGGTTAGATCTCTTATTTGAGTTTCACCCGTGCATTAGTTAAGTACTTATTGTGTGCTTGTTTGATTGCGATAGAGTACCCGGAGTGCGCTGCTTGCTACTTTGAGTCTCTAGGTTTTGCGGATCATCAGCAAGTCAAGTAACACTTTGATCATACTTTCCAATTAACCAGTTTTCATTGCATTAGTCCAACCCTCACACATTGCATGAGTAGGATCAATTAACTTAAGGGACTGTGAAGTAGATTGAGGTAGTACCTATTACCTGCATTACATTCAAACCTTTGGGAGTTACTTCTACGTTTGCTGTTAGGACATGCTATGCTCGTAGACGTGGATTGGGTGAGTGTATCCATGACAGATGTGAGTTTGTTAATTAATGGTTCAACTTAAGGTGGCAACTTTAACACACATCTGGGTGGATTGAGGCATCTGGTTATTCTAGTGATTGCCTGTTTTTCTTTTGGACCGCCACCGAGGCTCAAAGGGATCATGAGATTTTTCATACTAGAAACTTCCGTGTGCAGCCACATGCCAATATGGGCTCTGGCATAGTTGAGTAAGTTGTGGGAAACCTTTCCATGATGGGCTAGCAGATGTAGTGGGTTTTGTAGGTGTACCGGCCTATCTATCTGGTTAAGGGGACCTCCTCGGAAAGTCTGTGTCTCGGTCATCGGTTTCTCAAACACCATGCAGTGCGAGAAACCAAACGGAGGCGACCGAGTCTTGTGGGAAAAGTGCACAAACCTCTGCAGAGTGTACGAACTGATCATGATTAGCCGTGTCCCCGGTTACGAACGTCTTGAGTATCTAGTACTTGGATTATCATGTGAATCTCATCATGTTACTTTAATTAATTTTGTCGGGTTTTAATGATGAACTTTAATTGGGGTTGTGAGGATGTCTATCTTCTCAACGATATTTCAACTACCATGACAGTTAATTAAAATCTATTCCTTGGAAGTAGGGAAAAATTGGCTTTACGCAAAAACTTAACCATAGAGCTTTCCACCAGCCAAATATGCATATAGTATAGCTTTACTTTCATTGCATTCTCTTGTGTTGCTTTGCCAGCATATTCCATGTGCTGACCCGTTTTCGGGCTGCAACGTTTCATGTTGCTGACTTTTTCAGACGACGAGTAAGGTGCCTTTTAGGTCGTGGTTCTATACTCAGTGATGCCGCTGGAGTTGATGGACTCACTTATCTTCCAAGCCTTCCGCTGTTATCATATTAGATGGCCTTCAGCCATATTTATTGTAATAAGATCATCGTTGGACTATCGATGTAATAAGTGTGTGATTGCTACTCTGTTATAAATCCTTCAAGTACTGTGCATGTCAGCATTACTGATCCAGGGATGACACTGATGCACAGAGATCAGACTGTTTGAGGTCTGGTTGCTACAATCAAAGAGCTCAATTATGATTTCAAACTTGCTAGTGAGAAGAGGTTATTTGACATTAGCTGCCTTGATGAATGGAGAACCCAGGCCTATGAGAATGCCAAGCTGTTTAAAGAAAAAGGTAAAAGATGGCATGACAAAAGGATACAAAAGCGTGAGTTTAGCGTAGATGATTATGTCTTGCTATTCAACTCTCGTTTAAGATTTTTTGCAGGAAAACTTATCTCCAAGTGGGAAGGACCTTACGCTATCGAGGAGGTCTATCGTTCCGGTGCCATAAAAATCAACAACTTGAAAGGCACAAATCCAAAGGTGGTGAACAGTCAAAGAATCAAACATTATATCTCAGGTAATCCTATAAACTTTGAAACCAATGTTATTGAAACCGTAACCCCAGAGGAATACATAAGGGACACTTTCCTGAATGATCCAGACTCCGAAAAGGAAGAGGTATGTGGTACGGTAAGTAAACTGACTCCAAAATAGTTCTAAATGCAATTTTCCTCCGTTTTGGAATATTTAGAAAAATAGAAAAGTAAGTATCAGTCCGGAAGAGACACGAGGCGTCCACGAGGGTGGAGGGCGCGCCCCCCTTACCTGGGTGCGCCCCCTGCCTCGTGGGCACCCCGTGTGCCTCCTGGACTCTATTTTCTTGTGGGTTACTCCTTTTGGTCGGTAAAAATTCATTATATATACTCCCGAAGGTTTTGACCTCTGTATCACGCAAAAATCCTCAGTTTTTGTTTCGAGCTGCTGTTTTTGAGAGATCTAGATCATTATGGCATCCTCCAACATCCCCAAGGACAAATTCTTCGAGAAGGTCATCAACCCCTACCTTGCGGAGGTGTTGCATCACCCTAAAACCATGGAGTTGCATGAGGGGGTGCTGCACATCCGTGATGTTGAGGGGCCGAGGAGGACCGGTAGCATGGAGACAAGACTCGAAGCAATGGAGCAGCAAGTTTTCAAGTGCCAAGGTATGGTGGAACGAGGACTCAACGCCAACCATATGATGATCTCGGAGCTCGCCAACAACCTCAAGCTAGACTCAAGGATCTTCGGGGAAGCTATCTCCAATCTTGAAGAGAAAATCGAACACCCCCAAGCCCAGATCTATGACCTGCAAAACCAAAACTGTGAGTATGAATATAGATTCAAGAAGATGAGTTTGGCTGCAGATTTGAGTATCCCGAAGACTCGTTCATCCTTCTACGATGGTGAGCCCATGCCTTGGAAGGTGGACAACAAGCCTACATCATCAACAACTCCATCATCACCGCCCCCGAAGAAGGAGACATAATCATATTGGTATGGGCACTCCCCTTAGCAACTGCCAAGCTTGGGGGAGTGACCCCGGTATCGTATCACCATCACTCCTATCTTTACCGTTTTCCTTAGTTCGATCCTTTTGGAAGTATCTTGATCTAGTAGAATAAAGTTAGCATGATCTAGTTGTGAGCTTTTGCCTTATAATCTTTACCCTTTGTAATTGAGTCCTTGAGCTATATAATAAATATTAGTGTTGAGTCAAGGGCTTGATTTCCTCACTTTGGTCATGATAAAAATAAAGAGAACCTAAAGAGTATCCAAGAGATCATATTGATCTTATGGGAAGTAATGACTTCACATATAAGAGTATGATAAATAAAAGTTGTTGGGAGTTGACAAGCATAGTTTTGGTCATTGTTGCAATTAATATGAAGTAATAAAAGAAGAGAGGCTCCACATGTAAATATACTATCTTGGACATCTTTTATGATTGTGAGCACTCATTAAAGTATGACATGCTAAAGAGCTGATGTTGGACAAGGAAGACAACATAATGGGTTATGTCTTCTTATATCCGAAATAAAGTATATTGTCATGGATCATCCAACATGTTGAGCTTGCCTTCCCCCCCTCATGCTAGGCAAAAATCCTCACACTAAGTTGAGATACTACATGTGCTTCCATATATCCTTAAACCCAGTTTTGCCATGAGAGTCCACCATACCTACCTATGGATTGAGAAAGATCCTTCCAAGTAAGTTGTCATGTTGCAAATTCTCTAAAATATGTATGATTTATTAGTGTGGAGGAAATTAGCTTTATACGATCTTGTGATATGGAAGTAATAAAAGCGACAGACTGCATAATAAAGGTCCTTATCACAAGTGGCAATATAAAGTGAAATTCTTCTATGCTAAGACTTTGTGCATCCAACCATAAAAACACATGACAACCTCTGCTTCCCTCTGCGAAGGGCCTATCTATTGTTCTTGCCTTATAAGAGTCAGGGTGAAATTCACCTTCCCCTTCTTACATTTTAACCTCTGGCAAGCACACTGTGTTGGAAAGATCCTGACACATATACCCACTTGGATGTAAGTTTTCATGGTCTATTACTGTTGACATTACCCTTGAGGTAAAAGGTTGGGAGGCAACACCATAAGCCCCTATCTTTCTCTGTGTCCGATTAAAACTCCATAAACATAAGTATTGCATGAGTGTGAGCAATTGTGCAAGATTATATGATAGTTGAGTATGTAGGCTTGCTGAAAAGCTCTTATATTGACTCTTTCCGATGTTACGATAAATTGCAATTGCTTCAATGACCGAGATCAAAGTTTGTTAGTTTTCAATGAAGTTTATTATTCATCCTTGATATTGTGGATGAACTGTTACTTTAGCATAAGAATCATATGACAATATATATATATATATATATATATATATATATATATATATATATATACTTTGATGTTATGAGAATGATCATGAAGCCCTCATGTCCGTATTTTGTTTTTATTGACACCTCTATCTCTAAACACGTGGACATATTTTTCGATATCGGCTTTCGCTTGAGGACAAGCGAGGTCTAAGCTTGGGGGAGTTGATACGTCCATTTTCCATCATGCTTATATGTTGACATTTATTGCATTATGGGCTATTATTACATGTTTTGTCACAATACTTATGCCTTTTCTCTCTTATTTTACAAGGTTTACATGAAGAGGGAGAATGCCGGCAGCTGGAATTCTGGGCTGGAAAAGAAGCAAACTCTGGAAACCTATTCTGCACAACTCCAAAAGCCCCGAAACTCCATAGAACTCCATTTCATAAAATATAAAAAATATCTGGCGAAAGAAGTTCACGAGGGGGGCCACCTGCTGTCCACGAGGGTGGGGGGCGCGCCCCCCCTCTCAGGGTGCACCCCCTGTCTCGTGGGCCCACCAACGGCCCCCCGATGCCCATCTCCCCCTATATGAGGTGTTTTGACCTGGAAAAAATAGTAAGGAGGCTTTCGGGACCATACGCCGCCGTCTCGAGGCGGAACTGAGGTGGAAACCAATCTATGGCTCCGGCAGAGCTGTTCTGTCGGGGATACTTCCCTCTGGGAGGGGGAAATCATCACAGCCGTCATCACCAACAACCCTCCCATCTTGGGGAGGGCTATCTTCATCAACATCTTCACCAGCACCATCTCCTCTCAAATCCTAGTTCATCTCTTGTATCCAATCTTTGTACCCAAACCTCAGATTGGTACATGTGGGTTGCTAGTAGTGGTGATTACTCCTTGTAGTTGATGCTAGTTGGTTTATTTGGTGGAAGATCATATGTTCAGATCCATTATGCATATTAATACCCCTCTGATCATGAACCATATTATGTCTTGTGAGTAGTTACTTTTGTTCCAGAGGACATGGGAGAAGTCTTCCTATTAGTAGTCATGTGAATTTGGTCTTCGTTCGATATCTTGATGAGATGTATGTTGTCTCTCCTCTAGTGGTGTCATGTGAACGTCGACTACATGAAACTTCACCATTATTTGGGCTTAGAGGAAGGCGTTGGGAAGTAATAAGTAGATGATGGGTTGCTAGAGTGACAGAAGCTTAAACCTAGTTTATGCGTTGCTTCGTAAGGGGCTGATTTGGATCCATATGTTTCAGGCTATGGTTAGGTTTACCTTAATACTTCTTTTGTAGTTGCGGATGCTTGCATTAGAGGTTAATCATAAGTGGGAGGCTTGTCCAAGTAAGGACAGCACCCAAGCACCGGTCCACCCACATACCAAATTATCAAAGTACCGAACACGAATCAGATGATCGTGATGAAAACTAGCTTGACGATAATTCCCATGTGTCCTCGGGAGCCCTTTCTTTTATATAAGAGTTTATCCGGGCTTGTTCTTTGCTACAAAAAGGATTGGGCCATCTTGCTGCACCTTATTTACTTTTACCTTTTGTCACTTGCTACCAATTACCTTATCACAAATCTATCTGTTACCTATAATTTCAGTGCTTGCAGAAAATACCTTACTGAAAACTGCCTATCATTTCCTTCCGCTCCTTGTTGGGTTCGACACTCTTACTTATCGAAAGGACTATGATAGATCCCCTACACTTGTGGGTCCTCAGTAGCTCCGGGATATGAAGGATATATCCGGACCGTGCAAAGGTACTGGCTCTTGTTGAAATCACGATACTGCTCCTCTACAGTATACTCGGGATACCAACGATAGCCAGTGTCGGTCATCACGCAGACCAACATGGCCGTGTGACCTGGCACATCGAAGCACCGGTTGAGACGGACCACCTGATGAGGGGTACGGTCAGACATCCGAAACATAAAATAATGCAAAGGCATTAGAATTTCTAGAAGAAATCGGGCAGCATAACAACTGTAAATGCTCAAAAAGGATTTTGAGACATCTTACAAATGATAGCATAGCCACTCAACAACATCATATCAAGGTTCCGGATCCAACTAATCAACATACTCGGATAGTAGAAACTGAACTGAGGCTGGAAACCAACAATCCTAAGAGTCTACAGATTAGTAACACATGAACCTAATAAAAAGATGAGAAGCCTAGTTCTTAACCCCCGTAGAAAGAATAGGCTGACTCAGATCAGAAGGGCATAAGGCAAAGGAGTAAAAAGAGCCTTACGTTCCCTTCCACAATCAATTCCCCTACGTATAACTAAGAATTTCTAGACTCAACATCAACCAGTTTGGCTTGAAGAACCTACAGGTAGTCGGGCTCTGATGCCAACGCTGTGAGGACCCCGATCCTAAGTCACAACGATCTAGCATGTAGCACATCATATCACTTTGCGGCCTCATGCACAGCATCCCAACGGGTGCCACCTTACCTGGCCTAGGACCGTTTGCGCATTTTGGCACACGTATATGATAGAGTCGCTAGCATACATATGACAGAGAACCCGAGCCGACGTGGCTAGTTATAAACCAAAGGTGGTGCTAAATTACAGAGACATGCATACATGACCCAACAACGAACGTGTCGGTCATCAACGTATGAACCCAAGTCGTAGCAAGCTACAAGGACTTAAGGGAACAACGCGTGGCATTTCCTCTAAGGGACAGACACATGAACGAAGAAGGACACATGCCGGCCAGCCTACGTGTTCCGGAGCAGTAGCAAGCTACCAAGGCTCAGTGGAAGCACTAGGAGGCATTTCCGTGTAAGATAGGCTACCAAGGGTAAACAACTAGGTGTCGGATCCCACACATACCAAGCATTTCAATAACATACGCACAATATGCTTAATATGTGCAAATACAACATGTCATCACAACAAAACTCTATGACTCAAAGTACTTTTATTTAAGAGGCTCCGAAGAGCCATACATTACATATCCATACAGATAGGGGTCACATGACCTAACACTCAAGTCATACAAACATACAAGCACATGCGGAAGCTAAACTTGTCTTAGTACAGACAACTGGAAAGAAAGAAGGCTTGGTGTAGCCTGACTATCTACAGTGACCCTTCACAGGCTTGAGATTGCCACCTGGGCAGCAAGCTACTCGTCGACATCGTGGTCTATGTAGAAACGATCAGAAGGGGCGGGGTTCTCCTCTGCAATAGTTATTAAGCAAACATGAGTACAAAGGTACTCAGCAAGACTTACATCAGAACCTATCATACATGCAACACTATCAACAAGGGTGGTGGAGTTATTGCAGCAAGCCAGATTTGACTCTTGGCTAACCTGTACTACGTCTATCAGTAGTTTGAAAAGATGAGACAACACACACGAGTCCACTAGTCATCACAACAATATACTACCATGGATTCTCTCCCGTCATCCTACGGAAGGGCCATCCACGACACTCACACTTGTCTTGAGTCTTTTATGAGTAACCATTACGTGTCTATGAACTATATAGGCAACGAAGTGGTCCTTAACCACGGACGCGGCTATTCGAATAGATTGATAACCCTGCAGGGGTGTACTTCTTCACACACGCTTCCACCACTTATCACCGTTTACTCGGCATGTACTCGGCAACCTTCAAGCGGAAGCCCAACGAGGGTGTCGGCCACGACCTGACTAACCACACAAGTCCCTAGTCCAGGTTTATCGCCTATTTGGATTCCATCTGTGAGGAGATCCGGCCGGGGTGTCGCTCACGGCCCCAAACGATGTGTACAGGGTTCCCAAGCCACCAAACGGGCGACTCGATACACCATGCCACGTACCTGCCGCATCACAACCCACCCCGAGGGTCAGCGTTGCGCACGGCCACCAGTATACTACAAACACCAGAAACTAATTGCAACTCCTGGACAGAGGAAAAGGGCAGTTAATAAGTCGAGAGAGCTTGGAGCGCCCGGAGCCCAATGTGTCGTAGCAGCTGATCTTAAACCACACATACAGATATCAGTCCTTAAGGACGGTTCCAATGATACAATCCACCATGTACTCCTACATGGCCTTCCATCGATACCTTTACCAAAACATATTCCACACTTCACTCTCATTACCAGACATAATCATTTCACTCCGATCCATCACCCAGATGAACCAGACCTAACACAACTCTAAGCATAGCAGGCATAGCATGGTAGGGGCACAACAACATGGCTAAATCAACTCCTACACATGCTAGTGGGTTTCAACTATTTACTGTGGCAATGGCAGGTCATGCAAAGGAATGGGGTTCAGCTACTGCAGCAAATAGCAGTTGAAACATTGTTGTCTTAATGCAGTAATAGAGAGCAGAAGCGAGAAGATGGGTTTGTATCGAAATGTTCAATGGGGTTGCTTGCCTGGCTGATTGGTTGAGGGGTACTACCCTTCAGCTGGATACTCGTGAATATCATCGGGAGCAGAACCTACCACGGAGATCACACCGGTAACACAATCAATACACGACAATATGCAACAATATGATGCATGCTTATGACATGGCAATGTTTGAGCTAATGCAACTACAAACAGAAGGGTTTGAGCCTATTTGAATCAAAGATTCAAATTCAAGCCCAAGTTATTAATATTCAGAGTGCATTATCTTGTTTTGATGTGAACATCAAGGTTAACTTGCTTTAACATGCATGAAACCAGTACCAATGGATAGATTGGATTTTTATGATCATTTTTCATATATAAATCTTTTTCATCTGAGCTACTGTTTATTTATTATGATTTTTAAAAGTTTAAACCATTTTCTGAAATAAATAAATCGTTTCTTATTTATTTAAAAATCCAGAAAATAGTTACTACGTCAGCACTGCATCACAGTGACGTCAGTAGGTCAATTGGGTAGCCCAGGTCAAATCTGACCAGTGGGACCCACTGGTCAATGTCACAGTTAATTAACTAACTAATTAAGAATAGTTTAACCACTAACCTAGGTTTGACTAAAGGGCAGGGCCCACATGTCATTGACCCAGGGGGGTCAAATCCCCGGTCAACTGGGTCAAATCACCGGCGTTTAGCCGCCGGTGACGACCAGACGCGGCGAAGGGCGTCGGGATTCCTCCTCCGGTGACCGAAAGGCCGACGGAGGGCATCTACGTGGAGCTGGAGGCGAGCCGCATCGACTGGTGCTCGAGTTGGAGTCGGGGTCACTAGAAATGACGCCGACGACGAGTCCTGCGGCCGCCGGAATTCGTGTGATGCCGAACTCGTGGCTCTGGTGCTCGTGGAGGCGCGTGCGGAGCATCTACGACATCTATGCAGCACGATGAGGGTGCTGGACACGACGGTGAGGCCGTTGCATGGCCGGAGCCACGTCGACGGCGAGCAACCGCGGCAGCGTGTGCGGACGAGCTCGGTGTGTTCGCTGTGGTGCACGGCAGGGCGGGCGGAGAGGACGGGGACGATCAGTGGCTCACAGCGGAGGCGGTGACGGTCTTGGCGAGCTCGGGGACGACCCGAAGCGGCTGGTGCGGTGAAGGGGATCTCCGGCGGCGAGTGGCGAAGACGAGGGTGTTGTGGTGGCTCTGGGGCGAGCAAGCGCTCAGGGCTCGGCCTGCTCGACGAAGTGGACGGTGGCGTAGCTTCTTGACATGGCGGGGCGACGGCAGAACGACGGTGGCTACGAGCTTCACAGCGGCGCGGCTGCGGCTGCTTTGGCCATGGAGGAGGAGAGCGAGGGACAGAGCTGGGGGAGGGGAGTGCCGTGCCGTGGTGGTTGGCGACGATGTGGAGGTCGTCCAGGCGTCCAGGGGCGGCAAAGCGGCGGCCATGCGGCAAGCAGCTGCCGTGGTGGCGAGCTGGCGCGCGCCGGCGTCACATGCCTGCCTGGCGGGGACGAAGCAGCTGGCTGGCGCGGGCCAGAACATTGCTGGGCCGCCAGGTGGGCCGGCCAGGTGAGTGGCCTCTGGCCTTTCTCTCTCTCTCTTTTCTATTTTGTTTTATGTTTTCAGTTTTTCTGTAATTGTGTTGCTTTATTAAAAATGCTAAAGCACTTTCATAAATCATGAAACTACTCATGCCCACTGTATATAATATATCCAACAGGGAACATATTGGTTTATGATTATTCGGCATTTAGAATATTTTATAGCATTTAAATGCCCAAATGCAAATACCATATGATTTAATCCAGTGACCTTAGGATGTCCTAGAAAATTGTGCACCATTTTTGTTAGTGGTTTAAGACCAAGGCAAAGATGATGAACATTTTTAAAGGGCATTTTGGGTACATTGGAAAAGATTTTAGTAAACCCTAGTTTAATTAAGAGGGGTGATGGGGTTTCTGTCATCCCCATTTCAGGTTTCTGGAAAAGTTTAAACATGATGCTCACTCTAGCTAGTCCTAATGCAAGCACCGACTAGGGATGTGACAATCGTGGCTATCAAGTGGGTGGTGGGTGGGGAACGAAATTCTCCATCAGCCTCTAGTTCGAACTGGATACAATGCGGCTGGGTGTCCTCTTCTAGGGAGAGATATCTTAATGACATTAACATGTCGCCAAAGGGTGAGTACTGGAAGATATCCGCAACACTGAATTCGGCGATAGACGCCTGATCGGGTTTGAAGGGTGCGGATGTGCGTGATTTGGAATCTGAGGCCGGAGTAGAGTCCGGGGTTCCGGCAACATAGACCCCGCTCGTAGTTGGGTCTGTGTGCGGCTCCAACGCCGTAGAGTTTGCGGCTCCCATGGTGGGGTTGAGCTTCCCGTCCTCGGGTGATGCAATCTGTTCTGGATCTAGGGCCAGAACTGTTACATGTGCTATTTCCTGATCCGATGACAGAGTTAGGTCATGCTCATCATGGTGGCACAGAGAGGTTGCCGCTGGCTAGAATCTGGCGATGATCAAGTCTCCGCGGATATCAGCGACGTAGTTCAAGCTTATGAATCTGACTTGATGGCCAGGGGAGTAGCTCTCGATCTGCTCGAGCTGGCCTTCGGTGTTGGCACGAAGCGCGAAGCCACCGAACACGAAAAGTTGGCCTGGAGGGAAAATTCCCTCGGCGTTTCCATTGCGGTTGATGACGCGATCCATCGGTCCTTCCGTCGACGACATAGTGGAACTCTCAATGAAAGCACCAATGTTGGTGTCAAAACCGGGGGATCTCGGGTAGGGGGTCCCAAACTATGCGTCTGAGGATCGATGGTAACAGGAGACTGGGGACACGATGTTTACCCAGGTTCAGGCCCTCTCGATCGAGGTAATACCCTACTTCCTGCTATATTAGTTTGGATGAATATGAATACAAGAGTTGATCTACCTCGAGATCGTAATGGCTAAACCCTAAGTCTAGCCTATGAGGATATTGTGATTCTCCGTTCTAGCCTCTACGGACTAAACCCTCCGGTTTATATACACACCGGAGGGGTCTAGGGTTTGTACACGTCATCTTGTAGAGGAAGGAAAATCTACACCCGAACCTAAAACTTGCCATTACATGAATACAGGAGTCCTATCCGAGTACGAGAGATGATCTTCTGTTATAATGTTCACGGCCCACCAGTCCGGCCCACCAGGAGTTTGTCCGGCCACACGAGGACCCCCCAATCCAGGACTCCCTCAACAAGCATCTCAGAGTTGGAATATACGCTTTGATGAGGTGATCAAAGCATATGGTTTTATACAGACTTTTGGAGAAGCATATATTTACAAGAAAGTGAGTGGGAGCTCTCTCGCATTTCTGATATTATATGTGGATGACATATTGTTGATTGGAAATGTTATAGAATTTCTGGATGGCATAAAGGGATACTTGAATAAGAATTTTTCAATGAAAGACCTTGGTGAAGCTGCTTATATATTAGGCATCAAGATCTATAAAGATAGATCAAGACGCTTAATTGGACTTTCGCAAAGCACATAATTTGATAAAGTTTTCGAGAAGTTCAAAATGGACCAGTCAAAGAAAGGATTCTTGCCTGTATTACAAGGTGTGAAGTTGAGTAAGACTCAATGCCCGACCACTGCAGTAGATAGATAGAAAATGAAAGTCATTCCCTATGCCTCAGCCATAGGATCTATCATGTATGCAATGCTATGTACCAGACCTAATGTGTGCCTTGCTATAAGTTTAGCAGGGTGGTACCAAAGTAATCCAGGAGTGGATCACTAGACAACGGTCAAGAACATCCTGAAGTACCTGAAAAGGACAAAGGATATGTTTCTCGTTAATGAAGGTGACAAAGAGCTCAACGTAAATGGTTACGTCGATTCAAGCTTTGACACTGATCCGGATGACTCTAAGTCACAAACCGGATATGTTTTTTTGTTGAACGGTGGAGCTGTCAGTTGGTGCAGTTCCAAGCAGAGCGTCATGGCAGGATCTACATGTGAAGCGAAGTACCTAGCTGCTTCAGAAGCAGCAAATGAAGGAGTCTGAATGAAGGAGTTCATATCCGATCTAGGTGTAATACCTAGTGCATCGGGTCCAATGAAAATCTTTTGTGACAACACTGGAGCAATAGCCTTAGTGAAGGAATCCAGGTTTGACAAGAGAACCAATCACATTAAGAGACTCTTCAATTCCATCCACGATCAAGTCAAGGAGGGAGACATAGAAATTTGCAAGATGCATACGGATCTGAATGTCGCAGACCTGTTGACTAAGCCTCTTCCACGAGCAAGACATGATCAGCACCAAGACTCCATGGGTGTTAGAATCATTACTATGTAATCTAGATTATTGACTCCAGTGTAAGTGGAAGAATGAAGGAAATATTCCCAAGAGGCAATAATAAAGTTGTTATTTATATTTCCTTATACATCATGATAAATGTCTTTTATTCATGCTAGAATTGTATTAACCGGAAACTTGATACATGTGTGAATACATAGACGAAACAGAGTGTCCCTAGTATGCCTCTACTAGAATAGCTCGTTAATCAAAGATGGTTATGTTTCCTAACCATAGACATTAGTTGTCATTTGATCAAAGGGATCACATCATTAGGAGAATGATGTGATGGACAAGACCCATCCGTTAGCTTAGCACTCTGATCGTTATGTTTTTTTGCTATTGCTTTCTTCATGACTTATACATGTTCCTATGACTATGAGATTATGCAACTCTCGAATGCCGGAGGAACACCTTGTGTGCTATCAAACGTCACAATGTAACTGGGTGATTATAAAGAAGCTCTACAGGTGTTTCCGAAAGTGTTTGTGGTGTTGGCATAGATCAAGAATAGGATTTGTCACTACGAGTTTCAAAGAGGTATCTCTGGGCCCTCTCGGTAATACACATCGTAATAAGCCTTGCAAGCAAACCACTAATGAGTTAGTCACATGATGATATATTACGGAACGAGTAAAGAGACTTGCCGGTGATGAGATTGAACTAGGTATGATGATACCGACGATCGAATCTCGGGCAAGTAACATACCAATGACAAAGCGAACAACGTATGTTGTTATGTGGTTTGATAGATAAAGGTCTTCGAAGAATATGTAGGAACCAATATGAGCATCCAGGTTCCGCTATTGGTTATCGACCGGAGATGAGTCTTGGTCATGTCTACATAGTTCTCGAACCCGTAGGGTCCGCACGCTTAACGTTCGATGATGATCGGTATTATGAGTTTATGTGTTTTGATGCACCGTAGGTAGTTCGGAGTCCCGGCTGTGATCACGGACATGACGAGGAGTCTCGAAATGGTCAAGACATAAAGATTGATATATTGGAAGGTTATATTCGAACACCGGAAGGGTTCCGGGGGTCACCGGATAAATACGGGAGTACCGGGAGGTTACCGGAACCCCCCGGGGAGTATATGGGCCTTAATGGGCTTTAGGGAAGAGAGAGAGGGCTGGCTAGGGCTGGGCCGCGCGCCCCCCAAGCCTAGCCCGAATTGGACTAGGGGGGCGGCGCCCCCTCCTTTCCTTCCCTTCCCCCTCTCCTACTCCCACTATGAATAGGGGAGTCCTACTCCCACTAGGAGTAGGACCCCCCCCCCCTTGGCGCGCCCTCCTGCTTGACCGCCTTCTCCTCCCTCCCTCCTTTATATACGTGGGGACGGGGCACCCCATAGACACACAAGTTTATTTGCAAGCCATGTGCGGTGCCCCTCCACAGTTACACACCTCGGTCATATCGTTGCAGTGCTTAGGCGAAGTCCTACGCCGGTAACTTCATCATCACCGTCACCACGCCGTCGTGCTGACGAAACTCTCCCACGAAGCTCAACTGGATAAAGATTTCGTGGGATGTTATCGAGCTAAACGTGTGCTAAACGCGGAGGTGCCGTACGTTCGGTGCTTGGATCGGTTGGATCGCAAAGACGTTTGACTACATCAACCGCATTACTAAACGCTTCCGCTTTCGGTCTACGAGGGTACGTGGACACACTCTCCCGCTCGTTGCTATGCTTCTCCTAGATAGATCTTGCATGATCATAGGATTTTTTTTGAAATACTACGTTCCCCAACATCTCCCACTTTGAATCCCAGTATATCTTGTGATGATTTTGATGATGATGTTGATAGTGATGAAGAGAATGGTAATGTTGCCTCCTTAAAAATTAAGGGGCAAAAGATTTTTAAAGCTCTTCATAAGAATAAACTTGCTCGTTCCAACTTTATGGAAATCTTGTCTATGGCCATTGAGGGCAAGAAATATATAGAGGAGTTGGAATCTCATCTAGAAGAGCATGAGGTCGCCATTGAGAAAATGGAAGATCATGAGCGTGATTACACTAATGAGATCGCAGACCTCTATCTCAAGCTCTTGAACTTGAACATACCACCAAGGAATCTCTTGAGGAGACTTTTGCTCTAGAATTATCTAGAGAGAGGGAATCTCATGATAGAGCTCTTGAGGTGGCCAATGTTTTTTAAACGAAAAATGAGAATCTTGAAGTCGCACATGTTAAACTCCTTGAGGACTTTGAGCACCTCCAAAATGGCTCAAGGGTCATTAAGAGTGAGCTCATCAAACTCACCGAGTTTCATGCTCAACTTAAAGCTTCATATTCTAAAGAGCTTGCCAAGTTGCTTTCTCCTCTTGCTATTGTTGATGATGCTTGTGCTACTAACTCTATTTCTGGTGAAGCATCCATTTTGAAGGAGAATGTTTAGCTAAGGGCTCAACTCGAGTTGCTATCTAGCAATTATGAGAAGTTGGAAGAAAATCATGTTAAGCTCACAAGTTCTCGTGATGATCTTCTAGTATCCCATAATGTGCTAAAGATAGCTCATGAGGCTATGTCTAAGGTAAAATCTAGTGAGTCTCATGTAGATACTAGCACTACTTCAAGTCAAAATGCTATCTTCCATGTGCTAGTCCTTGTAATTCATTTACTCATAACATTGGTACTTCTTGTGATGAATTACTCTCCTTGCCTTGTTGCTCTAACGATGAAGCTTCTACTTCCTCTAGTACTTGTGTTGACACTAACCATGTAGAGGAAATTAAAGAGCTCAAGGCTCAAGTCACTTCTTTGAAGAAAGACTTGGAAAAGTATCATGAAGGGAAGTCCACACTCAACAATATCTTGAGTGTGCAAAAATCTCCCAATGACAAAGGTGGACTTGGATTCAACTCCAATAAGAACAAGAAGTCCAAGAGAAATAAGAAGAAGGGCCAAGAACAAGCCAAGAATTCGACCAAGATTATTTGCTTCAAGTGCAAAATTAAATGGCATCATGCTAGATCTTTCCCATTTAAGGAGAATCCCATTAATGACAAGCAACAAGGGAAGCGGCCACAAGTTCATTCTCATGCTCAACCTCAAGTTGAAGAAATGCCTCTTCCCAAGAAGACTCGAGCTAATGCTTCTCAAGTTGATAAATCAAGTGAGAAGAAAGTGAAGAGTAGTCGTTGCTACTTATGTCGTGAGAAAGGTCACATCGCTTCTTCATGCACTAGTGGTAACTTATCCAACCCAATTATTATTGGTGATATCTATTCTCTTGCGAAGGATAAGGTTGGCAATGTGTTTGCCAAGTTTGTTGGTACTCAAAGTGGTGTCAAGCAAAGAACCATTTGGGTTGCCAAGCCTATTGTGACTAACCTCTTAGGATCCAACTTGGTTGGGGACCAACAAGCTAAAAATTGATCAATAGGTGTTATTGGAGGGCATTGGAGACATGGCTACATTATGAAGAGTTAAGGGGTCTTCATCATTCATATTGTCTCAAGCCAAGTCATTCGTATTATCAAGTTTCTATCTTATAACCAATGTTCCTCCTTGCGATAACTCGTGCTCAAATTGTTTACATTGAAAGTTATTTGCCACTTTTGCATCTTTTGCTTTTGTACCATGCATGTGTTTGTATGTGTTGTGCCTCCAATTTGCTTATCTTGAGAAATCAAGTATGTGTATGTTGGTCGGCACATCATGTACGTGTGTGTTGTGTGTTGAGTCTTTGTTCATCTTGTTTGTATCTTAGTTGGCTCTTGTGATAGATTAATGGAACATCCCATTTTGGGGGAGTGATGTGCTTTGTGCACTTCACAATCCTATAAAATGTGTGTACATGAGAAATACCACCTAGTGTTGATTTTACAAGATTATCTAGTCCCTATGTGGTATGTCTTCTCATGAGAAATTCAAATTCTAAATAATCCATTAATTATCTCTTGGTGCATTTCATTTGCCTCTTGTTAAGTTTTTCATTGGTATCACATTATGGGGAAGTAATATGCTATGTGTATATTACAAGCCTAGAAAATGTGTACTCCCTCCGTCCCAAAATTCTTGTCTTAGATTCATCTAGATAGGAAAGTATCTAACACTAAAACATGACTAGATACATCCGTATTTAGACAAATCGAAGACAAGAATTTTGGGACGGAGGGAGTACATCTGAGGTATTGTCACTTAGAATTGATATTGTAAATTATCTTTTTCCTAGGTGACAGGTTAGCTCTACAACTTGAAAAATTTATTATCTGTTTGGTGTGAAGATGATGTTGGATATCTTTGCAATCTACCACCGGGAATTATTCCCAAATACTTCTTGTCTCTTGATAATTGGTAATCATTTATGTGGTAGAAATTATTGATCATCTTTACCTTGGTTTTTGCTTTTATTTGCCCTTATTTCTTACCAAGATTGTATCAACTCCCATTGCCTTTCGTGCCACTTGTGGATCTTGTTGTTTTTTATCTTGTCTAGTGGTTTCTAGATATAGTGAAAGTGGTGATCCCATCTTGTGCATTTTGTATTCAAATGCAAATTCTCTATAATGCACAACTCTTGGGGGAGCTATCCTATTTTCTATAGAACACCTATCTTGTGATCCATTTCAAGTGTGTGTTGGTGGAAGACAAGCCGTTTATTTTTGGTACTTGTGCCATCACGAAACTTTGTAGAGGGCATGGTTTGTTTGGAACCATCCTCTCTTTTGGGAGTTCGATATCTTTCTTTTTGCGTGTATCAATGGATATCTCATTCCTTGATGTGTCTTTTAATGATATCTTCCAAGTGATGAATTATCCATTTAGTATTCTATTTTCACTTGTTATTTCTTTTTCATTTGGTAACGGTCCTTGAAAGTCTTGAGCATGCATAATTACTTCATGTATTTTCTTTGGCATGCTTTCTTTCTTTGACCCAATATATATGGGAAACTCCACCTAGTCTCAATTTGGATGAGATGTGCATGAAATTCATTTTGCTTCATATATATATAGGATAACACTTCCGAACAGCCGGTCTATTATGCTAATATTAGCATAATAACTATTCTGATAACACTTCGGAACTACACGCTCAACGCAAGTGCACGTGATTGTTTGAACCAAGTGTGCTGCAGTACTCACACGAGTGAACTTCCCGTCGCCAAAAAATTACACGCTATGTTTTTTCGGTACCTTTTTTGCTCTAGTTTTTAACCGTTTGCTGGAACAAGGCATGTAATATACCGTTGAAAAGCTATAGATTAGACGCTACTTCGTCATGTTGAACACTTTTTGAGATTCTTCACGATTTAAGAGGAGTTTTAAAAATGGTGCAGCCCACGACTAGTGGCAGCGAGCATTTTTTCTTGTTTTTTTAAACCGCTCGTCAGGATGAAGCAAATGATACACCGTTGGAAAGATATCGTCGAGCCACATCTTTTTTATATCTATTATTTTCTCTAATTCGTTACGGTTTAAGAGCAGTTTCAAATTTACTAAATCGTGGAATTCTGTTTTTCAAATTTTGTGTACTGTTTTCGCTCCAGTTTTTTAACCGTTTGTCGAAACAAGGCGTGTGATAAACCGTTGAAAAGCTATGGACGAGGCGCAACTTTCATATGTTGGAATGTTTTTGAGAATCCTTACAGTTTTTACTTAATTTTGAAAATCGTGCGGCTGGCGACGAGGGGCAGCGGCCGTTTTTCGCGAAATTTTCAAAAATCGCTTATCGGAATGATTCAAACTATACGCTGTTGGAAAGATATCGATGAGGCACAAAATTTTCATGTAGAACACTCTCCCTAATTTCTTACAGTTTAAGAACAATTTTGATTTTAGCGATATGCGGACACTGTTTTTTCGCAACACCAAAATCATCGTCTGTACTGCATCAGACAGAAAACCGCACTGCTTTGGACTGAAAACCGCGCTGGAATGTCGTCAAAGAGAAATGCATTATTGATTTTTCTGCTAAAAATTCTTTCATAAATTCATCTAGACTGCAAGGCCGAATGTAGTGAACCGCCCGCGATGACGAAGTCCTCTGCAACTGCCGATGCATTTTACTTTTTTTGAACACACGAGGATCCCCAAGAATGAGTGTAGTTTAATTTTTTCGAGACAAGTGAACCAGAACACAAATCAAAGCGAGCTGCATGGTATTTTTTAAGAAGTAAAAGCATTTTGGACAACACAAATCAGGCCGCCACATTTGCATTTTTTTAAATGCATTTTATTTTAAATGTAGTGTACTGAATAGTCCTTCGCAGTGGACTTTTTGTAAGACAAAGTGCACTGCATTTAAGTGTTTTTTAAATGCATTTTTGTTCTAAATGGAGTGTGTTGAAGAGTCTTTCGTAGTGGACCTTTTTTAGAGCAAAGTGCACCGCATGGTCGAAAAGAATGACCCACAACAGCAAGTGATATGAACAACACTTTTTCAAACAAAATCATCTATGTGTTTGCATTACTGAACTAGAAGATTCTATTAAAAAATCTAATGTGTTATGCACTGCAAAAAGGAACTGCATCAAATTGCAACAAAAATAACAGCATTGTATAGTTGAACGAACCTCTCACAAACAAGCACATGACTTCAAAATACACACAAACTGCTTGTGCTTTTTTACTTTTTTCTTACAAGTACGTTTGAGAAAAAACGAGGTGGAAATATATTTTTCTCCCATCCTCAATGGTCAACAAAACAAACCGCAATCGTCAGTGCCGAACGAATTGCAAGGCAACCATGGGAACTGCGAGCAACATGCGAGTGAGCTGCAAAGTTGTATCACCGGCCACGACAAAAAAATTATTCTGAAAAACCCACTGGCCGGAGCTTCATCTGCCGTCAGTGTGGACTCTGATGGCCCCTGTCGCTAGGGATGTTGGGAGGAGGTGGGTGGACTGCACGGCATGCGCGCAACCGAGTTAACAATGCACGGTAAAATCTGAAACACAGAGTCAAAAACTACTAAAGAAAAACCGGTTCATTTTTTCATACGCCAAGAACTGAAGGAAAAAATAGCAAGCTGCACAGAGTCAGCGATTACCCCATGCGCGTCCTCTATTTGGAGTGCAAGACAAAATTTTGCCCAGGGCCGTCGGACCGCTGCACCGGCAGAGCGGCCACGGCCTAAGGCAGCGGCGCTAGGACCAGCGCCGAGCCCGACTACGGCTGGAGGCATGGGCTGCGGCGGCGACCTGCACAAAGGGAAGGAGAGACCTGCGTGAGGGGCTGAGACTGCGACCGATGACGCTGTTGGGCTGCTCGTTAGGGGAGAAGGAACTGCATTAGCACGATCGGAACAGTGCATGAAGTAGAGAGGCAGCAGTCCCATCGTTTCCACGGCTGGTGAGGTGGGGATGTGCTCTAATGGATCCCGCAGTGCCTAAGAGAAGGAAGGTGGTTAGTGGGGATTGGCTATGCCCAAGGGGTGGGCTGCCACGACCATGGATCTTGGCTAGGAGGTGGAGAGCTCGGGGTGTGGAGGAGGATTCGCACAACGCGAACTGCACAGGGGCTGGAGGCATCTTGTGCTTGTCGTGGCATCGTCGTCCGGGCTGTTTGCAAAGGTCGCCGACAGAAGGTAGGTGGAGGAGGGGGTAAATAGAGAGGAGGACGGCGATCTCCGACCACCTTCAGAACCTACGACCCCTAGCATCGCGACAGTCTCATCACCTCCCCCAACCTCCTCCAACAGCGGTCACTCCTGGCCACCAAAGCCCGGTGGCTAATCGGGTGCTTGCTTCACCGGATCTGGGCGAGGCCGACCAGGAAATTGGTGAGGGATGCGGCGAGTAGGAGAGGCGAGGTGGGCTGGCCGTGTGCGGGTAAGAAAGGTGGAAGAAGGGGATCCGGGGGGCGGTGGCGATTTCGGGAGGAAGAGGGACCGCGGTGACCTCGGTCGTGAGGAAGAGGAGGCGTGGCGGCCCCGGCCAGGAGGAAGAGGATGCATGGCGGCGCCGGCCAGGGGAGAAGAGGGGTGTTGTAGTTGTGGGGCGCCAGGGTGGGGTGGTGGTGGGGCGCCGGAGTGGTGGTGATGGCGACTTGGTGAGGCGTGGCTGATGCTATCTTGGTAACAAGTATCTACTCATGCATACATTTCTTACATACAACATTGTGTAGGTTGCATCATGGCATGAATTTCTTGATTAGTTCTCGTGATACTTGTTTACCTTCTCAAAACATCTCAACATTGATCTCTTGTTGATAGTTGTGATGTCTTTGATGTTCGTTTGGTTGAAGCTCATTTATATACTATAAGATAATATTAAGCCATGCACTATATGCTTTTCAAGCAAAGATCTTATCAGTATAATTTATGTCTTCCATTTGGGTAACCTATTCTTTCCTTTAGTAACCATTTCTTGTGTGCATCCTTATTTGTGGATTGATATCATCATGATTTTCATCTACCTAGAATCTTATACACTTGAGAGAAGTTACATCTTTAGTGGATATCCTTATTCTTTCATGTCCACCTTAATTTCCTTTGTATTTCCTAGGTGGCTACATGAAAGGATTTGTCTTGAGTGCAGATCTTATATCTTTGCATCTTGTTGCACTCTTTTGTGGTGAAGATTGTTTTCCTCTTGCTTGTCATGATGAGGCTTCTTCCAGTTCAATTGGTATCCCTCATCTTAACGAAGCTTCCTTTTATATCTTCACCACGGGTTGTCACAACCATAAGTTCTTTATATGCTTATTAGTGAGCTCGTGAACCCATTTGCTTGTTGTGCATGGGAATGACAGGCCTTGCGCCATGTATCTCATTCATTCAAGACTATATTGATGCTTAATGCTCATCCGTACCTTAGTCTTCTCAAGTGCATTGCCTTGACTCACACACATCGGTTTTGGTTGAGCCTATTCCTAATATGACTCTTTTACATGTTGCTCAACCATGTGTTTGTTGCAAGTGTTAGGCTTAGTTTCCCATATGCTCACTTTCTCTTGTTGTGAGTTGTGGGAGTGATGATCCTATTTTGTGCCCGTTGTATTCAAATACAAATATTTTTATTTGTGCACAAATCATGGGGAACTTCTCTAGTTTCGCTAGAACACTCCTTTACTCATATCATAATATCTTATTCATATGGCTCGTAGGAGCATTGGTCTAGTTAGTTCAGTTGGTATCTTTTGATAGCTTGGTTCAATTGGTATCTTTTAATTGCGTGATTGCTTATTTCTCTCTTTGTTACGTCTTTGTGGCATATCATCCTTTTGCAATCTTCGGATCCTCAATATAGTTTGTCTTCCTCCAAGTATTTATCTTTGGATATGTGTATTGCATTCCACTCGTTTTGAGAAATGCACAATTTATGGAGGAACACACACTAGTACGCTCGGTCCTAAACAAACTGTTCTAACCCCTTTCCACGACGACATTTGGAACCGTCGCCAAGTGAGTGTGGGCGATAGGGGGGGGGGGTCCTTCCCACACGACCCAGAAACCGCCGGGGATATGCCCTCCTCGCACACACGCTCGGCAAAATGAGGTCGTGTGCGACCGGCGAGCGCTGAAATACAGAAATATGTACAGTAGAGCTAAAAAAATACAATTATATGGCAAAATTGTTTCAAGTCGCAAGTACATCCCACACAGTGAGTCCTCGCTAAAAATTTCCGTTCGTACGTACATCCCACACAGTCGCTCCAAGGAAAACGTTTCCGTTCACAGGTACATCACACATAATTTTTTCTCGTTAAATCGTTTGTGATAGCGTTGCCATTGCACACGATATTAATAATTTTATCGTTTGCGTTATTGAATGCATCACACATGGTGCATAGAAGAAACTGTGTGGCAAAGGATGCCCATCACACACACTTTTTATGTGGTAAACATTTGCGCAAGATGGCCTAACGCAAACAGTTTTCAATAGAAAGTCGTGTGTGTGCAGTGGAGATTGATCGCACACGTAGTGGATCCTAGAAACATTTCTGATCTCCACGTATATCGCAGACGTTTCACTTTCGCAAACCGTGTGCAGTGTAATCCCTAATTAATCCAATTAATCCCTAATTTAAAAATCACATGTTTTGAATTTGAAAGTAGGAAATCATGTATTTCATATCCAACCATGTTTATTACAAATATAGGTTCAGCCACGAATCCATAATTTGATGCACATGTACATATACTGAAGAACTACAGAAGCACCACGTAAAGAATGATGAACCATAGTTGTACTATAGACTATAAAGAGAGAGGCGAAAGACATTCTGGTTGCTGGAGAAGGTGAAGCGGAATGCCCATATTGTGCCCTCCTCCATGTATAATGCGCGCACGACTCTAGGCCAACCCCTTGTGATGGATGCCCGTCCATCCTTCACTATCTTCATTAGGACTTCTCGATACTCATTGTGGTCTGGATGAAATACGTTAACCTTCATTGAGTGTCCTCCAATCATGTACTTTGCGAGGTAATCTTGAGTGAACTTCTTCGGGAACCACTGGGAACAAAAAAGATTCAGACATTGTTGTCTAACAACTCATTATGGGCAGTAAAAAGAGAAGGTTGCAGAGTTTGTAGTTACCATCCTACAACTCACTGTTGTGTTGGATAGAGCATAAACAAATAATTTGCTTGCCACCATTCGTATCTTTTTGCTAATAATCCTTATCAGTTTCCTCACTTGATGCTTGTTCATCAATATCTTATTGCCCCATACGCAAAAAGGGTCGATGCATGGATCCTTGCCAAGGGCATATGTACCTACAAGCAACAAGTCAGTATTAGAAGCTAACTAGTGTCCAGGCCTGGATCTATATGCACTACATTATGGAACGACGGGGGGAGTACAAGCCAAGGGATGAAGCTAACCTCGGCGAAAAATGGTGGCCACTCCCGTTGTTGTCCTGCATAAGTAGTGGAAAGGCATGATAAGTATAACAATCTTAACATCAAACAAATATAGCAAAGGTAAACAACATCATCTCCAAATGATGGCTTGAATGTGTTGGTTTCCGCATGCTATTTTAGCAGATATAAAATGGAAGGCAATGTTACCTAAAGCAGCCTTAACAGCCATCAAATATTGCAATTCAAACTGGCATTGTTGAAAATGAATAGAACGTAGGTAATGCTTAAACATCACATTGGATAAATGTGTAAAATTGAAATAAAGGGCATGTGTTAACTACACCAAGAATAACTAGAACCAAATATAGCCATTCAAACTGGTATTGATGTAGTCGAGCGGCACAGTTCTGACTTGCACATAATGAACAACACATTGTGAATGATTGAAATAAACAAGGCATAAATGACCAATATAACAACCAAATATAGCCATTGAAAACAGGATATTGTTTCACTTCAACCAACCTAACAAGCAAATACAGATAAACAGGGCATATGCTTGAAAACTGGACAAATGCTCACTGCAACCAACCTAACAAGCAGATAAATATAAGCAAGGCATTTTTTTTGATAACTGGACAAATGCTAAAAAAGCAACCTAACTACCAAATACAGATAAACAAGGCATCTGCTTGATAACTAGAGAAATGCTAAAAAAAGCAACCTAACAACCAAATACAGATAAACAAGGCATCTGCTTGATAACTGGACAAATACTCACTTCAACCAAACTAAGAGCCAAATACAGATAAACAAGGCATCTGCTCGATAACTGGAAAAAATGCCCACTCCAACCAACCTAACAACCAAATATAGATAAACAAGGCATCTACTCACTATAAACAACCAAATATAGCCATTCGTGAAACTAAAGTGGACAATTCATACTTAAACATCACATAGACCTATTAAACAATACATTTTTGCATAACTGAAATAATTAAACACGGCACAATTAAAGCACCGCACGACAAATACTACAACAACAAAGTGTACGGGTTGGCAAGCTAGAAAAGGTAAGATTTGCTGATAGAATGTTGCCTCACATTTCATGGACGGGATCCTTCCAGTTGGAATAGCATACACCCATGGTGTGCTCTCTGATGTCACAGATGGGCTGTTTCACCTTGGAAGAACCTTCGTGGGTGCCCTCCTCGTTGTCGTGGTCGTTGTCGATGAAATCTGATTTGGCAATTGAGGATCCCAAGCCGCCGCCGTAGGACGCGTCCTTCACAAGTGACAAAATAGGCTCGATGGCATATAAAGCTCGCATATCCTTGATCGCTTGGTGGAGAAGATTAGCGGCAGGGCCGTCGAAGAGATCGATGGCGGTTGAACCAGAGGGGTTGGGGATGGACCATTAACCTGTGACATGGCCCACGTGAAGCTGTCAGTGTGGACGAGCTAGATGTCGTAGCCATCTTTCTCGAGATACAATAATATGCTAGCCCGCTGATATGAAGCCTTCGACATGGCGATGTATTCAACGTCCTCGCCGGCTTCCTCGGCGACGTGTTGCTCGTGGATCGACAGGTTGGGGCGAACGGCAGCCACCTCGCCAACGTCCGCCGGAGAGGCCATGATACACCTCTTCTTGGCTGAACGCTCGTCGGGCTCCCCAGGATACGTGGTCGAGTTTAGGCCGCCACATTCTGGAGCAGTGGATGTGGATCTGGCGGGGAGGGATACCGCATGCCTCATCTAAAAACTCAAGGGAGTGGGGCGACGGTATGGGAATCGCTGGGTAACCTGAACTTTATTATCTAAGCTAGGAGGAACGGGCAGACCGGCAGGGTTGGTGGCAGCGCCGGCGACGGCCGCGAGCTAGGGTTTGAGGGGGGAGGGGGCGGGTGGGGGACTATGGAGGGGGGTAGTGTTTGAGGATACGTCGCGGCTACTGAAAATTTTAGTAATGGTGGTGGGTGGAGATGGTGGTGGACGACGTAGCGCGATGGTTCAAATGCCTCGGCTACTGTAATTTTACTATAATGTCGGTCTTGGAGGAGTGTGGGCGACGGTTGAAGTACGTCGGCTACTAAAATTTGGGTAAAGGAATTGATGGGGGGCGGGACTGCCCAAGATCGCGCACAGTCCAATAACATTATGTGTGTATGATAATAAGGAAAAGTGGCGCGGATCCGCCGATTTTTGGAACGCTCAAGGCGGGTAGTTAGATTTTTATATTTCTAGCTAGCTGGTCTATCGCACACGATTCATCCTAATTGCCAAATAAACTTACCCGCCTTTAGCTTGCATAGGTGATGGTTTTACAGCGCACTTGCATCAGACACGGTTAAGCCAGTACCTCCACCCGTTGCTCGCGCTTGCGTGGTCGTGGTGATTCAGCGCACTTAGATCGCACAGGGTTGAGCCAGTACCTCCACCCTTTGCTCGCGCTTGCGCGGTCATGGTGATTTTATCGCACTTGCATTGCACACAGTTGAGCTAGTACCTCCACCTTAATTTGCTTGCGCTTGCGTGGTCTTGGTGATTTCAGCGCACTTGCATCACACACGGTTGAGCTAGTACCTCCACCTTAATTTGCTCGCGCTTTCGCGATCGTGGTGATTCACATCTCATTTGTATCGCACACGGTTAAGATATTATACCCCGTGTCCGTTGAGGGTCATCACAGTCTTTGCAGCAAAAAATAACATTAGAGAGGGTCAAAAGGCAGCCACACCAGCATGTGGCCCAAATATATATGAGTGAAAAGGGTGGTCTGTGATGTTCAAAATTCCAATGCACAACTTTGACCCCACGGGCCCACGGTTGGGCGCGTCGTTGAAGATCGATGAGAGGGACGAGAAGTCAAGAACCACCTGGAAGTGGCCAAATATATGTACGAATATTGAGGATGTTTAAAACTTTAAATACACAATGCATAACTTTGGTGGTACCTACCTCGCAAACACGAGAGCGCCCTAACAACCACCTAGCTAGGATATATATAATGACATAATGTCGTACCTAGCTAGGATGCTTGGCCCACCACCTCCCACTTCGTGTCAGCGGGGCGGATGCTCGTAATGATCGATACTTTGGTCATACATGCATGTCGTCATGACCTACCGTAAGACGGACCAATGAATCTTTTGTTTGGTCAAATGATAGTTGTTGTTGTCGATAAACCACTTGGACCAATAGATTGAACCACAAAACCAGCACATCTTGCATGCAGCCCAAAAGGATGTACGTTGGGAAGGGGTGATGTGTGTTTTCAATATAGAATAATGTACAATTTAGATGTGGTGCCTACTTATCGATACAAACAAGAACCACGAAGGCAAGGTAGTCAAGGACGAGATATATACGCAGGGTTTGATGTAGGTCGAACCCAGCAATCCGAGCATCTCGGAGGGAATCCTGACAACGCATGAGCTCGAGCTTTGGTTGGCTGACATTTGACGGTGACCGGCCCTAACACGAACTAGGAGGAATACATTCATGGCCAACACATACCCCTCATTATCGGTCAAAGGGATGATATATATACACTCGAGGAGCCCACAGATATCCGTGTCGTCACAAAAAACCGCACAAGGGAGACGTGGTCGATCAAAAGACCCCGTATACACTGCATGCGGCCCAAAAATATGTATGGGTACGACGGTGTATGATGTGTTTAAATCCCAAATGCACAACTTCGATGGGCCACGCCAACTACATTACAAACCGAACACTGTACCCGACTCCAAGCCTGGTCCAATACCTATGATGTCAGTTTCCCAACTTCGAGGCGACGACGCGGGGGTTCATCCCACGCATGCGCTCAAACTTCATTTTGTCTAGCATGGGGCACATCTATATATATCTACACACCTATATAGTGTGCGAATAACTTTGAATGTTGCTCGTTGGATGAAGCCAATCCGACGGTACATAGATGGCAAACCCGAGCACTATTAGCCGTTGGATATCATCTACATTCCACCTGATTCTGCCACATGTACAATCTAGAAGACTCCATGATTGAACTTAAGCATAATGCACAAACCTCAAAACACATGCACTTCTCCTTTGTTTTCTAGAATCTTCCATATCTTAATTGCCCGAACCTATTTTTTCTAAATGAATTGTCACTTTTTGTTTTTACCTTTATAATGCACAATTCCATGATTCTTAAAATAGTTTTTAATAAAACTAATTGTTTTTGAATTAGATGAACTATAAGAATTAAATGAACATCTACATCATGAATATCTGGGAGAAGAGGAGGGAAACCGATGAGAGGAGTGGCGAGAAACGGTAGCCTGTTTTGAATGAAAACCTAGTAGAGAAGGAAGCGTGAGCTACACGACGCATGCGCACAGTGCTTACCCATATACTGCATGTGCTGTCGAAAGGTTCAGGGTTGTCGTTCGATCTGGGAGCATCCAACGGTGCACACGTACGATCCGTGGGGTTTGGGTTCTGGCCAGTCAAAACGCACGACTCAAATCACGCGCGCAGCGG
>LR738709.1:321779511-321790030 GCA_902687465.1 Secale cereale
GATATCATACAGAAACCAAGATTCGGTGGAAACCGGTGAAAACCACGAGAAAAAGATGTTTTGAAGTTTCAAAAAAAAGTCAAAAAAATGCGGGATGTTAAGAGGATGATGTTTTATTGCCACACAAAATTTCAAGTTGAAACACATTACAAGATGTGAGCTATGAAAAAGACAAAATCAGTGTTGAATAGTGCCGAATAGTAATGTCACTATTTAGGCCGGAATTTGTCTTTTCATAGCTCACATCTCGTAATGTTTTTCAACTTGAAATTTTGTGTCGCAATAAAACATGACCTTATTAACATCCCACATTTTTTTCCAGATTTTTATGAAACTTTAAAATATGGTTTCCACGAAGTTTTCATTGAATATCGGCTTTCGTGAGTGAACCGTGTGCTATTTGAAAACATTTCGTGAGAAGAATCTTGATTTTTAAATCCCCGTAAATATAAAACTAAGCTGATAATCGTGAAACCTGCCATGGTGTCACGAAATGGCACTTATATGTCAAGGAATGTTTTTCGTCCATTGTGGTGCAAGTTTTATTACAAGCCTCTTACAAACCAGAGCTTCTCTCAAAGAAGCCTCGTGGTTCCGATAGGGAAACGTGTCCCCCTTGTGGGCGAAACATAATCACTGCCTCTTTTCGCCTTGTATTTTATTCTAAGGGCAATATGGAACGACATGATATCCGTGCTGAAAATTAAACTTATTCAGGGTTCGTTTGGCCTATTTATACACTAATTGAGTTTCCTAGGCATTTAATGTCCATAATTCAAATCTGAACTATAAATACATGCTCCAGTACACCAAAATGGCTAGAAAAATTATACATGTGTCATTGGGTGCATGTTTAGGTCCCATGCCAGGAATGGGAATGAAATACAACCGTACCGGTGTCATGGCTCGTCCTCAAACATTTCAAATCTCGGTTATTAAGTCCCCATAAATCCTGAACTCACCAGAAAGTCATCAAGGGTGGCATGGTGTCACGTCATGGCACATATATGTCGTGGTAAAAACATTGTCCAATTTGGGCCAAGCTTTATTACAAACCTCTTACAAAAATTGGAGGTTCTCTCAAAGAAGCCTTGTGGTTCTGATAGGGAAACATGTTCCCCCTGTGGGCGAAACGTAATCACTGCCTCTTTTCGCCTTGTATTTTCTTCCACGGGCAACATGGAACGACAGGATATCTGTGCTAAAATTTAAACTTATTCAGGGTTCGTTTGACCTTTTTATACACTAATTGAGTTTCCTAGGCATTTAATGTCCATAATTCAATTCTGAACTACAAATACATGCTCTAGTTCACCAAAATGGCTAGAAAAATTATACATGTGTCCTTGGGTGCATGTTTTGGTCTCATGCCAGGAATGAGAATGAATTACAACCGTACCGGTGTCCTGGCTCATCCTCAAACATTTTAAGTCTCGGTTTTTAAGTCCCCAAAAATCCTAAACTCACCAGAAAGTCATCAAAGGTGGTATGGTGTCACGTCATGGCACATATATGTTGTGGTAAAAACATTGCCAATTTGGGCCAAGCTTTATTACAACCCTCTTACAAATCGGAGCCTGTCGCAAGAACCCTCATAGTTTCGATAGGGAAACGTGTCCCCTTGTGGGCCAACCGATAATCACTCCCTCTTCTAGCCTTGTATTGTCTTCTACACGCAACATGAAACAACTAGAGATTCACGCTGAACTTTGAAATTATTCATGGTTCGTCTGACCTTTTTTATTCATTAATTGAGTTTTCTAGGCATCTAATGTCCATCATTCAAATCTGAACTACAAACACATGCTCCAGTGCACCAAAATGGCTAGAAAAAAACGTACATATTTCCTTGGGGTGCATATTTAGGTCCCATGGAACGAATTCAACCGTCTTGCCATCCTGGCTTGGCCACAAACATTGCAAATCTTGCTTTTTAAATGTCTGTAAATCCAAAACTCACCAGGAAATCATGAAACTTGGCATGGTGTCACTACATGGTACATATAATTGTCCAATTTGGTCGAAGCTATATTACAAGCATTTTACAAACCGGAGCCTATTGCAACCCTCGTGGTTCCGGTAGGGATACATGCCCCTCTTGTGGGAAAAACAATAATCACTGCCTCTTCTCGCCTTGAACTTTGTTTTCTACAGGCAACATACAATAACAGGAGTGTCGGGCTAAAATTTGAAACTGTTCAGGGTTCGTTTGGCCATTGTATATATATTACTAATTACTAAGTTTTCGATGCATTTAATGTAGTCCATAATTCAAATTTGAACTACAACCACATGCTCCAGTGAAGCAAAATGGGTGGGAAATCGTACATGTGTCATTGGGTGCATGTTTAGGTCTTGTTTAAGGAATGAGAATGAATTACAAACTTGTCGTCGTCCTGAAACAATGAGAATCTCGGTTTTTAAATCCCAGTAAATCAAAAAGTCACCCCAAAAACATGAAACTTGGCATGGTTTCATGACACGGCACATATATGCCGGGGTAAAAAAATCGTCCAGTTTGAGAAGAGGCGCACACATTAGTAGCTAACGAAGTCCTTTTTGAAACAAAAAGCTGCCACGTTAATATTGCAAATGGTTGTATTATATTTACCATGTCGAAATTTAACCATACTCGGTGGCGTGCATGCAGCTGTTTGGTTAGACGGGACGAGCACAATAAGTCCGCCGTGCAGGCTCGACGGGACGCGTGCGAGTAGTCTGCCGCGTTGGCTCGGCGGGATGCGTGCATCCTGTCCACCTCATAGGCTCGACGGGACATGTGCGAGCAGCAAGGTCGCCCATGCTCACCAGAAAGCGAGCTCTGTGAACTCCATGCACCAGCCGCCGCCCGCCTCGCTCACAACTTCTCCATTAATGGGTTAATTAAAGCACCTGGATGAAGGGAGTTTGCTTGTGATCCCATGGCAACATTTGCTTTGTTTGTGTTTTCAACTCGTATTCCGCCCTAATTTAAATTGCCACATAGGGATACGGATAATACGACCACAAATAAAATGGAAACGGATAATACGACGACAAATTTACAATGGCACATATAATAATTGTCTTATATATTCCGGATAATTTAAAATTCCACATGCGACAAAGCCCGGAAGACACGGGGGCAAGAGAAGAAGGAAATTGCAGACAACGATCTGGGTCGCTACTGTCTCTACTCGTCGATGAAGCGCCGGGCGGCAAAATTGTCCAGCTCCTTCTTCAATTCCTCACGACTTTGCTTGAAAGCAGCCACGGATTCCTCCACCTCATGCTCGCACTCGATCCGGAGCTTCCTCGAGCCACCCATCAGTTCCTCGATGACCGCTTTCAGCGTCATCTCCGAGGCACTACTCTGCTCATGCAACATCTTCCAGCCGGTGGCCTCCTCCTCCTTCTCGGCGACCAACTTGAGAAGCTTGGCATTGTCACCCATGAGTTGCTCGACGAGGCCTGTGGCCTTGTCAACCGAGGCATCGCTGATCTTGAGCAGCTTCATCAAGCCATCGACTAGCACCTGCTGCGTAGTGACGCCATCGAGAATGTCGTCGTCACCGGCGAAGGACTTCAGGAACACCGACTCGCCGCGATGTTCGACGCCGCGAATGCGCTTGTGAGAGCCCTCGTGTGCCCGTGAGAGCTAGTTTGAGGGCTCCGTGGCGCGCCGAGACATCTCTGCTGCGGCTGTGGCTTTGCGGTGGGACCTCTCTAGTGCTTCCGCGGCCTTGGTCTTTGCTGCCTGGTTATATGTCCACCCTAAACTCCTCCTACCGGTCATGGCGGAACGACTTGACAGAAAAACCAGTTTTGTGGGTGATGAGGAGAGGAACAGTGAAGTAATTTTCGAGTGGGTAGTTTTTATAACCCGGTGCTAAGTGTGAACACATATTAGTTTGATAGGTGTGAACAGATTTGTAATTAGTTATTGTGTTGTAATCATCAATGTGATGAGAAACATGGTTAAAATTTATTGATGGCAGAAGGTTGACCACGTGGTTGCTCGCCGTTGAGGCGGCCGCGGAGTGCTCCGCTCTGGCGCCCCTGCGCGCACTCTGCTCGCCGTTGAGTCATAGTTACAATGGCAATGGTTAATAATCCTTAATAATTGTCTTACATATTCAGGATAATTTAAAATGCCAAATGCGGCAAGGCCCAGAACAGTCATGACCTACATATGCATACAATTATAATAAAATATAAGCTAAAAGGCTGAGATGGCGGCCTTCCGACGATGGTCTTCTCAGACTCCATGATCAGCATAGCACCCTTGCGGCCGTTCACTATGAGTGTCCTGACCCGCCTCCGCCTACGGAGCTGCTGGCGTTGGGAGGCTCTTGGGGTTGCTAGGTCTCTTCCAGAAGAACTTGACAACGTGCAATTGCACACATGACAACTCCACGGAACCGCTCCATTTCCATGTCTTTAGCCTGGTAGCAAATTCTGTCACTCACCTGCATCCTCAAGATATCACGTTGGCGATGTTCTACTTCGTCGGGGACGTCAACTCCGCCAAGGATGTGCTCGAGCGTGGCCACCACATCATCGGTATCGAGGTTGACATGGCCGCCGCAGGCAACGATAAAGCCGCGGGCTGCCTTTGTCTTGACTGAATCGTAGAGGTCCTTTGCCCATTCCTTGCGGGGCATCAGGCTCTCGATGATCACTCGTGACGACGGTTCTTCAGGTGGGTCGTCGATCATGCCGCCGAGCAGCTCTGGATCTTTTGCACGGTGGATGGCAAACTGCTCATCACACCTCCTCTGCAATATGTCGATTGTGCTCCCAAGGACTGTGACGCCGATATCGCTGCCAAAGGGCCATGGTGCCTACACCAGCCGATGAAGCTCTTGCTCCCCGACCTGCTCCGGCTCGTTCTCCTCGCCGAAGATGTAACGCAGATAGGCGTCGACGTCGAAGCTTTGGTCGTTGCCTGGCATGTTTGGAATAACTAATGGTAGATGGGTGAGGACTAGATCTTCGTAGAGTGTCGCGGCGGTGCGTTGCCGCCAGGATTATATGCAGCAAGCCATTAGTTGGTGGCGGGAAACCGGTGAGGGAATAGGCGTGGATTTTACAATTCACTCATGTGGAGCGCGGGCAGAATAAGTGGAGCACACACACAACCCAAATACCGAATCCGGTGCCACGTGTTATTTATCACAAGTGTTAACATAAGGAAATGCGTGTGTAACTTACTAATCATCGCACACGAGTACTCACAAACGCATCGTGTGCGATACCCCTAGCCACCACAAGCAACTAGTTTGCATTTTTCAAAGTTTTTTGTACACATAGAATCGCACACGAACTAACTGTATTACCCGTCTGTGTTGTAAATTCTCATCGCAAACAGTTCATCCGAGTCGGCTGTTTGCCACGTATCACACGCATCTTGTTAAGTTGAACCGTTTCTGCTGCGTTCGCTAATCGAAAACAATTCGTTCGAGTGAACCATATGCCCTATATCACCCTGATCTGGCTAACCGTTTATGTTGCACTCCCTAATAGCAAACGGTTCATCAGAGCCAATTGTATGCCATATATCGCACACACATTGATATGGTTGCCCATTTCTATTTTTCTGCCTCATCGCAAACAGTTCGATCAGGTTAACCGTGTGCCCTGCATCGCACACACAACTAAAATATGAACCGTGTTTGATGCATCCTCCATCGCAAATGTTTTGCACCTTTTTGACATTTTACATGCCCATTTGTGATTAATGCATCGCACACAGTTTCGTGAAAGGGTCTCTGATCATAGTGTCGCGTTAGCAGCATCCTGCAGTAGTGACATTTTATATTGATCTTCTTGCTTTTCACCCATTTTTGCAATCGGTGCCAATGGGGGGGGAGTTTCAGAGAGTTTTGTTTCGAGAGTCGTCTCCTCTTGATTTGGTTTTGTTCCTAAGCATTTGCATCTCATATGCATGCATTATTGGTTGTTGCATTGCATGGTGATGCATAATTCCTTGTATAAACTTTCTTGAAAGTGATTGTCATCAATTACCAAAATGGGGGAGATGGAAAGAACATGCGGTGCCACCATGTTTGGTTTTGGTAATTGATGAAAAATCTCTATGGACTAATGGTTTCCTTGAGTTATATTTGAAGGATTTGTCCAGAGGCTTTTCTTGGAGTCCATGTGTTGGTTTCAAGGAGAGTCTGTGTCGACCAAGGTGCTATTCATCGAATTATCTGAAGATTGTTCATGTGTGAGGTTGATCAAGACTAAGTCAAAGAGTGAATCATGGTGATCAACACACAAAGCATAGAAGATGTACCAAGAGGGATCAAGCAATCCCATGGTATGGTAAGCATTGTCAATTACTCTTTGTGTACTAACCCATGGCATTTTTCAAAGTTCTATGTGGGGTTAGGTTATCTTCCATGGGCTTGCGTCCAGAGGAAGATCACATACAACCCATGGAGGATGACATCAAATCAAGGTTGTGGTGTGCAAGTTCAAGTGATGCATCATGAAGAGATCAAGTGCTTGCCGTCCATTGTGGTGATAATGGACTTGTGAAGATGTGCTGAAGAGTGGCTCACCCATAATTGAGTATGGGGGAGCAATCTACTAGTCTCCACCGAGTCAACACAATCAAGAAAGGTGGTCCAACTTGTGGAAGTCAAGATCGTCTACATCTAGCCCAAGTGGACTTTGTTCAAGGCAAAGGTTTTCCCTTGATAGGTTCTCTATTTTACCGGTCTCATGGTGTTAGTTTGGAGACCAAATTATAGGATCGATTGCCGTACAATCAAGGGGGGATCTCAAGTGAGTAGCTTGATCGTATCGTTCATAGATAGCTCAAACTATTGCATGCTTGCATCATCTTTCTTAGTTCTTGTTTGGTTTTCTCCTTGTGAGATTTGGAGCTTATGTTCATCTTCTTGACAAGCTTGAGTTCATTGAAAACAGAGCTCACATGCTTCTTCTATTGCGTTTTCGATGTTGGATGTTTTACCGGTCTCTTTCGAGGAAGGGTTCTCACCATTTTCTGATGGGCCTTTTCTCATTTTATTATTATTGTTATTTCTATCAATATTGTGTTATCCCATGTCGTTAGCTTTCCAACAAACTTGGTTTTGTTGAATTCGGGGTTCGTTTGTAGAAGTTGTATCAGTTTTGGTGTCCTCAAAAAGGCTGCAGCGGTACTACCGCTCATGGGAGCGATACTACCACTTGGAGGGGTTGTAATTTTTTTACTACCATGGCTACTTCCACTCCGGACCAAAAACTCATCATAAGTCCAGCGGTGGTAGGCACGGATGTATTTTTTTGTACCGCTCGCAAGCAGGAGTACCGCTGCCCTTAGCGGTAGTACCGCTACCCCTAGCGGTAGTACCACTACCCCTAGCGGTAGTACCGCTCTGATGGTTCTACTGGCCTTTTGCCTCCTCGCTGTTGTTTTTCAAAGGGCTTCCTCCGCCCTAACGGTAGTACCGCTTTCATGACCGGTAGTACCGCTCTGTGCGGGCTGTGAGCATGACGGTTGGATTTTTCTCCACACCTATAAAAGGGGATCTTCTTCCCCAATGAACCTTATCCTTTGAGCTTGTATTCTTCCCCCATTGTTGACCTTGTTTGAGCTTGATATCTCTCAATCCCTCCATGGATTTTGCTAGTTTTGGGGGGAAAAGAGAGAGGAGATCTAGATCTATGTTTCCAGCAATCACTTTCTCCTCGATGTGAGGGGAACCCTTTGGATCTAGATCTTGGAATTCTTTGTGTTCTCTTCTTAGTTCTTCCTCTCATTTTCCTCCTTAGCATTTGTTGATTTGGCGGGATTTGGGGGAGAAGGACTTGGGCACCATGTGTGCCCTTGCCATTGCATTTGGTGCATCGATTTGAGTTCTCCATGTTGATACGTGGAAGTTACAAGTTGAGAAGCTTATTACTCTTGGGTGCTTGGTACCCTTGAGCTTGTTCCTCTTGGGTGCTTGGGCGCCCTAGACAGTTGAGGTCACCTTGGAGCCATATTCCATTGTGGTGAAGCTTCGTGGTGTCGTTGGGAGCCTCCAATTAATTTGTGGAGATAGCCCCAACCTTGGTGGTGTTCGGAGCTCAACCATTGTGGTGTAAAGCTCCGGGCAAGCGTCGGGGTCTCCAATTAGGTTGTGGAGATCGCCCCGAGCAATTTGTACGGGTTCGGTGACCGCCCTCAAGGGTCCCTTAGTGGAATCACGTCATCTTGCATTGTGCGAGGGCGTGAGGAGATTATGGTGGCCCTAGTGGCTTCTTGGGGAGCATTGTGCCTCCACACTGCTCCAAACGGAGATTAGCATCCGCAAGGGTGTGAACTTCATGATACATCGTCGTCTCCGTGTGCACTGGTTATCACTTGCTCGAGCCCTTTACTTTGTGATAGCCATATTGTTTCTAGTCATATATCTTGCTTTCACCTAGTTGTTTATCTTGCTTAGCATAAGTTGTATGTGCACATAGGTGAGCCTAGTTGTTGTAGGTTTTGTGCTTGAAAAATTAACCACTAGGTTTATTCCGCATTTGTTCAAGACTAAACCTTAGTTATTTTAAAGCACCTAGTCACCCCATCTAGGCGACATCCACGATATTTCACTCACCTACTCTATCTATATCCATCTATTCACAAGGTATGTGTTTGCAAGATGTCAAGTGCCAGCAACAATTAGAACAGGTATGAACATGATGTTGATCCAAGTGAGGGCTCAAGCCTTAGTGGGAGTCATGATGAGGGCAACAGAAGTACACCAAGAAATTTGCCAAAGGCTTCCACCAAGTCAAAGAAGAAGAGAACCTCAGACAGTGAGGATGAGGACTTTATTACTGATGAGGCTACTTCTAAGAATAAGTCTGTGCTAAGGAAAGAGTATAGCTCTATAGCTGCCACCAAGCCTGGTGCTAAGAATACTGCTAAGAAGAGAGTTCCCACATCAAAGCCTCAGAAAGCTTAAGTTACACAAGAAACAATGGAATTCACACTTCAGGATCAAAGTGATGAAGAAGCTACTGATAAGAAGAACAGGGCTAGGAAAATTATAGCCACGGTGCTTGGAAAGCCTTCCATGAGGAGGGATGATGATGGAGAAGAAGAGGAGGAGGAAGGACAAACTGCGGCACGTCCAGCTAAGGTACAAAAATTCATGGGAGATGCCATGAAGTCAGCTGCTGCTCCCTCCAAGCCTAAGTCCAAGCCTAAGGCTTCTGCACCTAAGAGGTCAACTAGGAACATTCCAGCTTCTGAGAAGAACAATGCCCCAGTGCTAGAAGTTTAGATTGATGAGGAACCACTAGTGCTCAGGAAATTGAAGCCAAAGAATCCAGATCATAATGATGCTCATCCAGTTGCTGAGAACATGGAACTCGGGAAGAACAGTGGTTTGAGAGAATGGAGGAAAGTTGATCCATATTCCGCTGGGAGGAGGACAACTTGTGATTATTGTTTCCACACCCGTGGACAACAAGATTTTTATGAGGTAGTGCTACTTGATAAGAAGTCCATTGTCAATGACATGAAGTGGGTGGACTGGAAGTACATCGATGCAAGTGAATACCACACTCACCCATGTTCATGAGAGCTTCAAAATTACTAGAGTTGATGCTTTTGTTGGTCAGAAGTTAACAAAATGGAATGATGAGATGATCATGTAATTCTATTCCACAACACATTATGATCCGGATGGGAGGATTTTATGGATGACCGAGGGCACCAGATACCAACCTTCTATCTCTGAGTGGGCTATAGTCATTAATGCCCCTAAGGACGCAGATGATGATGTTGATGTGTATGGAAAGTCCAGGATGGATCACAACTCTATGGCCAACATGTACAAGCTCATTCCTGACAAGGATTTGGGAACTCATAAGCTTGGATCTATCTATCACTTGCTTGCAGGTTTGGCCACCACAAACTATATTTTGAGGCACACCCTATTGCCAAAATCTGGAGATGAGAGGATGATCTGTGACCATTCCATCAACTTGCTTCACTTATTTGATGTCCCGCAAAAGTTCAAGGTCTTGAGTTTGATTGTAGAGACGATCAAGAGGATAACTACTGACCAGAAGAGGTCATGTGGATATGTCATACGCTCCACACATTCATATGCTTATCAACTCCAATGTTGGTACAGACTACTATACCGTGAGCACCTCCCTTTTCAGCCAGAGTTCGAGGACAACGTAGTGGTGATGGATTCTTCACACCCTACTGATACGTCTCCAACGTATCTATGATTTTTGATTGTTCCATGCTATTATATTATCTATCTTGGATGTTTTATATGCATTTATATGCTATTTTATATGATTTTTGGGACTAACCTATTAACACAGAGCCTAGTGTCAGTTTCTGTTTTTTCCTTGTTTTTGAGTTTCGCAGAAAAGGAATATCAAAGAGAGTCCAAACGGAATGAAACTTTACGAAGATTTTTATTGGACCAGAAGACACCAGATGGACTTGGAGTACACGCCAGGGGACCCTCGAGGCGGCCACAAGGGTGGAGGGCACGCCCTAGGGGGTAGGGTGCGCCCCTACCTT
>LR738709.1:321790054-321904977 GCA_902687465.1 Secale cereale
CCCCCCCCCCCGAGCCTCCCCCGACGTACTTCTTTCGCCTATAAATTCACATATATTCCAGAAACATTAGAACATCCATCGAAACCACTTTTCTGCCGCTATAACCTTCTGTTCTCGCGAGATCCCATCTGGAGGCCTTTTCCAATACTCTGCTGGAGGGGGAATAAACCACATAGGGCATCTACAACAACCCTATTGCCCTTCCGATGAAGTGTGAGTAGTTTACCACAGACCTACGGGTCCATAGCTAGTAGCTAGATGGCTACTTCTCTCTCTTTGATATTCAATACCATGTTCTGCTCGTTGTTCTTGGAGATCTATCTGATGTAATCTTCTTTTGCGGTGTGTTTGTCAAGATCCGATGAATCGTGGGTTTATGATCAGATTATCTATGAATAATATTTGAGTTTCTTCTAAATTATTTTATGCATGATCTAATATCTTAGTAATTCTCTTTGAACTATAGGTTTGGTTTGGCCAACTAGATTGATTTTTCTTGCAATGGGAGAAGTGCTTTGCTCTGGGTTCAATCTTGCGGTGCTCAATCCCAGTGACAGAAAGGTACATGACACATATTGTATCGTTTCCCTCGAGGATAACAAGATGGGGTTTTCATCATATTTCTTGAGTTAATTCCGCTACATCATGTCATCTTGCTTAATGTGTTACTCTGTTCTTATGAACTTAATACTCTAGATGCAGAATCGTTTCGGTCGATGTGTGGAGTAATAGTAGTAGATGCTGGCAGGAGTCGGTCTACTTGTCACGGCGTGATGCCTATATTCATGATCATTGCCATAGAAGTCGTTAATTATTCGCTCTTCTATCAATTGCTTGACAGTAATTTGTTCACCCATAATACTTGCTATCATGCGAGAAGCCTCTTGTGAAACCTATGGCCCCCGAGTCTATTTTACATCTTATAAGTTCCAGATCTACTATTTTGCAATCTTTTACTTTTCAATCTATAAAACAAAAACCCAAAAATATTTACTTTACTAGTTCATCTATCTCTATCAGATCTCACTTTTGCAAATAACCTAGAAGGGATTGCCAACCCCTTTATAGTGTTGGGTGCAAGTTTGTTGTTTGTTTGTGCGGGTATTTGGCGACTTGCGTGTAATCTCCTACTAGATTGATACCTTCGTTCTCAAAACTAAGGGAAATACTTACTCTACTTTGATGCATCACCCTTTCCTCTTCAAGGGAAAAAACAACGCAAGCTCAAGAAGTAGCAGGAAGATTTTTTGGCGCCGTTGCCGGGGAGATCTACGCCAAGTCAAGTCAAGATTTGTGTTCTTCAACTCGTCGATCTCTAGTGCCGTTGAGATCTACGTGAAGTCAAGACCTACCAAGTACCCTTCATTAAACTCTCATCTCTTGCATTTACTTATTTGCCATTCGCCTCTCGTTTTCCTCTCCCCCACTTCTAAAACGATTTTTCGAAAAGATTTGCCTTTTTCTTCGCCCTTCTTTCATTTGTCTTGTCCGTTCGCTTTTGTGGTTGCACTCCACCTACCTCGTATTCATGGATAGTCCTCCTATCAGTATTAGCACTCCCGACAATGAAGTTCTCAATTTTAAACAAAGGGAGAGGGAAATTTAAAAGATGTCTGGTATAGAATTTGTAATTCCCAAAATAGATCTACTCGAAAGCAATCTATTGTCCTTCTTCTCCGTAATTTTTATGTGGGAGTTGCTCCTTGGAATGGATATGTTCTAGATACTATTACCGAAGGGAATTTTTTGGGGAGTCACACTTTTGATTCTTATAATGCCATGATAGATCTGCTAGGACCACCACCTCTTTTGGTTAATGGGACTGTTGTAACTTTCGAACATGTGATGGAAAGACTTGATATTATTGAAAACAAAATGGCTACTATTGAGATAATTGAAAATTTAGATAAGAAGGTTCATAATCAAGTTACTCAATATGGATCTAAGGTGGGGGTTACTATAAAGAATGTTAAGGAAAAGGAACCCATAGTCAATGAAAAAATAGATCAAGGTTCTATTAGGATAGGCAAACTAGAAAATATTATTACCAATTTGGGTTCCGCTTTTTCCTTCGTTGAAAATACTCCTACTCCTCCTGCTAAGTTCGCCAAATTTATCTATGTTCCTAAGAATAAGGGTGAATCTTCTAGTCAAGAAGATCACAAATCATTAAGTATTCACCTTGATCTTGTTAATATAATTAGGGGACCAATTACTACGGATGAATTTCTTGATTTCTTGCCTAGGAGTTTGATTATTAATAAAACCAAAGAATCTCCTAAGGAAAATAGAAGTATGACTAAATAATTGCATACCAAAGATGATAATACCTAGATCTCTTTGCGTTTTATGCCTAGCTAAGGGCATTAAACAATAGTGCTTGTTGGATGGCAACCCAATTTTATTTTTGCTTTTTACTTTTTTGGTTCTGTTTTTCAAGTTTTACACATTATTACTTCTATAGTAATTGTATTTTGGTGTTTTAATTAGTGTTTGAGCCAAGTAAGACATTTGTGATGGCTTACGGTGATCGTTGACTTGATTTTGCTGAAAAACATAAACCTTTGCGCCCAGTGCAGAAAATTCAATAATTCACTAGAACTTTGAAACCTTTTGAAATTTTACACAAAATTGATATACAAATTCCCCACTTCGTCCAATTTTTTCAGAATTTTTAGAGTTACAGAAGTATGTGAAGTTTTCATATTGCTCCATACTGTTCTATTTTTGACATATTCTATTTTCAATGTGTTGTTTGCTTATTTTGATGCATCTATGGCTTGTATCGGGGGGTATGAACCATGGAGAAGTTGGAATACAGTATGTATTACACCAATATAAAATTAGAATAAGATCGCAACAGTACCTTGAGTGGTTATTTGCTTTGTTTTACTAACTGAGCTCACGATATTTTCTGTTGAGTTTTGTGTTGTGAAGTTTTCAAGTTTCGGGTAAGGATTAGATGGACTATGGAATAAAGAGTGCCAAAAGCCTAAGCTTGGGGATTCCCAAGGCACCCCAAGGTAAAATTCAAGGACGTCCAAGCGCCTAAGCTTGGGGATGCCCCGGGAAGGCACCCCCTCTTTTGTATTCATCTATCGGTAACTTCACTTGAGGCTATATTTTTATTCACTACATGATATGTGTTTTGCTTGGAGCATCTTGTATGATTTGAGTCTTCGATTTTTAGTTTTCCACAATCATCCTTGCTATACACACCTTTTTAGAGGGACACGCTTCAATCGTGATTTATTAGAATACTCTATGTGCTTCACTTATATATTTTGAGCTAGGCAATTTTGCTCTAGTGATTCACTTATATCTTTTTAGAGCACGGTGGTGGTTTTATTTTATAGAAATTGTTGAACTCTCTTTCTTAACTTACATTATTTTGAGATTCTTAAAGAATAACATGGTAATTTGCTTGGGTTATGAATCTAGTCCTAATATGATAGGCATCCAAAGGAGATATAATAAAAACTTTCATATATAGAGCATTGAATACTATGTGAAGTTTGACTCCTTATAATTGTTTTGAGATGTTAAGATGGTAATATTAGAGTCATGCTAGTGGTAGTTTGCGAGGTTAAGGAAATAATTGTGTTAAAGTTTGTGATTCCCGTAGCATGCACGTATGGTCTCCTAACTATGTAACCGAATTGGAGGACTTTGTATTCTGAGTGTTTATCTTTGCGTGAAGGTCGGGGCGCGCGATGGTTAACTCCTACCAACCTCCCCCCTAGGGGCATGCATCATAGTACTTTGCTTCGAGAGCTAACATTTTTTTCGCAATAAGTATGTGAGTTCTTTATGACTAATGTTGAGTTCATGGATTATACGCACTCTCACCCTTCCACCTTGCTAGCCACTCTAGTACCGCGCAACTTTCGACGGTGCATAAACCCTCCTTATACCTTCCTCTAAACAGCCACCATACCTACCTATTCTGGCATTTCCATAGCCATTCCGAGATATATTGCCATGTAACTCCACCGTTCCTTTTATCATGACACGCATCATCATTGTCATATTGCTTTGCATGATCATGTTGTTGGGGAACGTTGCATGGGAAACAAAAATTTTCCTACGCTCACCAAGATCAATCTAGGAGATGCACATCTACGAGAGGAGAGTTGGATCCACATACCCTTGTAGATCGCGATGCGGAAGCGTTCAAGAACGCGGTTGATGGAGTCGTACTCGCCGCGATTCAGATCGCCGAAGATCCTAGCACCGAACGGACGGTGCCTCCGCGTTCTTCACACGTGCAGCCCGGTGACGTCTCCCACGCCTTGATCCAGCAAGGAGAGAGGGAGAGGTTGGGGAAGACTCCATCCAACAGCAGCACGACGGCGTGGTGGTGGTGGAGGAGCGCGGGACTCCAGCAGGGCTTCGCCAAGCGCTGCAAGAGACGAGGAGGGAGAGGGGTAGGGCTGCGCCAAGAGGGAGACGTTCTCGTGTATCTAGCAGCCCCAAAACCTCACATATATATAGGGGGAAGGGAGGGCTGCGCCCCCTTTAGGGTTTCCCACCCCTAGGGGTGCGGCCAGCCCTAGAAAACCCATCTAGGGTGCGGCCAAGGGGGGGGAGAGAGAGGGGGCGCCCTAGGGTGGGCCTTAAGGCCCATCTGGACCTAGGGTTTGCCCCCCTCCACTCTCCATGCGCCTAGGGACTTGGTAGGGGGGCGCACCAGCCCCCTTGGGGCTGGTCCCCTCCCACACTTAGCCCACGCAGCCTTCTGGGGCTGGTGGCCCCACCTGGTGGACCCCCGGGACCCTCCCGGTGGTCCCGGTACATTACCGATATCGCCCGAAACTTTTCCGGTGACCAAAACGGGACTTCCCATATATGAATCTTTACCTCCGGACCATTCCGGAACTCCTCGTGACGTCCGGGATCTCATCCGGGACTCCGAACAACATTCGGTAACCGCGTACATACTTTCCCTATAACCCTAGCGTCATCGAACCTTAAGTGTGTAGACCCTACGGGCTCGGGAACCATGTAGACATGACCGAGACAACTCTCCGGCCAATAACCAACAGCGGGATCTGGATACCCATGTTGGCTCCCACATGTTCCACGATGATCTCATCTGATGAACCACGATGTCAAGGATTCAATCAATCCCGTATACGATTCCCTTTGTCTATCGGTATAGCACTTGCCCGAGATTCGATCGTCGGTATACCGATACCTTGCTCAATCTCGTTACCGGCAAGTCTCTTTACTCGTTCCATAACACATCATCCCGTGATCAACTCCTTGATCACATATTGTGCACATTATGATGATGTCCTACCGAGTGGGCCCAGAGATACCTCTCCGTCATACGGAGTGACAAATCCCAGTCTCGATTCGTGCCAACCCAACAGACACTTTTGGAGATACCTGTAGTGCACCTTTATAGCCACCCAGTTACGTTGTGACGTTTGGTACACCCAAAGCATTCCTACGGTATCCGGGAGTTGCACAATCTCATGGTCTAAGGAAAAGATACTTGACATATAGAAAAGCTTTAGCATACGAACTACACGATCTGTGCTAGGCTTAGGATTGGGTCTTGTCCATCACATCATTCTCCTAATGATGTGATCCCGTTATCAATGACATCTAATGTCCATGGTCAGGAAACCGTAACCATCTATTGATCAACGAGCTAGTCATCTAGAGGCTTACTAGGGACATGGTGTTTGTCTATGTATCCACACATGTATCTGAGTTTCCTATCAATACAATTCTAGCATGGATAATAAACGATTATTGTGAACAAGGAAATATAATAATAACCAATTTATTATTGCCTCTAGGGCATATTTCCAACAGTCTCCCACTTGCACTAGAGTCAATAATCTAGTTCACATCGCCATGTGATTAACACTCACAGGTCACATCGCCATGTGACTAACATCCAAAGAGTTCACTAGAGTCAGTAATCTAGTTCACATCAATATGTGATTAATACTCAATGAGTTCTGGGTTTGATCATGTTATGCTTGTGAGAGAGGTTGTAGTCAACGGGTCTGCAACATTCAGATCCCTATGTTCTTCGCAAAACCTTATGTCATATCGTAGATGCTGCTATCACGTTCCACTTGGAGCTATTCCAAACTGTTGCTCCATTATACATATCCGGTATCTCCACTTAGAGTTATCCGGATAGGTGTTAAGCTTGCATCGACGTAACTCTTTACGTCGAACTCTTTATCACCTCCATAACCGAGAAACATTTCCTTACTCCTCTAAGGATAATTTTGACCACTATCTAGTAATCCACTCCTGGATCACCTTTGTACCCTCTTGCCAGACATGTGGCAAGGCACACATCAGGTGCGGTACTTAGCATGGCATACCGTACAGAGCCTATGACAAAAGCATAGCGGACGACCTTCGTCCTTCCTCTTCCTTCTGCCGTGGTCAAGTTTTGAGTCTTACTCAACTTCACACCTTACAACTCAGGTAAGAACTCCTTCTTTGACTGATCTATTTTGAACTCCTTCAAAATCATGTCAAAGGTGTGTGTTCTTTTGAAAGTATCATCAGGCGTCTTGATCTATCTGTATAGATCTTGATGCCCAATATGTAAGCAGCGTTATCCAGGTCTTCCTTTGAAAAACTCATTTCAAACAACCCTTTATGCTTTCCAGAAATTCTACATCATTTCGGATCAACAATATGTCATTCACATATACTTATCAGAAATGTTGTAGTGCTCCCACTCACTTTATTGCAAATACAAGTTTCCAACAAACTTTGTATACCCAAAAAACTTTGATCACTCCATCAAAGTGTATATTCCGACTCCGAGATGCTTGCTCTAGTCCATGGAAGGATCGCTGGAGCTAGCATATCCTTTTAGCATCCTTAGGATCGACAAAACCTTTCTGATTGTATCACATACAACCTTTCCTTACGAAAACTAGTAAGGAAACTTGTTTTGTCATCCATCTGCCAGATTTCATAAATGCAGCTAATGCTAACATGATTCCGACGGACTTAAGCATCGCTACGGGTGAGAAAATCTCATCGTAGTCAACTCCTTGAACTTGTGGAAAACTCTTCGCCACAAGTCGAGCTTCATAGACGGTGACATTACCGTCCACGTCCGTCTTAGTCTTAAAGATCCATTTGTCTCAATGGCTTGCCGATCATAGGGCAAGTCCACCAAAGTCCATACTTTGTTTTGATACATGGATCCTATCTCGGATTTATCGGCTTCTAACCATTTGTCGGAATATGGGCCCACCATCGCTTCTCCATAGTTCGTAGGTTCATCGTTGTTCAACAACATGACCTCTAAGACAGGATCACCGTACCACTCAGGAGTAGTACATATCCTTGTCGACCTACGAGGTTTGATAGTAACTTGATCTGGAGCTTCATGATCACTATCATTAGTTTCCTCTTCAACGTCGTAGGTTCCACAGAAACATCTTTCTGTGTTGCACTACTCTCCGGTTGAAGTGAGGGTTCGACGACCTCATCAAGTTTTATCTTCCTCCCACTCAATTCTTTCGAGAGAAACTCCTTCTCGAGAAAGGACCCGTTCTTAGGGACAAACATTTTTGCCCTTGGATCTGAGATAGGAGGTATACCCAACTGTTACCAGTGGGTATTCCATGAAGATGTATTTGTCCGCTTTGAGTTCGAGCTTTTCCTGGCTGAAGCCATAAGCATCGCAGCCCCAAACATTTAAGAAAACGACAACTCTGGTTTCTTGCCAAACCACACGACGTCGTCTCAACGGACTTAGACGGTGCTCTATATAAAGTGAATGCAGCTGTCTCTAATGCATAACCTCAAAATAATAGCTGTAGATCGGTAAGACACACCATAGATCGCACCATATCTCATAAGGTTCGATTACGATGTCCGGACACACCATTACGCTGTGGTGTTCCAGGGGACTTCAACTGCGAAACAATTCCACAATGTCTTAAGTGATTGCCAAACTCATAATTCAGATAATATCCCCTTGATCAGATCGTAGGAACATGATCTTCTTGTTATGATGATTCTTAATCTTCACTCTGAAATTTTTGAACCTTTCAAACGTTTCAGACTTTTGCTTCATTAAGTAAATATACCATATCTACTCAAATCGTCAGTGAAGATGAGAAAATAACGATATCCACCACACGCCTTAATTCTCATTGGATCACATACATCAGCATGTATGTTTTCCAATAAGTCACTTACCCGTTTCATTGTACCTGAAAACGAGATCTCAGTCATCCTGCCCATGAGGCATGGCTCGCATGTGTCAAGCGATTCAAAATCAAGTGACTCCAAACGTCCATCAGCATGGAGTTTCTTCATGCATTTTATGCCACAATGACCTAAGCGGCAGTGCCACAAGAAAGTGGTACTATCATTATTAACTCTACATCTTTTGGCATTAATATTATCATTATGTGTATTACCATGATCGAGATTCAACGAACCATTGGGCGCATGACCATAAAGGTATTATTCATGTAAACAGAATAACCATTATTCTCTAACTTAAATGAATAACCGTATTGCGATGAACATGATCTAATCATTTTCATGCTCAACGTAGACACCTGATAACATTTATCTAGGTTCAACACTAATCTCGAAAATAGAGGAAGTGTGCGATGGTGATCTCATCAACCTTGGAAACACTGCCAACACACATCGTCACCTCGCCCTTAGCTAGTCTCCGTTCAGTCCGTAGCTTTTGCTTCAAGTCACTAATAATAGCAACTGAACCGGTATCCAATACCCAGGTGCTACAAGGAGTACTACTAAGGTACACATCAATAACACGTATATCAAATATACTTTGTTGAAGTTGCCAGCTATCATATCTACCATGTATTTGGGGTGGTTCCGCTACCATGTGACCGTTCCCCTTACAATAGAAGCACTTAGTCTCGAGGTTTGGGTTCAACCATGGGTTCCTTCATCAGAGCGACAACAGGTTTGCCATTCATGAAGTTTCCCTTCTAGCCCTTACCCTTTTGAAACCAGTGGTCTTGTTAAACCATCAACACTTGATGCTCCTTCTTGATCTCTACTTTTGCGGTACTAAGAACCGCTGACAGCACCGGGATTATCACCATCCTTTGCATGTCATAGTTCATCACGAAGTTCTAGTAGCTTGGTGATAGTGTCTAGAGAATTCCGTCAACCACTATCTCACCTGGAAGATTAACTCCCACTTGGTTCAAGTGATTTCAGCACCCAGACATTCTGAGCACGTGCTCACTAGTTGAGCTATTCTCCTCCATCTTTTTGGCAAAGGAACTTGTCAGAGGTCTCATACCTCTCAACACGGGCATGAGCCTGAAATCCCAATTTCAGCTCTTAGAATATCTCATATGTTCCATGGCGTTCAAAACGTCATTGGAATCCCGATTCTAAGCCGTAAAGTATGGTGCACTAAACTATCAAGTAGTCATCAGGACGTGTCTCTCAGGTGTTCACAACATCCACAGACAACGTTGTAGGGGTTTGCACATTGAGCGGTGCATCAAAGACGTAAGCTTTCTGTGCAGCAGTGAGGACACTCCTCGGACTACGGACCCAGTCCGCATCCTTGCTTATAATATCTTTCAACTTAGTCTTTCTCTAGGATCGTATTAAACATGGAGCTACAACGCAAGCTATTGATCTACAACATAATTTGCAAAGGCAACTTAGACTATTGTTCATGATAAGTGAGTTTAACTAATCAAATTACTTATAACTCCCACTCAAATTGACATCCCTCTGGTCATCCGAGCGTGACATGATCCAAATCCACCAACCCAAGTCCGATCATCACGTGAGATGAGGTGGTGTCAATGGTGAACATCTTCATGTTGATCATATCTACTATATGACTCATGCTCGACCTTTCGGTCTTCCGTGTTCCGAGGCCATGTCTGTACATGCTAGGCTCGTCAAGTCTAACCCGAGTGTTCTGCATGTGCAAAACTGGCTTGCACCCGTTGTATGCGAACGTAGAGTCTATCACACCCGATCATCACGTGGTGCTTCGAAACGACGAACCTTCGCAACGGCGCACACTTGGGGGGAACACAATTTTATCTTGAAATTTTAGTGAAGGATCATCTTATAATGCTACCGTCGTCCTAAGCAAAATAAGATGCATAAAAGGATTAACATCACATGCAAATCATAAGTGACATGATATGGCCATCAACTCGTGCTTTTGATCTCCATCTCCAAAGCACTGGCATGATCTCCATCGTCACCGGCGCCACACCATGATCCCCATCATCATGATCTCCATCATCGTGTCGCCATCGGGGTTGTCGCGCGCCCACCATGCTCTTACTACTATTGCTACTGCTTAGCGATAAAATAAAGCATTACAAAGCGCTTAATGATTGACACGCAGGTCATACAAGAATTAAAGACAACCCTATGGCTCCTGCCGGTTGCCGTATACATCGACATGCAAGTCGATATTAACTATTACAACATGATCATCTCATACATCAAATATATCTCATCATGTCATTGGCCATATCATATCACATACATACCCTGCAAAAACAAGTTAGACGTCCTCTAATTTGTTGTTGCATGTTTTACGTGGCTGCTATGGGTATCTAGCAAGAACGCTTCTTACCTACGCAAAGCCACAACGGTGATATTTAAGTTGCTATTTAACCTTCTACAAGGACCGCCTTTGTCTATTCCGATTCAACTAAGATAGGAGAGACAGACACCCGCCAGCCATCTTATGCAACAAAAGTCGCATGTCTGTCGATGGAACCGGTCTCATGTACGTGGACATGTAAAGTTGGTCCGGGCCGCTTCATCCCATAATACCGCTGAATCAAGAAAGACCAAGGAGGGAAGCAATCTAAACATCAACGCCCACAAACTCCTTTGTGTTCTACTCGTGATTGCATCTACGCAAAGACCTAGCTCATGATGCCACTGTTGGGGAACGTTGCATGGGAAACAAAAAATTTCCTACGCTCACCAAGATCAATCTAGGAGATGCACATCTACGAGAGGAGAGTTGGATCCACATACCCTTGTAGATCGCGATGCGGAAGCGTTCAAGAACGCGGTTGATGGAGTCGTACTCGCCGCGATTCAGATCGCCGAAGATCCTAGCACCGAACGGACGGTGCCTCCGCGTTCTTCACACGTGCAGCCCGGTGACGTCTCCCACGCCTTGATCCAGCAAGGAGAGAGGGAGAGGTTGGGGAAGACTCCATCCAACAGCAGCACGACGGCGTGGTGGTGGTGGAGGAGCGCGGGACTCCAGCAGGGCTTCGCCAAGCGCTGCAAGAGACGAGGAGGGAGAGGGGTAGGGCTGCGCCAAGAGGGAGACGTTCTCGTGTATCTAGCTGCCCCAAAACCTCACATATATATAGGGGGAAGGGAGGGCTGCGCCCCCTTTAGGGTTTCCCACCCCTAGGGGTGCGGCCAGCCCTAGAAAACCCATCTAGGGTGCGGCCAAGGGGGGGAGAGAGAGGGGGCGCCCTAGGGTGGGCCTTAAGGCCCATCTGGACCTAGGGTTTGCCCCCCTCCACTCTCCATGCGCCTAGGGACTTGGTGGGGGGGTGCACCAGCCCCCTTGGGGCTGGTCCCCTCCCACACTTAGCCCACGCAGCCTTCTGGGGCTGGTGGCCCCACCTGGTGGACCCCCGGGACCCTCCCGGTGGTCCCGGTACATTACCGATATCGCCCGAAACTTTTCCGGTGACCAAAACGGGACTTCCCATATATGAATCTTTACCTATGGACCATTCCGGAACTCCTCGTGACGTCCGGTATCTCATCCAGGACTCCGAACAACATTCGGTAACCGCGTACATACTTTCCCTATAACCCTAGCGTCATCGAACCTTAAGTGTGTAGACCCTACGGGCTCGGGAACCATGTAGACATGACCGAGACAACTCTCCGGCCAATAACCAACAGCGGGATCTGGATACCCATGTTGGCTCCCACATGTTCCACGATGATCTCATCTGATGAACCACGATGTCAAGGATTCAATCAATCCCGTATACGATTCCCTTTGTCTATCGGTATAGCACTTGCCCGAGATTCGATCGTCGGTATACCGATACCTTGCTCAATCTCGTTACCGGCAAGTCTCTTTACTCGTTCCGTAACACATCATCCCGTGATCAACTCCTTGATCACATATTGTGCACATTATGATGATGTCCTACCGAGTGGGCCCAGAGATACCTCTCCGTCATACGGAGTGACAAATCCCAGTCTCGATTCGTGCCAACCCAACAGACACTTTTGGAGATACCTGTAGTGCACCTTTATAGCCACCCAGTTACGTTGTGACGTTTGGTACACCCAAAGCATTCCTACGGTATCCGGGAGTTGCACAATCTCATGGTCTAAGGAAAAGATACTTGACATATAGAAAAGCTTTAGCATACGAACTACACGATCTGTGCTAGGCTTAGGATTGGGTCTTGTCCATCACATCATTCTCCTAATGATGTGATCCCGTTATCAACGACATCTAATGTCCATGGTCAGGAAACCGTAACCATCTATTGATCAACGAGCTAGTCATCTAGAGGCTTACTAGGGACATGGTGTTTGTCTATGTATCCACACATGTATCTGAGTTTCCTATCAATACAATTCTAGCATGGATAATAAACGATTATTGTGAACAAGGAAATATAATAATAACCAATTTATTATTGCCTCTAGGGCATATTTCCAACACATGTAGTTGACATAGTATTTGTGGCAAGGCCACCGTTCATATTTTTCATACATGTCACTCTTGGTCATTGCACATCCTGGTACACCGCCGAAGGCATTCATATAGAGTCATATCTTTGTTCTAGTATCGAGTTGTAAGTAAATAAAAGTGTGATGATCATCATTATTAGAACATTGTCCCGCGTGAGGTCACAAATAAAGAGGCCAAATGACTGTCCAAAAAAAAGAGGAGACTGCAAAAAATGAGAGAAAAGGAGAGAAGGGACAATGTTACTATCCTTTTCCACACTTGTGCTTCAAAGTAGCACCATGTTTTTCATGATAGAGAGTCTCCTATGTTGTAACTTTCATATATCACTAGTGGGGATTTTTCATTATAGAACTTGGCTTGTTTATTCCAATGATGGTCTTCCTCAAATGCCCTAGGTCTTCATGAGCAAGCAAGTTGATGCACACCCACTAGTTGTATTTTTGAGCTTTCATACACTTATAGCTCTAGTGCATCCGTTACATGGCAATCCCTACTCACTCACATTGATATCAATTAATGGACATCTCCATAGTCCGTTGATTTGCCTAGTTGATGTGAGACTTTCTCCCTCCTTTAGTCTATTAACACCTTCTATTCCGCCCATAGTGCTATGTCCATGGCTCACGCTCATGTATTGCGTGAAGAGTAGAAAAGGTTTAAGAATGTTAAAGTATTAAAAAAATGCTTGATTGACACCGGGATAGGCATGATTTTTCACTTTGTGTTAAGAAGAGGGAGCATAAATGACTATATGATTTTGTAGGGGTAACTTTCTTTAGCCATGTTATTTTTGAAGCTTCGTAGATTACTTTCGAGTATGCTTGAAGTATTACTGTTTTGATATTGATAAACTTTTGTTTTGAGTCTTATGGATCTGAACATTCATGCCATAATAAACAATTTACATTGATAAATATGTTGGGTAGCACTCCACATCAAAAATTCTATTTTTACCATTTACCTACTCGAGGACGAGCAGGAATTAAGCTTGGGGATGCTTGATACGTCTCCAACATATCTATAATTTTTGATTGTTCCATGCTATTATATTATCTAGCTTGGATGTTTTATATGCATTTATATGTTATTTTATATGATTTTTTAGACTAACCTATTAACACAGAGCCCAGTGCCAGTTTCTGTTTTTTCCTTGTTTTTGAGTTTCACAGAAAAGGAATATCAAATGGTGTCCAAATGGAACGAAACTTTACGGAGATTTTTCTTGGACCAAAAGACACGAGATGGACTTGGAGTACACGCCAGGGGACCATCGAGGTGGCCAAAAGGGTGGAGGGCACGCCCTAGGGGGTAGGGGGCACCCCTACCTTTTGCCCCCCCCCCCCCCGAGCCTCCCCCGACCCACTTCTTTCGCCTATAAATTCACATATATTCCAGAAACATCAGAACATCCGTCAAAACCACTTTTCCGCCGCCGTAACCTTCTGTTCTCGCGAGATCCCATATGGAGGCCTTTTCCGGTATTCTGCCGGAGGGGGAATCAACCACGGAGGGCATCTACATCAACCCTATTGCCCTTCCGATGAAGTGTGAGTAGTTTACCACAGACATACGGGTCCATAGCTAGTGGCTAGATGGCTTCTTCTCTCTCTTTGATCTTCAATACCATGTTCTCCTTGTTGTTCTTGGAGATCTATCTGATGTAATCTTCTTTTGTGGTGTGTTTGTCAAGATCCGATGAATTGTGGGTTTATGATCAGATTATCTATGAATAATATTTGAGTTTCTTCTTAATTCTTTTATGCATGATATAATATCTTAGTAATTCTCTTTGAATTATCGGTTTGGTTTGGCCAACTAGATTGATTTTTTCTTGCAATGGGAGAAGTGCTTTGCTTTGGGTTCAATCTTGCGGTGCTCAATCCCAGTGACAGAAAGGGACATGACACGTATTGTATTGTTTCCATCGAGGATAACAAGATGGGATTTATATCATATTCCTTGAGTTAATTCTGCTGCATCATGTCATCTTGCTTAATGCGTTACTATGTTCTTATGAACTTAATACTCTGGATGTAGAATCATTTCGGTCGATGTGTGGAGTAATAGTAGTAGATGCATGCAGGCGTTGGTCTATATGTCACAGACGTGATGCCTATATTCAAGATCATTGCCATAGATGCCTTTATAATTATTCGCTCTTCTATCAATTGCTTGACAGTAATTTGTTCACCCACCGTAATACTTGCTATCATGATAGAAGCCTCTAGTGAAATCTATGGCCTCGGGGTCTATTTTACATCTTATAAGTTCCAGATCTACTATTTTGCAATCTTTTACTTTTCAATCTATAAACCAAAAATCCAAAAATATTTACTTTACTAGTTCATCTATCTCTATCAGATCTCACTTTTGCAAATAACCTAGAACGGATTGACAACCCCATTATAGCGTTGGGTGCAAGTTTGTTGTTTGTTTGTGCAAGTATTTGGTGACTTGTGTGTAATATCCTACTGGATTGATACCTTGGTTCTCAAAACTAAGGGAAATACTTACTCTACTTTGCTGCATCACCCTTTCCACTTCAAGGGAAAAACCAACGCAAGTTCAAGAGGTAGCACCTAGATTAGTTGAGGCTCAAGAGAAGGCTCAGGCAGCAGCAGCAGCAGCAGCTAGAGCAGCAGGGGAAGCCACTGCACCAAATGCCCCAATGGAAAATCTCAAGTCTAAGCAAGACCAAATGACATATCTGCTAGAAGCAACACTGAGAATTGAGCAAAGTCTGGCCAACTTAGCCAAGAACCAGGAGAACCTAGGGCGGACTGTGGAAGACAAGATATATAATATTGATGTCAAGGTCACAGAGATTCAGTCTGTTGTGGAGAAGCTTCGAGATGATGCTGAGGATGGAGCTGAGCACAATACTACCATCAAGTTTCAGACTGTGCCAAGGGAAACTAGATCTTCAGTTGTGCCAGTTGCAGACTCGAGGACCACTAATTCCACTCCTGCCACTACTGCTCTAGTGCCACCTCCAGTGTCCACACCACTTGTGTAGCAGACATCATCAGAAGCATTTGCAGATGCAGTTCTCTCAACGCCATCTATGCATACCGGAGCCACGAGACAGAAGATGTTGGGGAACGTAGTATTTTAAAATTTTCCTACGATCACGCAAGATCTATCTACCAGATGCATAGCAACGAGAGGGAAGAGTGTGTCTACGTACCCTCGTAGACTGGGAGCGGAAGCGTCAAGTGACGCGGTTGATGTTGTCGAACTTCTTCGCGATCCAACCGATCAAGCACCGAACGTACGGCACCTCCGCGTTCAGCACACGTTCAGCTTGATGACGTCCCACGAGCTCTTGATCCAGTTGAGCTTCACGGGAGAGTTTCGTCAGCACGACGGCGTGGTGACGGATATGATGTGTTCACCGGCGCAGGGCTTCGCCTAAGCTCCGCGACGGTATGACCGAGGTGTGATTCTGTGGAGGGGGGCACCGCACACGGCTAAAACAATTCAACTTGTGTGTCTTTGGGTGCCCCCCTGCCCCCGTATATAAAGGAGCAAGGGAGGGAGGCCGGCCGGCCCTTCCTGGTGCGGCTAGGGAAGGAGTCCTACTAGGAATAGGATTGCAATCCTATTCCTAGTAGGATTCACCAAAAGGAAGAAGGGGGAAAGGAATAGGAGAGGTGGCGCCCCCCCCCCAATCCTAGTCCAACTAGGAACCCTAGGTGGGGGCGCCGGCCAGCCCTATGGGCTGCCTCTCTCCTTCCCTTTAGGCCCACTATGGACCATCCCCTCTCGTAGGGGGTTCCGGTAACCCCCTCCGGCATTCCCGATAAATCCGAAACTTTTCCGGAACACTTCCGGTGTCCGAATATAGTCGTCCAATATATCAATCTTTATGTCTCGGACATTCCGAGACTCCTCGTCATGTCCGTGATCTCATCCGGGACTCCGAACTACCTTCTGTACATCAATACTCATAAACTCATAATACCGATCGTCATCAAACGTTAAGCGTGCGGACCCTACGGGTTCGAGAACTATGTAGACATGACCGAGACTCATCTCCGGTCAATAACCAATAGCGGAACCTGGATGTTCATATTGGCTCCTACATATTCTACGAAGATCTATTATCGGTCAGAACCGCATAACAACATACGTTGTTCCTTTTGTCAACGGTATGTTACTTGCCCGAGATTCGATCGTCGGTATCTCTATACCTAGTTCAATCTCGTTACCGGCAAGTCTCTTTACTCGTTCCGTAACACATCATCTCGTGACTAACTCATTAGTCTTTTGCTTGCAAGGCTTATTATGATGTGTGTTACCGAGAGGGCCCAGAGATACCTCTCCGACACTTCGGAGTGACAAATCCTAATCTTGATCTATGCCAACACCACGAATACTTTCGGAGACACCTGTAGAGCATCTTTATGATCACCCAGTTACGTTGTGACGTTTGATAGCACACAAGGTGTTCCTACGGTATTCGGGAGTTGCATAATCTCATAGTCATAGGAACATGTATAAGTCATGAAGAAAGCAATAGCAGTAAAACTAAACGATCATAGTGCTATGCTAACGGATGGGTCTTGTCCATCACATCATTCTCCTAATGATGTGATCCCATTGATCAAATGACAACTCATGTCTATAGTTAGGAAACATAACCATCTTTGATCAATGAGCTAGTCTAGTAGAGGCATACTAGGGACACTCTGTTTTGTCTATGTATTCACACATGTACTAAGTTTCCGGTTAATACAATTCTAGCATGAATAATAAACATTTATCATGATATAAGGAAATATAAATAACAACTTTATTATTGCCTCTAGGGCATATTTCCTTCAGAAGACCCCTTCAGGAGCTCTAGAGGATCGCGCCTAGAGAGATGTATATCTCTATGTGTTTTCGAGCTTTTTGCTAACTTTTTGCCAAAGGGGGAGAAAATGTATAGATCATAGGCTTTAGAGGGAGAGAGAGAGAGTCGTTTGCTCTTTGGTTTTATTGCCTTGCTACTTTATTCGTTTGATTCATGCTACTTATTTGCTTGATGCTCATGAGATACTATGTTTGGTTGTGTGATTTATCATTCTATGCTTATTGTGTGCTTAATGCTTATCCATATCAATTTCTATGTATGATCATTCACTTATGTTTTGGTGATGTGTGCATGTTATTTCAGTATTGACATTTTGTGCGCTCCACCAAGATGTATGTGACATCGAAGAGTAACCCATGATCCTAATCGATTATGCATTTGCATTCAAACGATTTTTTTAATAATGCACAAATTTAGGGGGAGCTCTTGCTTATCACATACTTCTCAAAGGAACAATGTATTTCATTCAATTGATCATTTGTCTAAGCTTTGATCTATATGTTCTCATCAACTACCAAAAAGGGGGAGATTGAAAGTGCAACTAATCCCCGGGTGGTTTTGATAATTCATAACAACATATAGCTCATTGAACTAATATCCCTTCAACATAAATATTTCAGGATGTTCAATGATTGGCATGGCATGGACTAGAGATGTAGACCCCTCAAAATGCTAAGGACAAAGATTGGCAAAAGCTCAAGACTCTTCATCTTTATTTTAGTGATACAAGATCACATTGAGTCCATAGGAAAGCCAATACTATTAAAAGGGGATGAGGTGTTGCTTAATGATCTGGTTGCTAGACTGCTTGGTGATACAGCTCCAAAACCCTCAACCACTTTATCCATCCAAATATGTCCAAACCCTATTTCCAAACTCGGCCCCGCCGATTCCTTCTATCCGGAGCCACCGAGTTCATTTGACATAACCATTACCAGAAACCCTAACAAATTTGGTTGACCGATACAGATCTCGGTCTCACCGAGATGGCCTTACCATAGTGTTGTGATCAGTTGCATTCACTTTGGTTTCACCAAGTTTACACAATCGGTCTCACTGAGTTGGCTTGACAGATTCTCTATTGCTTATTGCTTCACTTTGGTCCCACTGAGTTAATGCAATTGGCGCCACTGAGATGATGTTTGCCCTAGGTCCTATCACATTGGTCCCACTGATTTGTTCCAGTCGATCCCACCGAGATTCCTAACATTCACATTTTGAACAGATCGGTCTCACCGAATTTCATTATTCGGTCCCACTGAGATTGGTCAAATGTGTGTAACGGTTCGATTTTTTGTGAAGGCTATATATACCCCTCCACCCCCTTCTCCGTCAGAGAGAGAGAGAGAGCCCATCAGAAAATTCTTACACTTCCACCACTCATTTTCTGAGAGAGAACCACCTACTCATGTGTTGAGATCAAGGTATTCCATTCGTACCACTTGAATCTTGATTTCTAGCCTTCTCCAAGTTGATTTCCACTCCAATTCTTCTTCCATCATATCCAAATCTATGAGAAAGAGTTGAGTGATGGGGAGATGATACGTCTCCAATGTATCAATAATTTTCATTGTTCCATGCTATTATATTACATGAATATGCAATTTTATATTATTTTTGAGACTAACCTATTAACCTCGTGCCCAGTGCCAGTTTTTGTTTTTCCTTGTTTTTGAGTTTCGCAGGAAAGGAATATCAAACGGAGTCCGAACGGAATAAAACTTTTCCCTTGGAGTAGGGGCAAGGGAAGCCATGGGGTGGTGACAAGCCGTAGGGGTGCAGCCCCTAGGCTTGTGGCCCCCTCGTGATCCCCTGCACTGCCTCTTTGCCCTATATATTCTCAAAAAGTCCAGAAACCCTAGAGGTATCCACGAAAATACTTTTCCACCACCACAGGACTCTGTTCCCGTGAGATCCCATCTTGGGGCCTTTTCCGGCACTCCGCCGGAGGGGGATTCGATCATGGAGGGCATCTACATGAACCTTGTTGCCCTTCCGATGATGTGTGAGTAGTTTAGCACAGACCTACGGGTCTATAGCTAGTAGCTAGATGGCTTCTTCTCTCTCTTTGATCTTCAATACAATGTTCTCATCGTTGTTCTTGTATATCTATTCGACGTAATCTTCTTTTGTGGTGTGTTTGTCGAGATCCGATGAATTGTTGATTATGATCAGATTATCTATGAATATTATTTGAGTCTTCTCTTAACTCATTTATGCATGATTGAGATAGCTTTGTATTTCTCTTCGATATATCAATTTGGTTTGGCCAACTAGATCGATTTTTCTTGCAATGGGAGAGGTGCTTTGTGATGGGTTCAATCTTGCGGTGTCCTCACCCAGTGACATAGTATGTGTAGCAAGGAGGATATTGTGTTGTTACCATTGATAAAAAGATGGGGTTTATATCTTATTGCATGAGTTTATCCCTCTACATCATGTCATCTTGCATAAGGCGTTACTCTGTTTTTAACTTAATACTCTATATGCATGCAGGATAGCGGTCGATGAGTGGAGTAATAGTAGTAGATGCAGGCAGGAGTAGGTTTACTTGTCATGGATGTGATGCCTATATTCATGATCATTGCCTTAGATATCTCATAACTTTGCGCTTTTCTATCAATTGCTCGACAATAATTTGTTCACCCACCGTTTGCTTTCTTCGAGAGTGAAGCCTCCAGTGAAAACTATGCCCCCCGGGTCTATTTTCTATCTTATATTTTCAGATCTATAAAACCAGAAACCCAAAAATATCTTGCTAGAATTATTTTGTGTTTACTTTATTTAGATTTTTACTTTAGTTTTAAATCTATCTCTACCATATCTTACTCTTGTTCGTGACCGTGAAGGGACTAACAATCCCTTTTTCGTGTTGTGTGCAAGTGTTTGTTAGTTGTGCATGTGCATAGATTAGAGACTTGCTTGTGCCTCCTACTAGATTGATACCTTGGTTCTCAACTGAAGGAAATACTTATCTCTACTTTGCTGCATCACCCTTTCCTCTTCAAGGGAAAAGTCAACGCAAGATCAAGAAGTAGCAGGAGACTATCATTTGAAGCACAATAGCAAGGAGTTCATCATCAACACACCCTCTATTACCTTTTGGAGAGTGGTGTCTCCTAGATTGGTTAGGTGTCTCTTGGGATCCTCTGTCATATTGTGGAGTTGAACCAAGAAGTTTGTAAGGGCAAGGAGATCGCCTACTTCATGAAGATCTACGCGAGTGAGGCAAGTCCTTTGTGGACGATGCCCATGGTGGGATAAAAATGGTTGCTTCTTCATGGACCTTCATGGGTGGAGCCCTCCGTGGACTCGCGCAACCATTACCCTTCATGGGTTGAAGTCTCCATCAATGTGGACGTACGATAGCACCACCTATCAGAACCATGACAAAAATTCCGTGTCTCCATTGTGTTTGCCTCCTCCAAACCCTCCCCTTTACCTTCATATCCAATGTTTTACTTTCAGCTGCTATACTCTTAGAATTGCATGAGTTGGTAGATTGCTTAACTTGTACAACTTGCTAAAATCTGCCCACAACTAAAATTGGGAAAATGATAGATTTTTATTTGGTCAAGTAGTCCAATCACCCCCCCTCTAGACAGACTTTCGATCCTACCGATCGTCGTCATCCTCTTCTTCCTTCTTCTCCTCGTTGCCGCACCCGCCGTTTTCCTCCTACTGGGGTACTACCGGCCTCCTTTAGGGATGCACTACAATCCCCGAGCGATATTACTGCTCAGGGGTCCGGTAGTATCAATTATAATAAAACAGTCGGTACTTCCGTTGTAGTACCAACCAAGTACTTCTTCCAAATCAGGAGGAGATTACCCCCTGCAGTAGTAGGTCGGACACTTGGTCCAGTGGTGCCGCTCCAACATGGGAATGGTACTTTCGACCTTGTGTGTGGCACCGGCATGAAGCCAGTAGTAGTAATGCTCCCATGAACGGAGCGGTACTGCCATTGCTACCAGCGGTACTACCGGTGTACAAGGACACGCATATTGGTAAAATTTGGGGCTCTCCTCGAAAACATGCCCGGAATGTGAGGTGGGTGGAATATTTGTTTTGTGTACATGATTTGATTCAGCATGTACCTTCTAACGCGGACCTGCCTTAATATTACACATTTTCTAGGACTCAAAATAGAAGTGTCAGGAACACCAACTTCGATCTTTTTATTCTAGTGGGGAATCTAACCATCTTGTGCCACTTCTGTATATGCCCGTGTAGCTTACACACACGGTTAGTCTCCAAATTGTGTTTTCATCAACACCAAAATCACTTAGGGAGGGAAATCCCTTTTCAATCGGGGACCCATCTGGCCTCCGCGCCTTATTGTGTTCCATCTTTGAGATAGCATCACATACTTATTTGTCAGTATTAGAGGAGATTAGGTGGCATTCTCCTATGTCGATAGCTGCAAGATGTCACCTTTGACATGCTCCTCAAGCTTGACATAATCAAAAACAGGTGAACTAAAATGAAGCTTATAAAAAATAGTAATGTAGGTCTTTAGTTGGTCTTCACCAACAATAGTACCATCATCTTGCTCGAGAAGGATTTTTATTTTCTTTTCCCATGTTCACCATGCCAATAAGATGGAGGTATTTGATGTTGTTGTCCCCTTCTAGGAATTTTCACACATTGAAGCCATTTTGTTTTGTTCTCCTGCATAAGGTTAGCAACAACATCATCCACCTCTCTCTTAGTAGCACATTATGTTTAATAAAGGGGACCACTGTCTGCATTCACTTATAAGGCATCAATCAGAGCGGTGAACCTCTTGCTTATAGACAGGAGACACACGTTTGGCACATCGTTTTAGGAATTGTCTCAAGTGTGAGATCTTATTACACTACTGTAGGATGCTGCTAACGCGACACTACGATCAGAGACCCTTTGCCGAAACTGTGTGCGATGCATTAATCGCAAATAGTGGTGTAAAAAGCCCATCAAAAAAGGTGCAAAACATTTGCGATGGCGGATCCATCAAACACGGTTCAGATTTTAGTTGCGTGTGCGATGCAGGGCACACGATTAATACATCTGAACTGTTTGCGACGAGGAAGAACAACAGAAAAGGGCAACCATATCAATGTGTGTGCGATATACGCCATACAGTTCGCTCCGATGAACTGTTTGCTATTAGGGAGTGCAACAAAAACGGTCAGCCAGATCAAGGTGTGTGTGATATACGGCATACGGTTCACTCGGACGAACTGTTTTCGATTAGAGAATACAACAAAAATGGTTCAACTTAACAAGAAGTGTGTGATGTGCGGTATACAGTTCACATGGATGAACTGTTTGCGGTGAGTCAAAAGAACACAAATGAGTCATGTAAACAAGATGTGTGTGATACGTGGCTAATGCCCACAAGTATAGGGGATCTATCGTAGTCCTTTCGATAAGTAAGAGTGTCGAACCCAATGAGGAGCAGAAGGAAATGACAAGCAGTTTTCAGTAAGGTATTCACTACAAGCACTGTAATTATCGGTAACAGATTGTTTTGTGATAAGGTAATTCGTAACGGGTAACAAGTAACAAAAGTAAACAAGGTGCATCAAGGTGGCCCAATCCTTTTTGTAGCAAAGGACAAGCCTGGGCAAACTCTTATATAAAGGAAAGCGCTCCCGAGGACACATGGGAATTATCGTCAAGCTAGTTTTCATCATGCTCATATGATTCGCGTTCGTTACTTTGATAATTTGATATGTGGGTGGACCGGTGCTTGGGTACTTCCCTTACTTGGACAAGCATCCCACTTATGATTAACCCCCCTCGCCAGCATCCACAACTATGAAAGAAGAATTAAGGTAAACCCAACCATAACATGAAACATATGGATCCAAATCAGGCCCTTATGAAGCAACAAATAAACTAGTGTTTAAACTTCTGTCACTCTAGCAACCCATCATCTACTTATTACTTCTCAGTGCCTTCCCCTAGGCCCAAACAATGGTGAAGTGTCATGTAGTCGACATTAACATAACACCACTAGAGGAAAGACAACATACATCTCATCAAAATATCGAACGAATACCAAATTCACATGACTACTTATAACAAGACTTCTCCCATGTCCCCAGGAACAAACGTAACTACTCACAAATCATATTAATGTTCATAATCAGAGGGGTATTAATGTGCATAAAGGATCTGAACATATAATCTTCCACCGAATAAACCAACTAGCATCAACTACAAGGAGTAATCAACACTACTAGCAACCCACAGGTACCAATCTGAGGTTTTGAGACAAAGATCGGATACAAGAGATGAACTAGGGTTTGAGAGGAGATGGTGCTGGTGAAGATGTTGATGGATATTGACCCCCTCCCGATGAGAGGATCGATGGTGACGATGTCCCCCTCCCGGAGGGATGTTTCCCCGGCAGAACAGCTCCGCCGGAGCCCCAAATTGGTTCCGCCTCGAGACGACGGTGCTTCGTCCCGAAAGCTTCCTGATGATTTTTCCAGGGCAAAAGACACCTTATACAAGAAGATGGGCATCCGGGGGGCTTTTAGGTTGCCCAAGAGGCAGGGGGCATGCCCAGGGGGTAGGGCGCGCCCTCCACCCTCGTAGACAGTGGGTGGCCCCCTCTGGTGCTTTCTTTGCCCAATATTTTAATATATTCCAAAACTGACTTTTGTGGAGTTTCAGGACTTTTGGAGTTGTGTAGAATAGGTCTCTAATAGTTGGTCCTTTTCTAGCCCAGAATTCCAACTGCCGGCATTCTCCCCCTTCATGTAAACATTGTAAAATAAGAGGAAAAAGGCATAAGTATTGTGACATAATGTGAAGTAATATCCCATAATGCAATACATATCGATATAAAAGCATGATGCAAAATGGACGTATCAACTCACCCAAGCTTAGACCTCGCTTGTCCTCAAGCGGAAGCTGATATCGAAAAATATGTCCACATGTTTAGAGATAGAGGTGTCGATAAAATAAAATACGAACATGAGGGCATCACGATCATTCCTAGAATAGCAACATATATATATTGTCATATGATTTCTTATGCTAAAGTAACAATCTATTCACAATGTAAAGTATGAATCAGAAACTTCATTGAAAACTAACAAACTATGATCTCAGTCATTGAAGCAATTGCAATTTATCATAACATCAGAAAGAGTCAATATAAGAGCTTTTCAGCAAGTCCACATACTCAACTATCATTTATTCTTTCACAATTGCTAACACTCATGCAATACTTATGGGTATGAAGTTTTAATCAGACACAGAGAAAGATAGGGGCTTATAGTTTAGCCTCCCAACCTTTTACCTCAAGGGTAATGTCAACAATAATGCTTTATGAAAACCCACATCCAATTGGATATATCTATATCAGGATTTTTCCAACACATAGTGCTTGCCAAAGGATAAAGTGTAAAAAGGAAAGGTGAAGACCACCATGACTCTTGTATAAGGTATAAGCCAAAAATATAAGATAGGCCCTTTGTAGAGGGAAGCAGAGGTTGTCATGTGCTTTTATGGTTGGATGCACAAAATCTTAATGCAAAAGAACGTCACTTTATATTGCCACTTGTGTTAGGGACCTTTACTACGCAGTCCGTCGCTTTTATTTCTTCCATATCACAAGCTCGTACAAAGCTTATTTTCTCCACGCTAATAGATCATACATATTTAGAGAGCAATTTTTTATTGCTTGCAACAATGACAACTTACTTGAAGGATCTTACTCAATCCATAGGTAGATATGGTGGACTCTCATGGCAAAACTGGGTTTAAGGATATTTGGAAGCACAAGTAGTAACTCTACTTGGTGCAAAGAATTTGGCTAGCATGAGGGGGAAAGGCAAGATCAACATGTTGGATGATCCACGGCAATATAATTTATTTCGGATATAAGAAAACATAACCCATTACGTTGTTTTCCTTGTCCAACAACAACTTTTTAGCATGTCATATTTTAATGAGTGCTCACAATAATAAAAGATGTCCAAGACAGTATATTTATATGTGAAAACCTCTCTTCCTTTATTACTTCCTATTAATTGCAACGATGACCAAAACTATGTTTGTCAACTCTCAACAACTTTTATTCATCATACTCTTTATATGTGAAGTCATTACTCTCCATAAGATCAATATGATCTCTTTATTTATTTTTATTCTTTTTTTATTCCCTCAAGATCATAGCAAGATAACCAAGCCCTCGACTCAAGATTAATCTTTATTATATATAGCTCACGGACTCGATTTCATAGATAAGGTTAAACACAAAAACTCAAAGCTAGGTCATACTAAAATTTATTCTACTAAATCAAGATATAACCAAAAGGATCAAACTAAGAAAAACGGTAAAGATAGAAGTGTGATGGTGATATGATACCGGGGCACCTCCCCCAAGCTTGGCAGTTGCCAAGGGGAGTGCCCATACCCATGTATTTATGTCTCTTTCTTCAGAGGTGGTGATGATGGAGTTGTTGATGATGTAGGCTTGTCGTCCATATTCCAAGGCATAGGCTCACCATCATAGAAGGAAGATCGAGTCTCCTGGATCCTCAAATATGTAGCCAAACTCATCCTCTTGAATCTATATTCATACTCGCAGTTTTGGTTTTGCAGGTCATAGATCTGGGCTTGGAGGTGCTCGATTTTCTCATGAAGCTTGAACATGGTATCCCCAATGTTCTTGGCATCCATCTTGTGGTTGTTGGTGAACTCTGCGATCATCATGTGGTTGGCGTTGAGTCCGCTTTCCACCATCCCCTGGCACTTGAAAACTTGTTGCTCCATTGCTTCGAGTCTTGTCTCCATGCTTCCGGTCCTCTTTGGTCCCTCAACATCATGGATGTGCAACACCCTCTCACGCATCTCAATGGTTTGCGAGGGTGTTGCAGCACCTCCGCGAGGTAGGGGTTGATGACCTTCTCGAAAAACATGTACTTGGGGGCGCAAGACGTCATGGTGATCTAGATGTGTCAGAAAAACAGCTCGAAACAAAAGCAAAGGATTTTGTCGTGGTACCGTGGCCAAAACCTTCGGGAGATTATATAATGAATTTTTACCGACCAAAAGATGTATCGTGCAAGAAAACGGAGTCCGGAGGGCACACAAGGTGCCCACGAGGCAGGGGGCGTGCCTAGGGAGGTAGGCCGCGCCCTCCACCCTCGAGGATGCCTCGTGTCCTTTCCCAACTACTTCTTATTTTCCTATTTTTTGAAGTATTCCAAAACGGAGAAAAAATGTTGTTAGAACTGTTTTGGAGTCGGTTTACTTACCGTACCACATACCTATTCCTTTTCGGAGTCTGAAACGTTCTAGAAAGTGTCCCTTATGTACTCCTCCGGGGTTACGGTGTCAATAACATTGGTTTCAACATTTATGGGATTACCTGAGATATAATGTTTGATTCTTTGACCGTTCACCACCTTCGGATTTGTGCCTTCGAAGTTGTTGATTTTTATGGCACCGGAATGATAGACCTCCTCAATAATGTAAGGACCTTCCCATTTAGAGAGGAGTTTTCCTGCAAAAAAACTTAAACGAGAGTTGTATAACAAAACATAATCACCTACATTAAACTCACGCTTTTGTATCCTTTTGTCATGCCATCTTTTAACTTTTTCTTTAAACAGTTTGGCATTCTCATAGGCCTGGGTTCTCCACTCATCAAGTGAGCTAATGTCAAATAGTCTCTTCTCACCGGCAAGTTTGAAATCATAATTGAGCTCCTTAATGGCCCAATATGCCTTATGTTCTAGTTCGAGAGGTAAGTGACATGCTTTTCCATAAACCATTTTATACGGAGACATAAACATAGGATTTTTATATGCAGTTCTATAGGCCCATAATGCATCATCAAGTTTCTTGGACCAATTATTTCTAGATCTATTAACAGTCTTTTGCAAAATCAATTTAATCTCTCCATTACTCAGTTCTACTTGACCACTAGACTGCGTGTGGTATGGAGATGCAATTCTATGATTAACATCATACTTAGTAAGTATTTTACGAAAACCACCATGAATAAAATGTGAACACCTTCAGTCATTAAGTATCTAGGGACTCCAAACCCTGGAAAAATTACTTCTTTAAGCATCTTAATAGAGTTGTTATGATCAACACTACTAGTTGGAATAGCTTCTACCCACTTAGTAACATAATCAACCACAACTAAAATATGTGTATACCCATTAGAGGAAGGAAACGGTCCCATATAATCAAAGCCCCAAACATCAAATGGTTCAATAACAAGTGAATAGTTCAAAGGCATTTCTTGACGTCTACTAATATTACCAATTCTTTGACATTCATCGCAAGACAAGGTAAACTTACAGGCATCTTTGAAAAGAGTAGGCTAATAAAAACCGGATTGCAATACCTTATGTGCAGTTCTATCTCCAGCGTGGTGTCCTCCATAAGCCTCTGAGTGACACTTGTGTAGGATCTGTTCCTGTTCATGCTCAGGTACACAATGTCTAATAACACCATCTACTCCTACTTTATAAAGGTGTGGGTCATCCCAGAAGTAATGTCTTAAATCATAGAAACACTTTTTCTTTTGCCGGTATGTGAAACTAGGTGGTATAAATTTAGCAACAATGTAATTAGCATAATCAGCATACCATGGAGCAGTACAAGAAGCATTTATGACAGCTAATTGTTCATCACGAAAGCTATCATGAATAGGTAGTGGGTCATCAAGAACATTCTCTAACCTAGATAAGTTGTCTGCAACGGGGTTCTCAGCTCCCTTTCTATCAATAATATGCAAATCAAATTCTTGTAGCAAGAGAACCCATCTAATAAGTCTAGGTTTAGCATCTTTCTTTTCCATAAGATATTTAATAGCAGCATGATCAGTGTGATCAGTTACTTTAGAATCAACAATATAGGGTCTGAACTTATCACAAGCAAATACAACTTCTAAAAATTATTTTTCAGTAGTACCATAATTTCTCTGGGCACTGTCTAGAGTTTTACTAGCATATTGGATAACATTTAATTTCTTATCAACTCTTTGTCCTAGAATAGCACCTATAGCATAATCACTAGCATCACACATAACTTCAAAGGGTAAATTCCAATCAGGTAACTGAACAATAGGTGCAGAAATCAAGGCTTTCTTAAGTATTTCAAATGCTTCTACACAATCCTCATCAAAGACAAAGGGAACAACTTTTTGTAAGAGATTAGTCAGAGGCCTAGAAATTTTTGAGAAATCTTTAATGAACCTCCTATAAAAACTGGCATGACCAAGGAAACTTCTTATACCTTTGATGTCCTTAGGACACGACATCTTTTCAATATCATCAACTTTAGCTTTATCAAATTCAATACCTCTTTCAGAAATTTTATGCCCCAAGACAATACCTTCATTAACCATAAAGTGGCACTTCTCCCAATTCAAGACAAGATTAGTTTCTTCACATCTGTGCAAAACTCGATCAAGGTTGTTTGAGCAATCATCAAAAGAAGTTCCATAGACGGAGAAATCATCCATGAAAACCTCAACAATCTTTTCACAAAAGTCAGAGAATATAGCAGTCATACATCTTTGAAAGGTAGCAGGTGCATTACATAAACTAAAAGGCATACGTCTATAAGAAAAGGTACCGAAAGGGCAAGTAAAAGTGGTCTTTTCCTGTTCCTCTTTTGACACATGTATTTGAGAGAAACCAGAATAACCGTCTAGAAAGCAAAAATGTGTATATTTGGATAATCTTTCTAGCATTTGATCAATAAAAGGTAAAGGGTAATGATCCTTTCCAATAGCTTTATTTAATTTGCAGAAATAAATTACCATTCTATAACCTGTAACAATTCTTTGTGGGATCAATTCGGCTTTATCATTAGGAACAATAGTAATACCTCCCTTCTCGGGGACACAATGGACAGGACTTACCCACTGACTATCAGCAACATGATAAATTATACCTGCCTCCAGAAGCTTTAGTATTTCATTTCTTACCACTTCTTTCATCTTAGGATTTAACCGTCATTGGTGATCAATAACAGGTTTAGCGTCTTTCTCCAATTTTATTTTGTGCTGGCATAGAGTGGGACTAATGCCCTTAAGATCATCAAGAGTATATCCGATAGCAACACAGTGCTTCTTCAGAGTTTTCAATAATTTCTCTTCTTTCTTCTTTGAAAGGTTAGCACTAATAATAAGAGGATATATCTTCTTTACATCAAGATAAGAATATTTAAGGGTATCGGGTAATGGTTTACGCTCAAACATGGGATCACCCTTGGGTGGAAGAGGATCCCCTAGAATTTCAATAGGCAAGTTGTGTTTCAAAATAGGTCCCTGTTTAAAGAATACTTCATCTATTTCCCTTCTGTCATTCATAAACATATCATTTTCATGGTCTAGCAAATATTGTTCTAAAGGATCATTAGGAGGCACATCAATAGAAGCAAGACCAAAAATTTCATCTTTACTGGGAAATTCTTTATCATGGGGTTGTCTATGAAATTTAGCAGAATTAAAATCATGACACATATCCCCTAAACCAGCAGTAACAATATCCATTTCACAGTCTATCTTAGCATTAACAGTATTCAAGAAGGGTCTACTAAATATAATGGGACAAAGTCATCTTGTGGGGAAGCAAGAACAAGAAAATCAGTAGGATATCTAATTTTCCCACACAAGACTTCAACATCTCTAACAATCCTAACTGGTGAAATAGTATCTTTATTGGCAAGCTTAATAGTAACATCAATATCTTCTATCTCAGCAGGTGCAATATCTTGCATAATTTATTTATATAAAGTATAAAATATTGCGCTGACACTAGCACCCATATCACATAAGCCATGATAATAGTGATCTCCTATTTTAACATAAACAACATGTCTATGTTTATTTTTAGTATCGGGTCTAGCAATTCTAGGACCTTCATCACAGAAGTAAATAACATGCCCATCAATATTATCAACCAAGAGATCCTTAACCATAGCAATACTAGGTTCAACTTTAATTTTCTCAGAGGGTGTAGGTGTTCTAGCATTACTCTTACAAACCACAGTTGAAGCTTTAGCGTGATCCTTTATTCTAACAGGGAAAGATGGTTTATCAATATAAGTGGTAGGAACAATAGGATCAACATTATAAGTGATACTCTTTTATTCAACTTTAATAGGTTCAACTACTTTTACTTTGATGTGAGTATGATATTTAGACAACTTATGCTTAGGGAGATCAACATGAGTAGCAAATGATTCACAGAAAGAAGCTACTGTCTTAGAGTTAAGTCCATATTTAGTGCTAAATTCACGAAAAGCATCGGTATACATAAAAGATTTAACACAATCAAACTTAGGTGTTATACCTGACTCCTTACCTTCGTCGAATTCCCAATCTTCAAAGTTGCCTTTAATTCTTTCCAATAAAGCCCATCTGAATTCAATAGTCTTCAAAAAAAAGAACCAGTACAATAAGTATCGAGCAAGGAGCGATTATTGAGAGAAAGCCGAGCATAAATTTTTTGAATAATAATTTCTCCTGAGAGCTCATGATTGCGGAATGAATATAATATTGACTTAAGCCTCCCCCAAGCATGAGCGATACTTTCTCCTTTGCGAGGCCAAAAATTATATACATAATTACGATCACGATGAACTAGATGCATATGATAAAACTTCTGATGAAATTCCAATTTCAATCGGTTGTAGTTCCATGATCCAATATCATCACGTAGACTAAACCATGTCAATTCCTTTCCCTTCAAAGATAAAGGGAATACCTTCTTCTTGATAATATCCTCGGGCATACCTACAAGCTTAAATAATCCACAAACTTCATCCACATAGATTAGGTGCATATCGGGATGTAATGTTCCATCTCCTGTAAAAGGATTAGCTAGCAGTTTCTCTATCATACCCGAAGGAATTTCAAAGTAAACATTTTAGTAGGTTTACTAGGTTGAGGAGAAACTCTTTGCCCTACTGGTCGGGGTGAAGATACCCCGAAGAAGCCCCTCAAAGGATTATTTTCCATAGTAACAAGTGACAGTAAATTTTAGCACACTATATAAATTTTTCCTTACCAAATTCCACCTACCAAAGGCGCTTCACTCCCCGGTAACGGCGCCAGAAAAGAGTTTTGATGACCCACAATTATAGGGGGTCTATCGTAGTCCTTTTGATAATTAAGAGTGTTGAACCCAACGAGGAGCAGAAGGAAATGACAAGCAGTTTTCAGTAAGGTATTCTTTGCAAGCACTGAAATTATCGGTAACAGATAGTTTTGTGATAAGGTAATCCGTAACGGGTAACAAGTAACAAAAGTAAACAAGGTGTATCAAGGTGGCCCAATCCTTTTTGTAGCAAATGACAAGCCTAGACAAACTCTTATATAAAGGAAAGCGCTCCCGAGGACACATGGGAATTATCGTCAAGCTAGTTTTCATCATGCTCATATGATTCGCGTTCACTCCTTTGATAATTTGATATGTGGGTGGACCGGTGCTTGGGTACTTCCCTTCCTTGGACAAGCATCCCACTTATGATTAACCCCCCTCGCAAGCATCCACAACTATGAAAGAAGAATTAAGGTAAACCTAACCATAGCATGAAACATATGGATCCAAATCAGCCCCTTACGAAGAAACACATAAACTAGGGTACTAGCTTTTGTCACTCTAGCAACCCATCATCTACTTATTAATTCCCAATGCCTTCCCCTAGGCCCAAACAATGGTGAAGTTTCATGTAGTCAACGTTCACATAACACCGCTAGAGGAAAGATAACATACATCTCATCAAAATATCGAACGAATACCAAATTCACATGACTACTTATAACCAGATTTCTCACATGTCTTCAGGAACAAACGTAACTACTCACAAATCATATTCATGTTCATAATCAGAGGGGTATTAATGTGCATAAAGGATCTGAACATATAATCTTCCACCAAATAAACCAACTAGAATCAACTACAAGGAGTAATCAACACTACTAGCAACCCACAGGTACCAATCTGAGGTTTTGAGACAAAGATCGGATACAAGAGATGAACTGGGGTTTGAGAGGAGATGGTGCTGGTGAAGATGTTGATGGATATTGACCCCCCTCCCGATGAGAGGATCGATGGTGATGATTTCCACCTCCCGGAGGGATGTTTCCCCGACAAAACAGCTCCGCCGGAGCCCAAGATTGGTTCCGCCAAGGTTCCGCCTCGATACAGCGGCGCTTCATCCCGAAAGCTTCCTTATGGTTTTTTCCAGGGCAAAAGACACCTTATACCAGAAAATGGGCATCGGGGGGCTTCCATGTGGCCCACGAGGCAGGGGTGTGCCTAGAGGGTAGGGCGCGCCCTCCACCCTCGTGGACAGTGGGTGGCCCCCTCTGGTGCTTTCTTCGCCCAATATTTTTAATATATTCCAAAACTAACTTTCTGGAGTTTCAGGACTTTTGGAGTTGTGTAGAATAGGTCTATAATATTTGTTCCTTTTCCAGCCCATAATTCCAACTTCCGGCATTCTCCCTCTTCATGTAAACCTTGTAAAATAAGAGAGAAAAGGCATATGTATTGTGACATAACGTGAAGTAATAGCCCATAATGCAATACATATCGATATAAAAGCATGATGCAAAATGGACGTATCAGTGGCAAATAGCCGACTCGGATGAACTGTTTGCGATGAGAAATTACAACATAGGCGTTTAATATAGTTAGTTCGTGTGCTATTCTATGTGTACAAAAAACTTTGAAAAATGCAAACTTGTTGCTTGCGGTGGCAAGGAGTATCGCACACGATGCGTCTGCGAGTACTCGTGTGCGATGATTAGTAATTTACACATAGGTTTCCTTATGTTTACATGTGTGTGAATTTGCAATATGGACAGTTGATATGCAAATGCCTCCTGGACATCGGGCACACGCTTAAACTCAATGAACCGTGTACGATACTATTATTTTCCATGAAAATTTAAGAACTTGGGTAACAACATTTGAGTAACATATATATAGTGGTTACACTATTCAACAAAAGGAGTACCTTCGTAACACGGTTTTGACAACCATATGGTCCATATCTACATAGTTAACATAGTAACAACTATCACATTTTAAGAGGCTAAGGGCCAACAACCATATGGTCCATATCTACATACTAAATATAGTAACAACTAGCACATTTTAAGAGGCTGAGGGCCAACAACCACAACTATCCATTGGAAACAGCTTTATCACGGTGACTCGGCATCTCGTTAATGAAAAAGAAGAACCCTCCTGTGCCTTGGTAGAGCATGAGTAGAACAGTGTCTCCAATTTTCCAATATGGATGCATTGCCACGACAAGCGAGAACTTGTTAATTTGAATGGTTCCATTTCTGCGGGAAATGCAGTACCTTGCAATCACTTTGGTGTTATTAGCAGGCACAAGTGTAGGAAATCGATGCAGTTACTGCTACAGTGGACAATTTCTATTGAAATGTAGAATAAAAACCAATCGTAACATATAGTTGAAGATATATAGTGTTTATGAGCATTAACAATAAAATAAGACTTTTTACCAGTTTTGTGCACACAATTGGTCTTGTTCAATGTGTGCACCATAGGTATAATTAATCCCGTCCAAAATCCAGCGTTCATACACTGTGCTATCTCTGTCAGATTATCAACAAAGTTTATGACATGCTTCAATTCCTTCCAGTGAAATTTGGTACGCTTAGTAACATACAGATCGTTCACTATGCATCCAACATATCCTTCTTAAAAGGTGGAAAAGTATTATTTATTCAGAACATGGCAGAAGAATATATAGCGCGCATAAATTGGTAAATAGAATTTGTTACTGCCTAGGACCGGAGTCGGAAAATGAAATCACAGTTGGTTGCTTAAATAGTGTTCAATTAGTCAGAACAAATACCCCAATTTTGCTAAGTAATATGACAACATGGAGAATGTTGAAAGGACACTAACCTCGATCAGACTTTGATCGGCTGATGACGTTGGGAAGTAAACATCCATGTTAATTAAAACAGGTTGTGGTGCACGCACTAGAATTTTATTGCCATCTTTCAGTTCATAACACTTAGACATTTTGCTCCAAAGGTCCGCATTAAAATAGGAGTGACCATCTTTATCAAGTTTTACGCTAACCGTCATTGTAAATCCATGCTGCGTTGTCAAGATGACATCCTGGGAGTCATCAACAAAGTAAAGCCCAAGATTTCCTTCTACTCCTGTTCTTCCAAAGCAAGGGATATACTGCTCGAAATGAAAATTAGGATAGTAAATTAGATATGTTGAAATAACAGAGCAAGATGCAAATATGGGAGTGACTAATAGAACAGATCAATAACTTTCATCTATATATTGATTTGTTATATTAGTCACTCCCATATTTGCATCTTGCTACCTTATTTCAATATATCTAATTTACGATCTTAATTTTCATTTCAAGCAGTACATCTTTCATCTATATGTTGATCTGTTCTATTAGTCACTCCCATATTTGCATCTTGCTCTGTTATTTCAATATATCTAATTTACGATCTTAATTTTCATTTCAAACAGTACATCCCTTGCTTTGATGCATCTTGCTCTGCTCCCATATTTTCATTTCATCATGAAAGCAAAGTACAAAAATATATAATAAAAAATAGATAATGTAACAAAGATTTGATGCAAATATATAGATAATGTAGCAACATACGGTATACGTTCGCAAATACAAGCCATGCCGACCGTGGTAGGTTGAGATCGAACATACCGAGCGCTCCCTGAAGTCATCCGAAATGGTGAGATAGAACTTCGTTTACGACTGCCTGTGACCACACTTGCCCGATTTGTGCTCGCACTGTGGATGCTACATCTCGAGCTTGTGTTGTATTCCCTCGAAGAGGAAAGGGAGATGCAGCATAGTAGCGTAAGTATTTCCCTCGGTTTTTTAGAACCAAGGTATCAATCCAGTAGGAGACCACACGCGAGTCCCTCGCACCTGCACAAACAAATAAGAACTTCACAGCCAACGCGATAAGGGGTTGTCAATCCCTTTACGGTCACTTACGAAAGTGAGATCTGATAGAGATGATAGTTTATATTTTTGGTATTTTTGTTTATAAGAACATAAAGTAAAAGCGGAAAAGTAAAGTAAGTGTAGATTGATATGTTGAGAATAGACCCGGGGGCCATAGTGTTCTCTAGTGGCTTCTCTCATGATAGCGATATTCTACTACGGGTAAACAAATTACTGTCGTGCAATTGATAGAAAAGCGAATAATTATGAGACTAGCTAGGCATGATCATTGTATATAGGCATCACGTCCGAGACAAGTAGACCGACTCCTGCCTGCATCTACTACTATTACTCCACAAATCGACCGCTATCCAGCATGCATCTAGTGTATTGAGTTCATAAGAACAGAGTAACGCCTTAAGCAAGATGACATGATGTAGAGGGATAAACTCAAGCAATATGATATAAAGCCCATCTTTTTATCCTCGATGGCAACAATACAATACGTGCCTTGCTTCCCCTACTGTCACTAGGAAAGGACACCGCAAGATTGAACCCAAAGCCAAGCACTACTCCCATTGCAAGAACTATAGATCAAGTAGGCCAAACCAAACCAATAATTCGAAGAGACTTGCAAGGATATTATGAGCACACATAAAGAGTTAAGAAAAGAACCAAATATTTCTAGATAATCTTGATCATAAACTCACAATTCATCCGATCTCGACAAACACACCGCAAAAGGAGATTACATCGACTAGATCTCCTCGAAGACCGAGGAGAACTTTGTATTGAGATCCAGAGAGAGAAAAGAAGCCTTCTAGATACTAGCTATGGACCCGAAGGTCTGTGGTAAACTACTCACAACTCATGGTGAGGCGTGATGATGATGAAAAAGCACTCCGTGATGGATCCCCCCTCCGGCGGAGCTCCGGAACAGGCCCCAAGATGGGATCTCACAGGAACAGAAGGTTACAACGGTGGAACTAGGGTTTTCTCTTCTCCTCTGATGGTTTCGGGGTACGTAGGCTTATATAGGAGGAAGGAGGGCACCAGGGGCCTCACAAGGGACCCATGAGGCAGGGGGCGTGCCCTAGGGGGGGCACCCTCGTGGGCACCTCGTGGCCCCTACTCCGTGGTTCTCAAGTCTCCCATGCGTGATTTTCTCCAAAAATATCTCTCCCGAAGGTTTCATTCTGTTTGGACTCCGTTTGATATCCCTTTTCTGTAGAACCCTAAAATAATCAAAAAAACAGCAATCTGGAATGGGCCTTTGGGTTAGTAGGTTAGTCCCAAATATAATATAAAAGTGTATGACAAAGCCCATTAAACATCCAAAACATCCTAAAGAATAGCATGGAACAATAAAAAATTATAGATATGTTGGAGACGTATCAAGCATCCCTAAGCTTAATTCCTGCTCGTCCTCGAGTAGGTAAATGATAAAAACAGAATTTTTGATGTGGAATGCTAACCAACATAGTTTTTCAATGTAATTCTCTTAATTGTGGCATGAATGTTCAGATCTGAAAGATTCAAGACAAAAGTCTATATTGACATAAGAAATAGTAATAATTCAAGCATACTAATAAAGCAATCATGTCTTCTCAAAATACTATGGCTAAAGAAAGTTATCCCTACAAAATCATATAGTCTGGCTATGCTCCCTGTTCATCGCACAAAATATTCATATCATGCACAACCCCGATTTCAGCCAAGCACTTGTTTACATACTCTATTCTTTCAAACCTTTCAACTTTCACGCAATACATGAGCGTGAGCCATGGACATAGCACTATGGGTGGAATAGAGAGGTGGTTGTGGAGAAGACAAAAAGGAGGGAGATAGTCTCACATCGACTAGGTGTATCAACGGGCTATGGAGATGCCCATCAATAGATATCAATGTGAGTGAGTGGGGATTGCCATGTAACGGATGCACTAGAGCTAAATATGTATGAAAGCTCAACAAAAGAAACTAGTGGGTGTGCATCCAACTTGCTTGCTCACGAAGACCTAGGGCGTTTGAGGAAGCCCATCGTTGGAATATACAAGCCAAGTTCTATAATGAAAATTCCCACTAGTATATGAAAGTGAGTAAACATGAGACTCTCTATCATGAAAAACATGGTGCTACTATGAAGCACAAGTGTGGAAAAAAGATAGTAGCAATTGTCCCTTTTTTTGGGCCTTTCTTTTTTTGTTTGGCCTTTTTGTGTGTGGAGGGGCTTTATTGATTTAGCCTTTCCTCCCATGGGACAATGCTCTAATAATGATGATCATCACACTTTCATTACAACTCGATATTACAACTTGATACTAGAACAAAGTATGACTCTATATGAATGCCTTCGGCGGTGTACCGGGATGTGCAATGAAACAAGAGTGACATGTATGAAAAATTATGCATGGTGGCCTTGCCACAAATACGATGTCAACTACATGATCATGCATGGCAATATGACAATATGAAGTGTGTCATATGAACGGAACAGTGGAAAGTTGCATGGCAATATATCTCGGAATGGCTATGGAAATGCCATGATAGGTAGGTATGGTGGCTGTTTTGAGGAAGGATATATAGTGGGTGTATGGTACCGGCGAAAGTTGCGCGGTACAAGAGAGGCTAGCAATGGTGGAAGGGTGAGAGTGCGTATAATCCATGGACTCAACATTAGTCATAAGAACTCATATACTTATTGCAAAAATCTACGAGTCATCAAAACAAAGCAATCAACGCATGCTCCTAGGGGGGAGGTTGGTAGGAGTTAACCATCGCGCGCCCCCAACCTCCACACAAAGGTTGACACTTTACAAATACCTCATGCTCTAACTTCGTCACATAGCGGTTCACCATACGTGCATGCTATGGGAATCACTAACCTTAACACAAGTATTTCTCAATTTCATAATAACTCCACTAGCATGAATCTAATATCACTATCCTCATATCTCAAAACAATTATCAAGCATCCAACTTCTCATCATATTCAATGCACTTAGTGTGAAAGTGTTTACTACATTGATATTGGATGTCTATCATGTGAAGAGTAGTTTTATAGCCTAAGCACATTACCATGCTGTTTTAATAGACTCTCAAAAGGATATAAGTGAAGCATGAGAGTTCAACAATTTCTTTAAAATATTATCACCACCGTGCTCTAAAAGATATAAGTGAAGCACTAGAGCAAAAACTATCCAACTCAAAAGATATAAGTGAAGCACATAGAGTGTTCTGTCAATTCCTAGGCCATATTTAACTCTCTCAAATAGGTTTTTCCAGCAAGGATAATTGTGGCAAACTAACAAGCAAAGACTCAAATTATACAAGACGCTCCAAGCGAAACACATATCATGTGGTGAATAAAAATATAGCTCCAAGTATAGTTACCAATGGATGAAGACGAAAGAGGGGATGCCCTCCCGGGGCATCCCCAAGCTTAGGCTTTTGGTTGTCCTGTAATTTTACTTGGGGTGCCTTGGGCATCCCCAAGCTTAGGCCCTTGCTACTCTATGTTCCATAGTCCATCAAAGCGATACTCAAAACTTGAAAACTTCACAACACAAAACTTAGACAAAAATCTCGTGAGCTCCATTAGTATAAGAAAGCAAACCACTACTCAAAGGTACTGCAATGAATTCATTCTTTGTTTATATTGGTGTTAAACGTACTGTATTCCAACTTCTCTATGGTTCATACTTCCCAATATTACTCATAGATGCATTGAAATAAGCAAACAACACACGAAAAACAGAATCTGTCAAAAACAGAACAGTCTGTAGTAATTTGCAGGTTTCGCGTACTCCTGTAACTCCAAAAAATTCAACCTAAATTGGTAAATGTGAGGAATTTGTCTATTAATCATCTGCAAAAACAATCAACTAAATAGCATGCTCCAGTAAAATCTGATGACCATTCTAGCGAGCGCTAACGATTCTATTTTTCACAGCAAGATCCTATAAACTTCACACAAGTCTTCCCAAAGGTTCTACTTGGTACAAACTCTAAACAAAACACAAAACCACATCTAAACAGCAACTAGATGCAATATTTATTCCTAAACAGAAGCAAAAACAAAAAATATAAAATTGGGTTGCCTCCCAACAAGCGTTATTGTTTTACGCCCCTAGCTAGGCACGATAATTCAATGATGGTCACATGAAAGATAAGAATGGAAGCACAAAGAGAGCATCATAAAGCATGTTACAAACAAATCTAAGTCTAACATACTTCCTATGCATAGGCATCTTATAGGAAAACAAATTATCGAGACAAGCAAGATCTAGCATATGCAAGGAAGGAGAAAGAAACAAGATCAATATCAACATGAAGAGAGGTAATTTAGTAACATGAAGATTTCTACAACCATATTTTCCTCTCTCATAATAATTGCATGTAGGATCATAAGCAAATTCAACAATATAGCTATCACATAACATATTCTCAACAGGATCCACATGCATGCGAAGTTGACACTCTTCCAAAATAGTGGGATTATCATTAACTAAAGTCATGACCTCTCCAAACCCACCTTCAATATTATTGCAAACATTATTACCAATCTCACGTTCATCATGGGGATGAAATAAAATTTCAAGATCGTAAGAAGCATCACCCCAATCATGATCATTGCAACAAGTAGTGGACATAGCAATACTAGCATCCCCAAGCTTAGGGTTTTGCATATATTTAACACAATTGGCATTAATAGAATTCATAATAACATCATTGCAATCATGCTTTTTTTAAGGAGCTAACATGAATCACTTTTTCTTTTAACAACTCCTCACAATTTTCAGATTCATAAATTTCAAGCAAAACCTCATAAAGATAATATAGTGCACGCAGCTCACTAGCAATAGGTTCAACATAATGGGATCTCTTAAAGAGATTAGCAAGTGGATGAGGATCCATACTTTAGAAAGCAAAGATGCAAGCTAGTTGAGGGCAAATAGCACACAAGCAAACAAGAGACAAGCAAACGATAAACACACAGCAGAAGAAGGGCAAATAAAATGGCAAGGATGAAGTGGGGGAGAGGAAAACGAGAGGCAAAAATGTAATGCGAAGGATAAGGGTTTATGATAGGTACTTGGTATATGACTTTTGCGTAAGCCTCCCCGGCAACGGCGCCAGAAATTCTTCTTGCTACTTCTCGAGCGTGCGTTGTATTCCCTCGAAGAGGAAAGGGAGATGCAGCACAGTAGTGTAAGTATTTCCCTCAGTTTTTGAGAACCAAGGTATCAATCCAGTAGGAGACCATGCGCGAGTCCCTCGCACCTGCACAAACAAATAAGAACTTCGCAGCCAATGCAATAAGGGGTTGTCAATCCCTTTACGGTCACTTACGAAAGTGAGATCTGATAGAGATGATAGTTTATATTCTTGGTATTTTTGTTTATAAGAACAGAAAGTAAAAGCGGAAAAGTAAAGTAAGTGTAGATTGATATGTTGAGAATAGACCCGGGGGCCATAGTGTTCTCTAGTGGCTTCTCTCATGACAGCAATATTCTACGGCGGGTAAACAAATTACTGTCGAGCAATTGATAGAAAAGCGAATAATTATGAGACTATCTAGGCATGATCATTTTTATATAGGCATCACGTCCGAGACAAATAGACCGACTCCTGCCTGCATCTACTACTAGTACTCCACACATCGACCGCTATCTAGCATGCATCAAGTGTATTGAGTTCATAAGAACAGAGTGACGCCTTAAGCAAGATGACATGATGTAGAGGGATAAACTCAAGCAATATGATATAAACCCCATATTTTTATCCTCGATGGCAACAATACAATATGTGCCTTGCTGCCCCTACTGTCACTGGGAAAGGACACCGCATGATTGAACCCAAAGCCAAGCACTTCTCCCATTGCAAGAACAATAGATCTAGTAGGCCAAACCAAACCAATAATTCGAAGAGACTTGCAAGGAAATTATGAGCAGACATAAAGAGTTCAGAAAAGAACCAAATATTTCTCATAGATAATCTTGTTCATAAACTCACAATTCATCGGATCTCGACAAAGACACCGCAAAAAGAGATTACATCGAATAGATCTCCGCGAAGACCGAGGAGAACTTTGTATTGAGATCCAGAGAGAGAGGAGAAGCCATCTAGATACTAGCTATGGACCCAAAGGTCTGTGGTAAACTACTCACAACTCATGGTGAGGCGATGATGATGATGATGTAGAAGCACTCCGTGATGGACCCCCCCTCCGGCGGAGCTCTGAAACAGGCCCCAAGATGGGATCTCACGAGAACAGAAGGTTACGGCGGTGGAACTCGGGTTTTCTCTTCTCCTCTGATGGTTTCGGGGTACATAGGCTTATATAGGAGGAAGGAAGGCACTGGGGGCCTTACGAGGGACCCATGAGGCAGGGGGCGCCCCCCACCCTCGTGGGCACCTCGTGGCCCCTACTTCATGGTTCTCAAGTCTCCCGTGCGTGATTTTCTCCAAAAATATCTCTCCCGAAGGTTTCATTCCGTTTCGGCTCCGTTTGATATCCCGTTTCTATAAAACCCTAAAACAGGCAAAAAACAGCAATCTGGACTGGGCCTTTGGGTTAGTAGGTTAGTCCCAAAAATAATATAAAAGTGTATGACAAAGCCCATTAAACATCCAAAACATCCTAAATAATAGCATGGAACAATAAAAAATTATAGATATGTTGGAGACGTATCAGTGGACACATGAATGAACACCCACGAATCAGCTAGAACAAAAATGATTCCACGACGATTTCTGCCGGATTATTAACAGCGACGGACGGACTGCGATAAGATATGAGTGAATATTTTGCTAAGTTGATTACCTTCTCCACGCGAAAAATCCCCGGCCCAATCCCGCAGAAAACCCCAGTCGACCAGAGTCTGGAATGTTGATACAGATAGGCGGCGTAAAGCGGTAGGGGCGAAATCATGTGCCATTTGGAGCGCGACCTCCGCCCGTCGATAACAGCCGTCGAGTTTAGGTTGGCCGCCATGATAGAAGTTGATGAGCTACAAAGTTGTGGACGAGTCCATGTCGAGTGGGTGGGGACGAAGTGAGCGAGGGTTTTCTTGTTTCCTTTTGCATGTGTGAGTGAACACACACAGTTTGCAGAGGCGACGGAGATGAATCATGTGCGATAGTAAATCACTGAGATTGAATGGGAATCTAATTTTCCTTTGTCCTTTGTCCATGAGTTTTTTTCTATGATGAACATAAACACTGCTAATCGCCGTGTTCAAATTTGGCACTTTTCTGGGTTCATTTACAATATTTACGGGATTATGTGCATTTTCTAGGCATTAATGCACATAATTCGAATTCAATAAATCTATGCTTGAAAAGGTGCACGAGAACTGTCTAGAAAACCATGATCGTGCTATTTAGTAAATTCTCATGCCTTTTACAAGGGGTGGGTAGATATTTCAAGGAAATGTGTTGACTAGGTACTATACAAAAATGAAATACATGCTTGGAAAACATGATGCCTGGCGAGGTGCCATGGTATGGCCTCACCATGCCCTGGTAAAAATTTGAGAATGTTTGTCTTATGTCGTCATGCATGCCATTCATAAATCGAACCATCACCGAGGAAATTTCATGGTTTCGAGGGGGAAATCAGCAAGATTGAAGGGGCCGGGAATTCAAATTTCCTTCCTAGCTTGTCATTCAGTTTTTTCTACAATTAAAGTACCCCCTTGAATGCAACGTGTTCAAATTTGGAATTTTTTCGGGCTCATTTACCATATTAGGGGATTATGTGCATTTTCCAGGCATTAATCCACATAATTCAAATTTGAACAATCGGTGAATGAAAAGGTGCACAAGAATGGTCTAGAAAAACCATACTCGTGGTATTTAGTAAATTCTCAAGCCTTTTACAAGGAATGGGCAGAGATTTCAAGGGAATGTGTGTCAATAGTCAACCACAAACGCGTCATTTACTGGGTTATCAACTATAGAAAAATGAAATATGTGCTTGAAAAACATGACGCCTGGCATGGTGCCATGGTATGGCCTCACCGTGCCCTTGTTAAAAGCTGAGAAGGTTTGATTTATGTCATCATGCACACCCTTCATAAATCGAACCATCACCTAGGAAGTTCCATGATTTCGAGAGGGAAATCACCGAGATTGAAGGGGAATCCAAATTTTTGTCCTAGTTTGTCATTCAGGTTTTTACCAATGATCAACATACCGCCTCAAATGCAACGTGTTCATATTTGACATTTTTCCGGGCTCATTTACCATATTTAGGGGATTATTTGCATTTTCTAGGCATTAATGCACATAATTCAAATTTGAACAATCACTGCATGAAAAGGTGCACAAGAACGGTCTGGAAAACCATGCTCGTGCTATTTAGTACATTCTCATGCCTTTTACAAGGAATGGGCAGATATTTTAAGCAAATGTGTGGCAATAGTCAACCATAAACGCGTTGTCTAGTGGGTTAACAACTATACAAAAATGAAATACATGCTTGGAAAACATGACGCCTGGCATGCCATGGTATGGCCTCACCGTGCCTTGGTAAAAATTTGAGAATGTTTTTCTTCTGTTGTCATGCACACCTTTCATAAATCGAACCATCACCGAGGAAGTTTCTTGGTTTTGAGGAGGAAATCACCAAGATTGAAGGGGATCCAAATTTCCTTTGTCCTTTGTCCATGAGTTTTCTTCTACGATGAACATACACCCTCCAAATCACCGTGTTCAAATTTGGCACTTTTCGGAGTTCATTTACCATATTTAGGGGATCATGTGCATTTTGTAGGAAATAATGCACATAATTCAAGTTCAAACGATCGGTGAATTAAAGGGTGCACAAGAACGGCCTGGAAAACCATGCTCGTGCCATTTAGTAAATTATCATGCCTTTTACAAGGAATGGACAAATATTTTGATGAAATGTGTGGCAATAGTCAACCACAAACGTTTGTTTATTGGGTTTTTAACTATAGAAAAAATGAAATAAATGCTTGAAAAACATGACGCATGGCATGGTGCCATGGTATGACCTCACCATGCCCTGGTAAAAATTCGAGAAGGTTTGGCTTATTTCGTCGTGCACGCGCTTCATAAATCGAACCATCACCGAAGAAGTTCCATGCTTTCGAGAGGGAAATCACCAAGATTGAAGGGGAATCCAATTTTTTCGTTATTTGCCCTGGAGTTTTTTTATACGACGAACATACACCCAGCAAATCACTATGTTCAAATTTGGCATTTTCTGGGCTCATTTACCATATTTAGGGGATTATGTGCATTTTTAGGCATTTAGCGCATATAAATCCAATCCAGCTATAGCTCATGGGGTGTGATGTGAGGGATGTGGATTGCCGTTCGATCGCGACGCATCCTATGGTGCACACGTGCGATCTGTGTGGCTCACATTCCGGCCAATCATAACGCAACACACAATAGGCTCAGCGTACACTGTTTCCGGAAGCGACGGAGATGAACCATGTGCGATAATGAACAAACAAAATTGTAACGGAAGCCAAATTTCCTTTGTCGTTTGTCGTTGAGCTCTTAAAAACCGCTACACTGTACGGCAACCCCGCCCCTCCATTCCAGAGCTCTCTCCAAGCGTCGTTCATGGCATCGCGGCGCACAGTAACTGGTACGGAAGCGATGGCATCCCGCCGCACCGCGTTCCTCGCCGCCCGCGACCGCACACATGGGAAGGAAGCGGTGGCATCTCGCCATGACGAGTTCATCAATGCCGGCGGCAACACAGTTACGTGGGCGGACTTTGAGGCTGCCATGGCCGAATTGGCGGTGGATCTAGAGGCATGCAAAGCCGCACAGAATGAGCGGAAAAGGCAGAAATCAGTCAAGAAAAGAGAGTTCCGCCACCACAAGAAAGAAGAGGCTGCACGCGTGGTGAGGAGAGCTGGGCGGAGATCGAAGCACGGTGGGCTGCCGCCTGAAAGGCTGGGAAGGAGAACGCCGATGTCTGGCCAGCATGTGAGAAGTAGTTTAAGTTTGTAGTATTAGATCAAATTACCAGTAGTACTTTAAGTTTGTAGTATTAACGTACAATGTCGGTAAGATCATCCTTTGAGTGCTTTGAGCGTTGATTAGCATGTGTGGTCGTGTGCATTTTTTGAGTTAATCATTAGAAGATCACAAAACACACGGTTTCTATGCCGTACCCGTGTGCGTTTTTTGTATTAATGATCCATAAGTCAGTTACATGTGCGATGTTTCCGAATAAACCAGGCGTACCATTGACCGACAAAAATCAACTACACGTGTACATTTTTTTGGAGACGGGATCTGCCAATTTTCAGTTTTCTCGCACACGAGTATTTGATGCGCTTCGTCTGCGTTGTGTGTTTCCCCCGCCCAAGTTTCATGTTTCGAAGCGAAATTTTCATTAGGCGCGTGATTTCAGAATTTATTCCTCCAACCACATCCCCACCCATCAAATTTCCTTAGTATCCCCCCGACGCCTCCTCCTACCGGCAACTCAAACCACCGTTGTCGCAACCACAACTTCAACCACATCCACGTTCTGCTCGTATCCAGTCAGGTAACCCACCGATCTCTATCACGGCCCCAGCCTGATTGCTTAAATGGCGCTTGCGAAACATCCTAATGCCTCCAAATCCCCACCGCCCTACCTCCAGAGCATCGCAACGTAAGCCAACAACATATCATGTGGAGGTCGAGGAGTTGATGGCGGTCCATGGCGTGATGGCCATTGTGCGCGTTGTCCCAGAGGAACACCTCGCCTCCACCGCCGACGACATGGTGCAGGCTCTGGTCCAGATGAAGTGCCCCAATGACTACCCCCCCAGGACTTAACATGTATGATCTGACCGGCTAAATCTTACCAATACCACTTGCAATGGCTATGTTTTGTACGGTTGATGTATTAAGCATGTTCGTGCCTTGTTTATTTCAGTACTACGCACTATGTGATGTTCAAGTATTATCTGTCCAGCTCAATTTCACCAGTACCAGCAACAAACTTACAATACATGACTCGGGATATCACTAGAGATGTTGCCCATTTGCTATTTTTGGTGGCTGCTAACCCTGTTGTACTTAACATGCATGTCCATGTACTTACGCAGGGTCATAACAACCGATGTTGTTGTTTGCCGTCGAGGTTAGCTGCATCCCATGTCTTACAGTATTTGACATCATTTGTGCAATTGCAGTTTAACTTCTACCATTTACTGGTTGCTTGTAGGTACACATGTCAGTGGCACTAATCCACGCTTCGACCCAGAGGAACAGCTCGCCTCCGCCGCCGCCGACTTTGGGCGGGCTCTGGCCAAGATGAAGTGCCCCAGCAACTACCGCTCAGGACTTACCAAGTATATACTCAATACTCACCAGTTCAATCTTACCAATACCGGTTGCAATTAATGGTTATGTTTTGTAGGGTCGATGTATTAAGCATGTTGTAGTAAACATACCTAACATGTTTTAGCTATTTCCCTACCTTTTTATAGACAACTCGGCCAGTATCTCCTATGGCAGCACCTGCCTTGTGATGTTTAACTCTGCCAATTGCATTTTTATCAATACCAGTTTCAATGGCCATTAAGGCTGTTGCAATTAACAGTTGTATCCATTATTAAACAGTTGTATTTCAGTGGCTACAAACTTACATAACATGAATTAGGATGTTGTTAAGCTTGTTGCAATTAATAGTTGTATCCATTTTTAATCCATCCCTTTGCTACCGTTGAGGGAGTCCTGTATTTAGGGGTCCTCAATCATCCGGGTCGTTGAAGCTGGGCCGCACTAATGGGCCGCACAAAGAAGAAGAAGAAGACCCTCCTCCGTATTCGGTCAAGACTCTTATGTACGTAGAAAGGCAAGTGTAGTGTCCGGATGTATGAATTACTTTCTCCCCAAGTCACCCTTGTAACCCTAGGTCCCCTCTGGCGTGTATATAAGCCGGGGGGTTTAGTCTGCAGAGGAGATCATCATCGTCACAATATCCTCACAGGCTAGACTTATGTAATGCCCAGGATGGGACTATACCTCCTACGTGTCGAGGCACGACTTAAAGGTATAAGCCCATTCTGGAATGATCTCAAGTTTGGTATCTTTGCACGACTCATGTAAAAGAGGGATTAAATTGCAAAAGGAGATAGTTGGCTTACACTCGCCACTTCACACAATACATTACATAAGCAAAACATCACTCAGAACATCTCAACCCGACTACGGGTGAAGATCCAAAAGAAAGATACCAAAACAAAAAGCCACAGGTCAGAATCGCCCCTAGTAGAAACAACTACTGATCGTCGAAACGTCACAAGCATACGGCCACTCTCTTCATCGAGCTCCCAATGAAGTACTGATCCATCTCCTGCTTCCTACTCGGCTGAACCTGCATCTGGTGTTGTAGTATCTGTGAGCCACGAGGACTCAGCAATCCCATAACCATGGGTATCAAGACTAGCAAAGCTTAATGGGTAGGAAGAGGTAAAGTGGTGAGGTTGCAGCAGCGGCTAAGCAAATATGGTGGCTAACCTACGAGTACAAGAATAAGATGAGCATCTACGCAAACGGTCGCAAAAGTAGTGATCTCTAAAGATCCTGAACTACATACGAATCAAACATAACCCCACCGTGTTCTCTTCTCAAAGTGAAAAGAGACAGTCACGGTTACTCACACAGTTGTGTGTTTTACTTTGGATCCTCTGTCAAGTTTTCTACAACCGGATATTAACAAATTCCAATCTTCCACATAACCGCGGGCATGGCTTTCGAAAGATCATAACCCTGCAGGGGTGTCCCAACTTAGGGAAAAGAGGTGAAGCATAAATCCGATCAGGCTCGGCATCCCGGTGCATAAGACATTTCAACAATGGTAAAACAAGTCCAGCAAGACCTCCCGGTGTGTCGACACCCTGATAGTAGCCGCGCGTATCTCGTCTCAGGCCACGACCGGATGGGCGATTCTACAGGTTATATCAATCCTCGAGTTTCCTCGTGGTGACCCCGCAGAACCCCCGTTTGTGACCAACACCATCAGCACTGGCCCCCCTGCTATGTATAAAGAATCCTCGGGTAGCGCTAACTCCCTATGCAATTTAATTAATTAATTAAGTTGTTATTATGAGCAAATTAAAACCAATGTTGGGCCTTGCTGGAGGAGTTTTTATTCAAAGTCGAACTGTCAAGGGGTCCCCATCCACACATCGTGTAAGGAACGCAAAATCAAGGAACATGATGCCGGTTTATCGGCGCCTAAGGTGGCATGAGTGGAACAAAACACCGAGCAAAATGCCAAGCCTTCCACCCATGCCTAGTATATAGGTGTGTTATTAATAATAATAGATATTGTGATATAACAACAACAAGTTCCCACCTGGAACGAACTTCATCTTCACCTGCAGCTAACAACGCTATAAGAGGGGCTGAGCAAGCGGGTAACATAGCCAAACAGTGGTTTTGCTAGGAAGGTGTCAAAGGTTAGAGGTTTCATGGCAACAAGGTGAGGCTGACAATAAAAGATGGGTAGCGCGACATGTAACGATAGCATCGAGACAACTAAGCATGGCAATGGTAGTAAAGGTATCCAAGGGTATGATCATCTTGCCTGGGATTCGCAAGGGAGAAGAACAAGTCCATGAAATAGACGGAGCAACATAGTCGAGCGAATCCTCACAACTCCGGAACGAAACCGAAGCTAACAAGAGAAGCAACCGGAAAGAAGAAACAACACGGTAAACACACAAGCATAAACATGGCATGCGATGCACATCCAAGTATGATGCATGTCCGGTTTAAATATGCATGGCATGGCAATGTGCACAAACAACACTACAAGTTAAGTGGAGCTCAATATGCAACGAGTTGCATATTGACAAAACACCACATTTTATTTATTTAGTTGACTCTCGTTTATTTACAAGACAAGGTTAAATGTTTGTTAACATGGCAAGAGGTGAAGCATAAAAACTACACTATTTAGGCATTTTTTAATGAGGCCGGAAATAACAACAACAATTCCGGAAAAATCCCCATGTGCATGTTTAGCAATTTTAAGCAAACAACAATTCACACATATAATGTTGTTAACATGATGCGGATGACATGATCAAGTTTTATGCAAAATTTTAGTAAAAGTTAACATGAAGAGATAAGAAGTATTGTCACCGTGGTGGAAGAAAAGGTGCCACGACAACGATCCGAAAATGATGCCACGCGACATATCGGTTCCGGTAACTCGTTGAGAGTCCGGTGCAAAAGAAAGGTGGCGTGAACGAGTCGAAAGATGAAAGGTGGGGTGATCCCGTCACCGGGTTCCCACGGGTTGGCGACGAGGCAACCGAGGAACATGACAAAAGGACGAAACGGGCACGGTGCACACAAGGGAAACATCTCATACAACACAACAAGCATCACACGGGTCATCGTCTCGGGGTTATACCTTCGAAACATCGTTTTGGGGCGGATCGAGGTTGTCGAGGAACGTAGGGGAAGTAGACGTTCTCGCGAGTCGTGGTACACGTTCGTAGAGGGAAGTAGTCGTTCACGTTTCCGAAGAGGTACTTGACGGGTCGTCGTGGTACTCGTTTATGTAGTGGTACTTGTCATTTTGTCGCCGTGTAGTCGAACTTGAAGGTCGTCGGCGACTCGAAGGGGTACTTGGCGCTTCAAAACGTTCGTCGTGGTACTTACGGTAGGGGTACACGTCCATGTAGTGGTACTTGTGGTCTCGGCGACGGTACTGGTACATGCATGTAGTGGGAACTTGTCACGTCGGTAGATGTACTCGTATTATGTAGATGTTCGGGTCATCGTAGAGGTACTTGGTGCTTCGGGCTGCCACCGTTTCTCGTTTGTAGATGTACATGTATCCTGGCACTTGGCGAAAAAAATACAGCAGCAACAAAAGGAGATGGGCTACACGGCAGAGTAGCTGCGCCTTGGCGAACAACATCAGCAGCAAAAGGAGGCAGCACGGGCGACGAGGCCGTGGCAGCGGCATGGCGATGGAGGAAACGACGGCGGCCGATGGGCGTCCAGCGGGGCGATGGGGAGGCAGGGCGCGGGTCACAGGGGCTGCACGAGGGGGCTCCTCCCCTCGCGAGGTGGCGCAGGGGCCTGGTGGATCGAGGCCACCGAGGAGGCAGGGGCGGCCGGCTGCTTCTGGTAGGAGGCGCGGTCGAGGAACTCGGGAGGAGAGGCAGAGGCGTCGTCCTGGGGCGACGGGAGGGAGAGGGTGCGGGGCGCTGCTCTCGGCGCTGATGGAGGAGGCCTGCAGCCTTGGCGCTTGGCGAGGAGGAGAAGTGCGGCGCGGCCTGTACCCATGGAGGCGAGGAGGCGCGCGGAGAGCTGGAGATGGAGGGCGCCGGCTCCGGCCCTGGGGCTCCATGGTCGGAGATTGGCGCTCGGGGGGGGGCGACCATGGCGCTGGGGAAGGGGAGATGGCGAGGGGACGTGGGAGATAGCGAGAGGAGGGAGAGCGAACGGGGGTGAGCGAGGGGGAATCGAGGGAACGAGAGGGTCGGCCTCTGGCGGTGCTGGGAGGAAGGAGCGAGGGGAGAGGGAGTAGCGCTAGGGTTACGAAGGGAAAACGGGCCGGTTGGGAGGAGATGGGCCAGGGAGGTAGGCTGCTGGGCTGGCTGCTAGGAGGCCCCAAGCTGGGCTGGTTGGATTAAAAAAACTAAATATCTTCCTTTCTATCACAGGAAAAGAAAGAGAAGCAAAAATATTTATTTGGAGGACCAAATAAATACAAGTTGAGCCAAAGTTTGAATGTAGCTACTCTGGCATAATGTCAAAGCTCCACAACTTAAATTGTAGCAAAAAGGATAAGATCAAGGATTTAAATATCTTGAAAAAGAACGGGATTTAAAATGCAAGTTTGTTGTGGTGAATTCCAAATTAATGGAATATTTATTTATAGCTCCCTAAATATTGGGAGGATATGTTTTAAAGAGAAGTCACACTTCCCTCGATTTAAATGGACCGAAGGTCCACACAATTTATTTAAGTTGAGACGCAAAGATGAATGACATGATGGCATGATGACACGATGCAATGCAAAAAATAAATAACACAAGCACAAATAAAACACACGGGAGAACCTGGAACATCTAGAATCTTCTGGAATCTTCTGGAATCTTCTGGGACGTCGGTCTTCGGGCGTCACAACTTAGGTTTTAGCCATTACGATCTCAAGGTAGATCAACTCTTGTATTCATATTCATCCATACTAATATAGCAGGAAGTAGGGTATTACCTCAATCGAGAGGGCTTGAACCTGGGTAAACATCATGTTCCCAGCCTCCTGTTACCATCAATCCTCTAAACACAAAGCTTGGGCCCCCCCTACCCGAGATCTGTCGGTTTTGACACCGACAATGGTGCTTTCATTGAGAGCTTCGTTGTGCGCTCGCAATGTACGATCGATGGCATTTCTCGTCATCAACGACGGGATCACCTTCGGAAACAACCTGGCTATCGGTCAGGTTCTCCAGCTCGGCGGGTTCGCTGTATGCGTCTGCATGGCCTCTATGCCGGCCGCACTCCCTGCAGCCGTCGAGCATCACCTTTATGACGATTCCGGCCACTCCGATGATGCGACCCCGGCAGAACTCTCGCCCATAAACAAGCTGCTGGATCGCATCGCCACCCTGGGGCTTTCATTGCCAGGAGATCAGATCGGATTTAAATCCGGCCACGATGAGATCGATCCTTCCCCGGTCACTCACCTGGTGGCAGCAGTTGAGGACGGAGCCATAGAGACTTCTCCTCTTAAGACGGAGACCGTCACAGTTCGGATCTCCGAACCCATCGAGACGAACACTCTCCTATCGGATGCCACTGTGTGTTCTTTGAGCTTTGGCACTAACGTTGGGCCCATGGAACGATTGGATCCTGTCGAACCCGGATTCTCGCCACTAGAGGTTGTCAAAACCCCGAATACCACTTTGGGTCGGGATTCAAAATTACCAACACCCACCCACCCTGGCAAAAATTCTCCAAGTAAATCCGGACTCCCAGACATAGACGACCTCGCAAACATACAACAACAGCCCAAGGAAACAATCAACCACTTCTGGGCCAGATTCCTACTTGTCAAACACAAGATCAGGGACTGTTGCAACGACAAAGCAGTCCCCCTTTTTTACTACAACTGCACGAACGAGGGAGTTTCACAGAATTATCGCAGTTAGTACAGAAGTACTGTGCAATGGAAAATACTTGGAAAGCCCGGAATACACCTCTTGAACAGTCCATATACGGACAGTACATTATCAAGGCTAAACGGACATACCCTAGTAGGTCATCCGATAACACGCCTATTCGCAAGAAGAACAAGTCCTCTTTAAGGGGCAGGTCCATACTAGACGAACTACTCGATACACCTTGCCAAATACATGCAACCCCGTACAACGTCCCTAACCATTGCCTTAGAGCATGTTGGGTACTCAATCAGGTAGCAAAGAGCGGTACGACAATTCTTGCCACCGTACCAAGGGAGAAGGATCTTCACTATCTTCGAGACGTTCTCCTCAAATAACCGTCGCAAGAGAGCAAATTGCGAACTTACCGAGGTTTACCTAATTAGCTCTGCAAGCCCATGGAGCAACACGGCAATAAGTTTTTCTGCCGAAGACACACCTCGAGTCCGACCAATCCGAGCATCAGCGGCCCTTGTACTAGACCCAATAGTAGATGGCTTCCGCCTCACTAAAGTACTTATGGACGGAGGAAGCAGACTAAACCTCATATATGAGGAAACACTTGCAAAAATGTAGGTCGAGAAATCCCGCATTGAGCACATGATGTCTACTACACGCTTCTATTCCTGTAGACAGTGTTGGACCTCCAAGAGCAGAGGTTTGTAGGACAGCGGCAAATTTCCCTTAAGTGAGTAACCCAAGGTTTATCGAACTCAGGGAAGTGGAGGTTGAACGTACCCCTTTCAAGCAACCCTGCAATCGAGATACAAGAAGTCTCTTGTGTCCCCAACACACCTAATACACTTGTCAGATGTATAGGTGCACTAGTTCGGCGAAGAGATGGTAAAATACGGATGATAGGAGTGGCAAAGCAAAGTAATATAAATCTGTAATAAAAAGTGCAGCAAGCAAACAAGTGGTAAACGTGAGCACAAATGGTATTGCAATGCTGGAAACAATGCCTAGGCTTCATACTTTCACTAGTGGCAACTCCCAACAACATTGACATAGTCTAATCATATGATATTTCCCATAAAACATGCAATGGAGACGCACTCGGAGGTCATTCCTTTGTGGTCAAGAGAGGACGAGAATTATGTAGGGCTATAAAAGCACACCTCAAAGTTCGTAGTTCTCAATCTATGGATTTCCCAATGTCACCGCGGCATCCAAAGAGAGTACCACAATCACCACAACATATCTCCAGGATAGTCAAAGACAAGCACCAAGAGACTCACAATCTTTAATCAACACACAAAAAAGGAAATCACTCATGAAAATATTCTTCTAATCCATGTCCAATAGACCGCTATCACCTTGGTCTCGGGGATTATACTAGATAAAGACAAGTGAGTACATCAATTCAATACATAGAGGAAGGGGAAATATCATGGGATCACCCTAGATTAACATAGCCTATGATCACAACGAAGATCACATCATGGGAGAGAGAGATAACCACATAGCTACATGTACAAGCCCTCAGCCCCGAAGAAGACTACTCACACATGGCCATGGTGAGCAAGAGATTGATGGTGGTGTTGATGGAGAGGTGCAGCCCGGAGAGGAGGAGGCGTCCGGCGGCAGCCGTGGCGGCGGCGGCCCTCGGGGGTAGCGGCGGCCCTAGGGGGCAGCGGCTCCTTGGCCCCCCTTCTTCCTTGTGGATGGTGCTGGTCCTCCCCTCCAAGACGGCGGCCTGGGAGGAGGAAAATTTGTGGCCCTTGGTGACCTAGGTTTCCTCTCTTTATATAGACTCTCGGATTCCCGTCATCAGATTTTGGGCTTCAGTAAAACGGGCTTTTCTCGGCCGTCCGGACTCCGATTTGGACAAATTTTATATCCAGAAGCATCCTCTCGAAATTCCCCACAACTTCCGCTACTAGGATTTTTCCGTTTGACGTCGTCTTCGGGCCGGAACGTGACCATCTTCTAAAAATGTTCTCAGACAGATTTCAGGAAAGTCAAAGTCCTACTCTAATACGACTCCTTTTGCGTTTTTGTCGATTTCCAAGTAATTCCTCAACAATAAAGTGTAAAACAAGAACATTGTGCACTTTTGCAACCATTAGTAGGTTAGTCCAATAAATGCCTAAAAAGATAGAAAACTTTGATATAAACATGAGACAATGATGCAAAACAATCATGTCACAAGCAAAAATTATGGATACGTTTGGGACGTATCAACATCCCCAAGCTTAATTCCTACTCGTCCTCGAGTAGGTAGAATGATAACATAGATAATTTTTGAGGTGACATGCTACTAACACAATCTTGATCAAGTAATATAGTAAAACACATGAACTGAAATAAAGTGAACCAAAACAATTGTCTATAGTTGAAAGCAAGTAAACAATGAATAACCAAGTGATCATCTAAGTAAATTCTATTCATGAATAGTACAATTGAAGACATGAAACTATAAAGTTAAGCACAACTGTTAGCCCCAAAGGAGTTCTCTCATCAAAAGCATTCTAGTTAACACAAAAGGAAGATAAAGTTTCAGCAATGCTTTCCACTTTTCAACATTTTATCTCATGGATAAGTTCAATGCACTAGGATTATATATAACTAAGCAGAAATTTTGAACATAATCAACTTGAACCCAGGGTTAACACTAGATGCTTGCTTGTGGTGGAGGAAGAAGATTAGAACATAGGAAAACTGACTCAACATTTAAAAGTAAAAGATAGGCCCTTCGTAGAGGGAAGCAGGGACTACTCATGTGCTAGAGCTTTTTATTTTTGAAAACATAGAGATATAAAAGCAATTTTGAGAGATGTATGCTTATGTCAACGAATGGTAATAAACAATGCACTACTACTCATGCCAAACAGAACTTAAGAGCGGCTCCCATAGAGGAATGATAACACTCCCCTTTCTCCTTTGTTTATCACTAGCCAAAGTTTGTCTGATTTCTCAGGTACGATGTGTGAAGGAGGTTTTTGATATTGATATTGATGACATGTAAAGTGGGCTGGCATACCCTTTTGCCAGCTCTTTTTGCAAAATTAAGGACATGCACATTATTCATGCACGTCAGGGGTCGTTCTGTCCAACACAAGTAATAATGAACTATCTACCAGTTCCTCATGAGCTAAAACAGAGACACAAATAAGGATAAATTTTGAAGGTTCTAAAGGTAGCACATGAGCAATTTACTTGGAATGGCTATTAAATACCATGCATAGGTAGGTATGGTGGACACATATGGCAGAATTTTGGCTATGGAATTTAGATGCACGAGCAGCATTCCCGCTCAGTACAGAGTTTTTGGTTTAGCAAGTTTTTAGCAAGCACATGTTAACCGGTACAAGAGAATTATAACATCCTTTCAGCATAATTATAAGACTTCTACACTGTCTTCCTTGTCAACCATCTTACTTCTAAAAAGAGAACAAGAACTTTAAAACTACCAATGGTGAAAAACTAAACAATTGCAAACTTCAAAGGTATTTCTTCATTAATAAGACTTTATTAAATGATCTCCATGTTTAGACATCACTACTTAATTTCTCAAAACAATTGATAGGGATCAAGTTACTCAATGATCTTCAAGACTATGCAAGCTTTTTATTCTTTGCACCACGGCCACACTTGGCATTTACTTTACCAACATATTATTTAGCAATTAAACCAATTAACTCTCCAAAAAGATATAAGTGAAGCAAGAGAGTACTTTCTATAAAAGAACTAATAGCTCTGAACATGATATGAAAGAAAAACAAGAGCTAGAAGCATATAACAAGGTAGCTAAAACACTCAAAAAGATATAAGTGAAGAACATGAGTGTTTCATGAAAAAGCGGAGCGTGTCTCTCTCCCAAATAAGAATGATCAGATGCAACTTATTTAAGACCAGCAAAGAAAACAAAACAAAACTGAAAACAAAACAAAAAGATGCTCCAAGAATAGCACATAACGCATGAAGTGATTACAATATAGTGGAACGAAAGACGAACTGACAATTGTTGATGGAGAAGGGGATGCATGGGGGCATCCCCAAGCTTAGACGCTTGAATCTTCTTGAATATTTCTTGGGGGTGCACGGGGGCATCCCCAAGCTTGAGCGTTTGACCCTCCTGAGTCTTCTTTTATCATCTTCCCTCGCACACTTGAAAACTCCCTTCATACATAACTCATCATAATCTGATTAGCGAGGTTAGTACCCACAATAAAATAACTTTTCCCTACTGGAAATAAAGTTAATCTTGAAGAGCTACTGTTTCTCAAGATTGCCAAAAGGTTTTTGCAAAGAAAAAACAAGCTCAAGGTTTGCAAAACGAAGAAAAGGCAAAACAGGACAGAATTTGTGAAAAACAGACCAGCAGGTAGTAAATAATTTTTTCGGGGCACTTCTGCAACTCAAATCAAAAAACTCATAACAGACGCTCGAAAGCCAATTGTATAGAGCACGCTGTCAAAAAAATTCAGATCAAAAAGATGATCTGGTGATTTTATTCGAATTGTTCTGTCCAAGGACAGAATCTGTTTCCTGGACAGCACATCACAACTTTTGAACTTTCTTGCAATCGGAGGCTAAACTTGGCACAAAGCTGAAAAATAAAGATATAATGATCTTGCTACAGTAGTAACAAACATCAAGACCACTAAAAACTGAAAGAATAAACTGAAAGCAAAGATAACAAGGGTTGTCTCCCTAGAGCTCTTTCTTTATAGCCATAAAGATAGGCTTAAGACTTTAAAGATGCTCTCGTAGGAATAAGAGTTGAAGAACAAAAGAGAGCATCAAGAAGCAAATACCAAACACATTTAAGCCTAACATGCTTCCTATGCATGGGAATCTTGTAAGAAAATAAATTATTGAAGCATAAAGCAACTAGCATAGGAAGACAAAACAAGCATAACTTCAAAATATTCACCATAAAGAGAGGAAACTTCTTATTATTAAGATATTTAGAACCATGTCTCCCTCTCTCATTATAAATTTCAGTGGCATCATGGATGAACTCAACAATATAACTATCACATAAGGCATTATTTCCATGATCCAAAAGGATAAAAGTATCATTACTCTTCATATAAGCAAAATCTTTCTTATTAGGAATAGTGAGAGTAAAGCAATCATAACCATCATGGTAATCATCATATTTAGGAGGCATATCATAATCATAATAAATTTTATCCTCAATAGTAGGTGTACTAAAAAGCTCACATTTATCATTTTAATCATCATATATAGGAAGCAAAGTATCATCAAAGTAAATTTTCTTTTCAAAAGTTGGGGGACTAAAAATATCATGTTCATCAAACGTGGCATCCCCAAGCTTAGAGCTTTCCATGTCATTAGCAATATTGATATTAAAAAAACATACTAATAACATCACCACCATCATGATTGTTATGCAAATAATAAAGTTCCAAAGGTTTTTTAATTTTCTCTTCAAACACATCATGTCCAAGTTCAAGGTAGAGCTTATAAAGCTCTCTCATATTTTTGTTCTTTTCCATTAAGCAAAACTAGTGAAATAAAAACAAGAAACAAAAAGATTTAATTGCAAGATCTAGAGAAGGTACCTTCACTTACCTCACTTCCCCGGCAACGGCGCCAGAAATAGCTTGATGTCTACTACACGCTTCTATTCCTGTAGACAGTGTTGGGCCTCCAAGAGCAGAGGTTTGTAGGACAGCAGCAAATTTCCCTTAAGTGAGTAACCCAAGGTTTATCGAACTCAGGGAAGTGGAGGTTGAACGTACCCCTTTCAAGCAACCCTGCAATCGAGATACAAGAAGTCTCTTGTGTCCCCAACACACCTAATACACTTGTCAGATGTATAGGTGCACTAGTTCGGCGAAGAGATGGTAAAATATGGATGATAGGAGTGGCAAAGCAAAGTAATATAAATCTGTAATAAAAAGTGCAGCAAGCAAACAAGTGGTAAACGTGAGCACAAATGGTATTGCAATGGTGGAAACAAGGCCTAGGCTTCATACTTTCACTAGTGGCAACTCCCAACAACATTGACATAGTCTAATCACATGATATTTCCCATAAAACATGCAATGGAGACGCACTCGGAGGTCATTCCTTTGTGGTCAAGAGAGGACGAGAATTATGTAGGGCTACAAAAGCACACCTCAAAGTTCGTAGTTCTCAATCTATGGATTTCCCAATGTCACCGCGGCCATCCAAAGAGAGTATCACAATCACCACAACATATCTCCAGGATAGTCAAAGACAAGCACCAAGAGACTCTCAATCTTCAATCAACACACAAAAGAGGAAATCACTCATGAAAATATTCTTCTAATCCATGTCCAATAGACCGCTGTCACCTTGGTCTCGGGGATTATACTAGATAAAGACAAGTGAGTACATCAATTCAATACATAGAGGATGGGGAAATATCATGGGATCACCCTAGATTAACATAGCCTATGATCACAACGAAGATCACATCATGGGAGAGAGAGATAACCACATAGCTACATGTACAAGCCCTCAGCCCCGGAGAAGACTACTCACACATGGCCATGGTGAGCAAGAGATTGATGGTGGTGTTGATGGAGAGGTGCAGCCCGGAGAGGAGGAGGCGGCCGGCGGCAACCGTGGCGGCGGCGGCAGCCCTCCGGGGCGGCGGCGGCCCTCGGGGGCAGCGGCGGCCCTAGGGGGCAGCGGCTCCTTGGCCCCCTTCTTCCTTGTGGATGGTGCTGGTCCTCCCCTCCAAGACGGCGGCCTGGGAGGAGGAAAATTCATGGCCCTTGGTGACCTAGGTTTCCTCTCTTTATATAGACTCTCGGATTCCCGTCATCAGATTTTGGGCTTCAGTAAAACGGGCTTTTCTCGGCCGTCCGGACTCCGATTTGGACGAATTTTATATCCAGAACCATCCCCTCGAAATTCCCCACAACTTTCGCAACTAGGCTTTTTCCGGAGCATGCTTTAGTTGTCTCTCGTATGCTTAACTCCGAGAAGACAAAACTTGGGGTTGACCACGATAGACTCAAGGAGGATTTTGTTACACTTGACAAGGCTCACAAGGCCTTGAAAGGTATGCATGCTTCTCTCAAGGAGTCTCATGATCAAATCCAAGTTTCGCTAACCAAGGAAAAGGCCATATTTCCTTGCATGGTGTTGATTGATAATGCAAATGCTACTAACCCATGTTGCGAGCATGTGCATCTTGTTGAAGAAAATGCCAAGTTGAAGAAGCAACTTGATAAAGGCCTTGTGACATGCATACAAGGTGAGAAGAACCTCAACAACCTTTTGAGCAATCAAAAGGAGGTTGTGGCAAAGGAAGGAATTGGGTTTGCTCCTAAGCCCAAAGAAGAAGAAGAATGACAAGACCAAGCTACCTCCCCCTCTCCGACAAACCTTTGTGAAAGAGGGAGAGGGCGCCTCTAAGAAGAAGAACAATGTGAAGGGTGGTGGTGTCAAGAAAAACCCCACCATACCATCAAACATGGCCGGCGACTTTAATCCTTCATATGTTTTATGTCGTGCTAGTGATGGTCATGTTTTCGCTAAATTTGTTGGTACTTCTTATGAGTACATTGAATGGTCTATTTGGGTTCCTAAGACCCTTGTTACTAACCTCAAAGGACCCATTACCAAATGGGTACCTAAATCCAAGCATTGATCTCTTGTAGGAGTTTGCTTCCGGTGGGGGATCATGGTTGCTCGATAGCTGAGCCACAAATCATATGACCGGAAGTAAAGAATTGGTGGTGGACGTGCATCTTGGTTCATCTATGGCCACCAACGTCGAATGGGGTGATGCTTCATCTTCTAAGGTATTGGGGCTTGGCAAGGTTATTGTTTCTCATGATCTCACGATCGAGAAAGTCATGCTTGTTGAGTCCCTTGCATACAATTTACTTTCTGTTCACCAACTTGCACTCATGGGCTTTGCTACATTCTTTGATATTGATACAGTGGCCCTCTTGTGGAGCAAGACTCTTAAAGTAGCCTATGTTGGACATGTCGAGAACGGTCTTTATGTGGTTAACTTCTCGAAGCAACCCACTAAGACCGCGACATGTCTAATTGCTAAAGTTGATGTGGGATGGCTTTGGCATCGCCGGTTAGCCCATGTCAATATGAGATCTTTGAAAAGTCTTCTCAAGGCGGACCATGTCCATGGACTAACAAATGTTAGCTTTGCCAAAGATCGTGCTTGCAGGGCGTGCATTGAAGGAAAGTTACATGAGACGGCTCACCCTCCCACGACTATCATCTATTCAAAAAGACCCCTAGAGCTCCTTCACATGGATCTCTTTGGCCCTCCATCTTTTGATAGTCTTGGGGGTAGAAAGTATTGCTTGGTGATTGTGGATGATTATTCAAGATACACCTGGGTATACTTCTTCAAGAAGAAGAGTGAGACCCAACAAACCGTCATCAACTTTGCAAATGAAGCTCAACGACAACATGAAGCAAAGATTTTGATGATCCGAAGTGACAATGGCACCGAGTTCAAGAACTACACCTTGGATGAGTTTCTTAGTGATGAGGGGATCAAACATCAATATGCAGCACCCTATACCCCTCAACAAAACGGTGTAGCGGAGAGAAAGAACTGGACACTGATGGATGCAGCAAGGACCATGATGGCGGAATTCAAATCTCCATACAACTTTTGGGCCGAAGCCATCAACACCGCGTGTCATGCATCCAATCGGCTCTACCTCCGCAAAGGCTTGAAAAAACTCCATAAGAGATACTCACCGGTGACAAGCCCAAGCTCAAGTACTTCCAGGTGTTCGGGTGTAAGTGTTTCATCCTCAAGAAAGGTGTTCGTTTGTCTAAATTTGAATCTAGAGCTCATGAGGGCATATTTGTTGGTTATGCTACAAACTCTCATGCTTACCGTGTCCTCAACAAGTCCAATGGACTCATTGAGGAAACGAGTAACATAGAGTTTGATGAAAATAACGGCTCCCAAGTGGAGCAAAGTGGTACTTGTGATGTTGGTGATGAAATTCCTCCTCAAGCCATAAGAAGAATGGGTGTTGGATATATCCTACCCATTGACGAACCCCTTGTGGCCGAAGGAGAAGGACAATGTTCCACTCAAGTGGAACCATCACCAACCCAAGACCCACACGCTTTCAAAGAACAAAGTGAAGGCCCTCAACCGGACGAACAAGGCCAAGTGCAAGACCAATCACAAGATGGTGCGGAGCCACCAAATGATACACAAGGCCAAGTTCTACCCTCTAAGCAAGATCAAGATCAAGAGAAAGCTCAAGATCAAGATCTAGCTCATAACGTCGCTCAAGATGATCAACTCAGATCTCCTCAATTATCTCTTGAGGAACAATTGGAGCGTCGTGCTGCAAAAGTTGCCTCCAGGCTTGCTTCCAGAGAACATCACATGGAGACTATTCTTGGAAGAATCAAAAGGGGGGTAAGCACTCGTAGACAATTAGCAAACTATTATGCTCATCAAGCTTTTGTCTCCTGTGTTGAACCTCAGAAGGTCTATGAGGCGCTCGAAGACCCTGATTGGCTTAATGCCATGCATGAAGAACTCCATAACTTCGAGCGCAACAAAGTGTGGCGTCTGGTGCCGAGGCCAAAGGAGAACCATAATGTCATTGGAACCAAGTGGATCTTTAAGAACAAGCAAGATGCTCATGGCATCGTCATCCGCAACAAGGCGCGTCTGGTGGCTCAAGGCTACTCCCAAGTCGAGGGTATCGACTACGGTGAAACCTTTGCCCCTGTTGCTCGCCTTGAATCTATTCGTTTGTTGCTTGCCTATGCTTCTCATCATAACTTTAAGTTGCAACAAATGGATGTGAAAAGTGCATTTCTTAATGGTCCTATTAATGAGTTGATGTTAAAGAACCCCCAGGGTTTGAGGATCCCAAGGTCCCCAATCACGTGTACCAACTCGATAAGGCACTCTATGGCCTTAAACAAGCCCCACGTGCGTGGTATGAGCATCTTACCGAGTTGTTACAAGATCGTGGGTTCAAAATTGGGAAAATCGACCCCACTCTTTTTACCAAGAAGGTCAAAGGGGAGTTGTTTGTCTGCCAACTATATGTTGATGATATTATCTTTGGTTCTCCTAACAAAGCTTTCAATAATGAGTTCGCCGCACTCATGACCACACATTTTGAGATTTCTATGATGGGAGAGTTGAAGTACTTCCTTGGGTTTGAGATCAAGCAAAGAAGAGAAGGGATCTTTATCAAACAATCCAAGTATACTCAAGACATGCTCAAGAGGTTCAATCTAAGTGATGTCAAGCCGGCTACTACTCCGATGCCAACCAAGTGCCAACTTGACATTGATCCCAATGGTAAAGCGGTGGATCAAAAGGTATATCGCTCTATGATCGGATCCTTGCTTTACCTTTGTGCATCTAGACCAGATATTATATTGAGTGTGGGAATCTGTGCACGGTTTCAAGCCTCACCTAAGGAAAGTCACTTTGTGGCAGTCAAGCGAATCTTTCGACATTTGGCTCATACCCCAAACTTTGGCTTATGGTACCCTAGAGGAGCAAACTTCAACCTTGTAGGTTTATCTGATTCGGACTGGGCAGGAGACAAAGTGGATAGGAAGTACACTTCCGGAGGGTGCCAATTTCTTGGTTGCTCTCTGGTAAGTTGGTCGTCCAAAAAGCAAAGTTGTGTGTCTCTCTCATCCACTGAAGCAGAGTATGTGGTAGCTGGCAGTTGTTGTGCTCAACTTCTATGGATGAGGCAAACTTTAAAGGATTACGGTGTCACTTGTGACAAAGTGCCTCTTTGGTGTGACAATGAAAGTGCCATCAAGATTTCTCTCAACCCTGTGCAACACTTCAAGACGAAGCATATAGAGATTCGGTATCACTTCATCTGGGATCATATACAGCAAGGAGAGATCGAGCTTCACTATGCAACACTCATGATAACCTTGCAGATATCTTCACAAAGCCTTTGGATGAAGCAAGATTTCGCGAGTTAAGGCATGAGCATATCATTGATTTGAGCAATGTGGCTTGAGCACGTGCACACCCCACCATACTCTTCATATTGTCTAATCTAGATGCAGGCATGGACATAGGGGGAGTGTTGTTTTCTCAATGAACTCTCTCTCCCCCCATAATGCATAAATTGATCAAGTCTTTCACATTAACCATCTTTGATGGTACTTGTGCTTCAAGGACGAGTTTTGCTCATGGGCCCAAGGTTAAAATCTTCGCGGCGCCATACCTCTTGACTCAAACATAGGTGGCTTCGGCCACCGCCCTCTCTTGAAGAGGGGTTTCTTGTCTCTTGCTGGTGTGTGTTTGTTGTGTCTTGGTCTTCCTTGCTTTGGTGTTCTCTTTCTTGAGCGAAGCCTTGAAGTATAGTTGCCGTGACATGCTGGGCGGTACTACCGCTGGTGGTGCACGGTACCACCGCTTATAAGCGGTACTAACGCCCTCCAGCGCGGTACTACCGCTGCGGGGCGGTACGAGGGGGTTATATCAGGGCAGGGGGAGGTTTCTCTCCCCCATACCCATTCACTCGCCCCTTCGTTCCTCGTCCTCTCTCCAGCACTTTGTCGCCACGGGAGGGCTCCGGCGGATCTCCTCCTCTGGGGCGTTCCTCTCCATTTCCTTCGGTGGAGTCGATCCACACCTAGTCCTCGTGCCATGGATGCCGGTATTGCCCCCATTCCTTTTCTCCTCTTGTCTCGTTTTCAGATCTTGTGTTTTAGGGGCAATAGTGGTTGCATCTCTTGATTTTTGGCTAAATCTAGGCTTGAGAAGGTTGGAGAAGGCAACTAGACTGTCTAGATTAGAATTTGGTAGGAATATTTTTGAATTTGACAGGCCGGTAGTGCCGAATCTGACCACGGTACTAGGGAATTATTGTTCCCCCGCCTCGAGCAGTACTACCACTCCCTGGAGCGGTACTACGGCTTAGGCGGTACTACCGCTTAGAGGTCACAGTACTACCGCTGCCTGCCCAGTTCAACCATGTTTTTCCCTTTCACTGATCTTCTTTTGTTGTGTTCGTTGGCTTATGCTCGTTCTTTCTGGTTGGTTTGCTTGTGTTTGTGTTTGGTTCCAGGTGATGAAAATCCTGAGCATCAAGCTCGTTGTATCAACCCCAATCGTGCAACCTCGAAGCGCTACCGCACATCTGAGTCTGCAGGAGGTTCCTCTAGTGCTCCACCTCCACCTTAACAGAAGAAGAAGTCCATGGCGAAGCCAAAGGGCAAAAATGTGACACAAATGAGTGGCAAGGAGTTCTGGGCAAGGCGTCGCCGCAATCCCTATGAAGTTGATCAAGAACCCAATTTGGTCAATCGTCCGTTCTCGAACCGCTTTCAGTTTGCCATCTACTTTGTTGTGATCAAGGCGAAAAAGAATCTCTTTGTCAGTGTTCGCTCCATCGAGAAGGATTACCTGGAGAAGGATCCTAAGTATTTTGGCGATGCTCTTCAGATGTGCTTGCAGCTTAACATTCTCCAGATCATTCAGTTCAACAAGGATTTTGATGCAGATCTTGTGGCTCAATTCTATGCCACTGTCCATCTAGGGACGGATGAGGACAGAACTTTAACATGGATGACCAATGGCAAATTGCTTTTTGTCAAGTGGAAGGCTTTCATGGAGTTACTTGGGGTGGAAGACCAGGGGCTTGAGACTCCGGTTGGCTTTCGTCCTCATTAGAACACTACCTCCACTCACAAGCAAGCTCTCTGGCCCTATTGCACTGTGAAGGTCCACCCTGAAACTAAGAAGGTAACATATGAGTTGTCTGCCTATCTGGATATCCTTCACCGCATCTTCCGTCAGACTCTCTTCCCTCGAGTTGGGAATCATGATATGGTTCACTCCTATCTTGTGGACATGCTTCTCTTTTGCCAGCATCAGCTAGAGAAGAACACTGGTGAGTCACTGGATATTTCTCATGTGATGTGGTCTGAGCTCCTATCTGCCATCTCTGAACGCAAGTGCCTGATTGTAATGCCCCGGATGTAACAATTTCCCTTTTGGGCATATAATATATCTCCGGCTTCATCACTTCCATTCCAGGTGCTTTGTCTTTTTGGGTTTTCGCCGTTTTGTCGCGTTGCGTGTGTGGCATTCATTCATATCATGTAGTCATGAGCATTGCATCGCATTTGTGTTGTCGTTTGCATCCGGTTCCACGCGTTCCTTCCCGTTGTCCATTTCGCGTTCCGGAGCTCCCTCACGTGTCCGTGGCATCCCCGAGGCCTACTTTGGTGTTTGGCCATGTAACGTTACCGGTTTGGCGCGAGTCTTGTCGTGTGTTGTTGTTTTGATGTGTGTAACTCGCCTGTCAAATCTCGTCGCGTTTCGAGTTCGTTTGGTGCTCCAACAGTTATTCTCGTGGACTCAAAGTGCCTCCACTTTGAAGCCCAAGACACCCCTCCAACAGCCCACCAAACCACTCCAAACCCCTCCTATCATCTAGGCCATCCAATTCTAATCGCGTGGCCGAAAACCACACCTCATTTGGACAACCCTAGCTCCTTGTGCCTATATATTTGTCCACTCCCCCAATTTTTGCCCCAAATCAAGGAAACCCTAGCCCCACTTCATCCTCTTCCTCCAGCCACCACCACCTCGCCGGAGTTTCGCCGGAGTTTGCCGGAGCACCACCACCTCACCGGAAAACACCTCTCCTTCCACCTCATCCTCTCCTCCGCGCCGTTCCACCCCTCACCGCGCCCCACGCCCTCAGATCCGGCCTCTTCCCGCATAGCCGCCGCCTCCTCCGGCCGGCCGGCTGCCCGCGCCGCCCTCCACCACAGAAATCCAGCGCCGGCTTCGAAGCTCCAGCCACCGTGTCGCCTGGATCGATCTGATCCAGGGTCAAGGCCCCGAGCCGCCACTCCGCTGGGCCGTTCCACCCTCCAGATTGCCCGATCTGGGCTCGCCTCGCTTCGCCAGGGAGCCGGCCTCCTCCCGCGCCAGGCCAGATCCGCCGGGCCGTGATCCCGTCGCCGCCTGGGCCACCGTTCGCCAGCCGCCTCCCGCAGAAGCCCACGTCCCAGTCCCTTCGCCGCATCCCCCGCTCGCCAGGCTGCCTCGCCTCTTCCGCGAGACAGGCCGCCGCCTCGCTGGGCCGGCCCGATCGCCAGGCGCCCGAGGCCGCACCGAGCCGCCTCGCCCCAGGCCCACGCCACCGCGGGCCAGCCGTCAGCCTCCGCTCCCAGCGGCCCGTCCAGCTCCGCCGACGCCACCGCCCGGAGGCCCAGTCCGCCGCTCCCGCGCTAGGCCAGCGCCGTCGCGGCCCGTCTCCAGCCGCCAGATCCGCGGGCCGAGGCCCGTTTCCTCCTTTTTCCTTCAGATCTTGAGGTTGACTCAAATTCCCTAAGTCCCTGTTGTTTATGTGTGCTGATGCATTTTTTCAAACTGTGATATCTTTTCGTGTGATGATCCGTTTTGCGCAAATGACATGTCCAGACATTCGTGGTGATTAGCACTACGTTTCATTTCTTTGTGCCATGCATGTTTGAGGTCATCTAGGTGCTTATTTTTCTGTTGCAAGAGTGCATCCCGTTATAAATTGCTGTTAGTGATGTTTTTATGCCATCTTTGCATAGTGGTATCTTTTAGCTCGTTTATCCGAATGATGCAAATGACATGTCCACGTGTTCGTCTTGCCATGCTCTACATGATGATTGCTTAAACTTGCATGATAGAATTAATCTTGCCATGTTTTTCTCCATTGCAAAATGCCATGTGGCTGTGATGTTGTTAGACTTGTTATGAAATGCCAACTTGAGGAGCTCATTGCTATCATTGTGGTTGTCCCCATGATGCATGCTTAGGTGTTTTGGAATCACCATCATATGTACTTTGATGTGGTGCTTACCACTTGACATGTATAGTTTTGAGGTGATTTAAACTTGCTCTCAAAGATGCCATGATGAAACTGCTGTTTTAACACTTAGTGAAATTTCACTAAGTCTGGAATCTGTAATTTCCAGATGCCATGTTTGCTTGTTGTTCTAGGACAAACCATGATAGTTTTGGGGTGACTCCTGATGATTCCTTGTAGTATATATTGTTGGCTATCCATTCATACTCTCACATGCTTATTTGAGTGGCTGTAGCATATTTAACTTTTGCTCCAAAGTTGCAATAAATTACTGTTGTCAGGATTTTGTTGTCATGTTCAATATGTCCAAGCTTGTTGCTATTGATCCGTGGCTCCTCTGGGGGTGCACCAATGGACTTATTTTCTATAGGATATGTCTAGTTTACGTTCATCCCCTTTGGCATGATGTTTGAGTGCTGTAGCTTATTTATCTAGTGCTCCGAAGTTGCTATGTTGCTGTAATTTTCAGCTTTCGCATGTTCATTGTTTTGTGTGTAACTTTTAGCCCGTAGCTCCGATTGCAGCAAGTCTTATATGAAACTTGATTGATTTTTCGTGTAGATTCATAATATACTATTGTTATCTTGTTTTGAAGCTTTTTGCTTGAGTGCATATTGTCATGCTCATTGTGATCCCTTAGTGCATAAGTCATGCATCCATCATTTTTGTGTGCGCATTGCATCTTGTTGATTCGTGCATTGTGTGGTTGTGTTGATTAGAGCCGGAAGCTTAGACTGAGTACGAGCACGAGCACGAGGTTACTACCGAGCTTGAGAACGAGGACCCCTCTTACGATCCGAACGACAACTCTTCAGGCAAGATGACCGAACCCGGATACCATTACTATTTTTGCCTATTGCTAGAAGTCTCGATCTATAGTTTTGCCTCGATGCCCATATGTTTCATGTCAGCCTCCTACTTGTAACCATGATCATGTCTAGCCACCCTACCTATGCAAACCATTGTTTGGCTATACGTAGGCTTCGCTCAGCCCCTCTTATAGCGTTGTTAGTTGCAGGTGAAATTGAAGATGCTTGCTTCACGTTGAAGTTTTGTTGGGTTATATCACACTATATAAATGCTTAAAATGAAATCATCTATATATTGGCAATGGGTGGAAGGCTAAGCCTTTTGCTTGGTGTTTTGTTCCACTCATGCCGCTAGGAACCGTTTAAACCGGTGTTATGTTCCTTGATTATGCGTTCCTCACACGGTTGGGGTTATGGGGCCCCCTCGATAAACCGCTAAGTGCTAAGTCTTTTCCAGCAAGTCCCAACATTGGTACTATTTGCCTAATAACTAATAAAACTTGCATAGGGAGTAATTAACCCTCTTTCTTAATCAACAACCCCGGGCCAGTGCTCCACATGAGTGTTGGTCCGAAACGGGGAGCCTGCGGGGCCACCACGAGGGAACTCGAGTTTGGTAAAAACCCGTAGCTTCACCCATCTGGTCGTGGCCTGAGACGAGATACGCGCGGCTACTATCAGGGTGTCGGCACGCCGGGAGGATTTGCTGGATTAGCCTTACCTTAGTTCGGAGTATCTTGAGCACGGGATTCCGAGTATACTCGGGTCTTCCCACCTTGGAGTTGCGACTCCGCGGATCGTGGGCTTGTCATGGGCCAAGTTGGAAAACCCCTGCAGGGTTATGAACTTTCGAAAGCCGTGTCCGCGGTTATGTGGCAGATGGGAGCTTGTTAATATCCGGTTGTAGAAAACTTGATACATTGTTCTAATACACTACTAGCGTGAGTATCGTGACTGTCATTTTCTGAAAGGGGTTTCGGGAGATGAACACGGTGGGGTTATGTTTGACTGGCTTTAGTTAGGATCACTTAGTGATCATCTCTCGACCGAGGCGCCTTCTCTTCTCGCTCTCTTATACGTAAGCTAGGCTAGTGCTGCTGCAACCACTTTCTCATTCTTTTCTTCAGCCTTATCCTCTCCCAAGGCTTAAATAGTCGTGTTACCCGGGAACGGGATTGCTGAGTCCTCTGTGGCTCACAGTTACTTCACCACACCAGATGCAGGTCCGATGGTGAGCTATCCAGGTGATGGCACTGAGCTAGACTGGGAGTATGACGAGGAGCGTAGCCGTTACTATGTTCGTTATCCTGATGATCAGTAGTGGAACTTCTACTAGGATTCGATCCGACATGTGGATTTAAATTATGTTTGGTATCTTGTCATTTGGATTTTACCCTTAGATGGGCTGTGATGGTCTTTTGTATGATGATTGAAACATGTAATGTATTTGTGTGACGTGGCGAGTGTAAGCCAACTATTTTATGTTTTCCATCCCCGTCTTTTACATGAGTTGTGCAAAGATACCAAACTTGCGATCATTCCAGCATGGGGTTATGTCTCTAAGTCGTGCCTCGACACGTAGGAGATATAGTCCCATCCTGGGCATTACAAGTTGGTATTCAGAGCCTTCTCCGACCTAGGAGCCCCCACTTTTTGATCGAATCGTTGACGGTCGAGTCTAGGCACACACTGAAAATATTTTGAGTCCTATATTTATATCGGAGAGTAGGATTTCTTTGCTTCTCATCCCCTTTCTCTCTGGTGAGGACTCCTGACGACTACTCTTGCCTCTTCTACTTTCAAAAATTGCACCAATTTTTTTTTAGGAATCTCGCGAGTATTGTGGGATTGTTTCGATGTTCTTGTGACGAGAATATTGTTCTCGATGCCTCCTGACATTAGGGGTTGTGGCAGTGTCCCGGGGAGTTGAGCTTCGGGGTATTGTCGTCACAAGCATATCGCGGCAGTACTAAATACTTAAGACGGCCGACATCGAAAATCTCTCCTATACGGTTAGTGACAAGATAACCCCGACATCACCCAGTACTGGGGAGGTAGTTCGGGAGTATTGCCATAGCTTGTTATAGTGGATGCTTTTCGAAGGTCCGAGGTAGACAGTTTCCGAGAAAGACTGGTTATGTGTTGAAGGATGGATACAGCTGGATGTAGGTTTAGAGTTGATTGCGCGGTGCTTCCCCTGTATCCCCAACACCTGATTGCATAACTGGAAACTTTCGGAAATTAATAGGTGGGTTTATCCAGTAGATCGTAGGCATTCTTCCAACAAATGCAGGTTAGCGAGTTTGGGGTTCTACATTGAGTGAAGTGGTTTTATGACCGATGTTCCGATCGGGAGTTGCATCTTAAAGGGTCCTTGGCTATGCTGATCCGGGGATTGCAAAACCCTTTCGTAACGCGTTCATAAGCTTTCAGCACAAAGATGTTAGAACGAAGCTCCTATCTTGTGTTTGTTTCCGTCCGTACCTTGTGCTTTTCTTATTTACCTTTTGTCCCCTATGTGGCTTCTCGTGAAGATTGATGTTATCATTTAACTAAGAATTTCATTCGTTCCTCTTGTTCGAATGATTCTTGTGAAGACTTGTTGCAATTCATTCCGTTGTTTCAGCTTATACCTTCTTTCAATCAATTGCTGATTCGTGGTCATCTCTTTCAGGATGGCTCCGAAAAAAGTTCCCAACGCTAACCCAGAGGGTGAAGAGGTCCCAGATCGTCCTCCTTCCCCTCCTCCTCCGTCTGAGGCTTGGAGAGAGATTATGCAGACTACAAACCAGAACACCCAGATGTTGATGCAGATGATGCAGCAGATGCAAGCTAATCAAGCTAATCAGGGTGTTCCAGGGAATCAAGGCAACTTCTTCAACCAGCAGCACCATGCTACTCTCAACCAGTTCTTGGCCAATAATCCAAAAGCCTTCAGTTACTGTGTCGACCCTCTTGATGCTGAAGATTGGTTAACCGATATCAAGAAGCATTTTGAGTGCAGTAACGTAAGAGAAGAGGACTATGTGAAGTTTGCAGCCTTCCAACTCAAAGACCAAGCAGCTGACTGGTGGCAGCAGTACAAAGACTCCAGGCCAGGTCGTGTGATCTCTTGGGAGGATTTCTGCAAGGACTTTCGCTCTCACCATATTCCAACAAGTGTCATCGAGGGTATGCGTGAGCAATTCCGCAACCTGAAGCAGGGCTCTATGACTGTCTACCAGTATAATGTCAAGTTCCAAAACCTCGCCCGCTATGCTAAGCAAGACATTCCTGATGCCAAGAGCAAAATCTATCAGTTCCGCGGAGGTCTCAAGGATGAACTTCAACTTGCTCTCACCTTGTTCAAGCCCGATGAGTTCGACAAATTCTATAACATGGCTTTGAAACAAGAGGCAGCTCAGCTCAAGATGGAGGCTTCTAAAAAGAGGATTCGAGATGCCGTTCACTCCTCCTCATCTTCTCAAGTCGTCGCGAAGCAACAGAAATTTTGGCTTCCTCCTCCTCCAGTGATTCGAGCTCCTTACAACAACTCCAACAGCAACAAGAACTCAAGTGGTCGTGGTTTCTCCCACCCACCCAACCCGAGCAACCAGTCGAGGAATCAGTTTCAGTCTCAAGGTTCCAAGTCAAGTGGTTCTCATTTCCGTCCTCTCTCAGAAGTGACTTGCAACAAGTGCACTCAGAAAGGTCACTATGCCAACAAGTGCCCCAACCCGAAGCGCCTTCCACCTCCTCCACCTGTGAGTTCAGCTATTGTCAAGCATAATCCCAAGCAAGCAAGGGTCAATCTGATGAATGCAGCGGAAGCGGAGAATTCTTCTGACGTGATTTTGGGTAACCTTTCAGTTAACTCTTTTCCAGGTAAAGTGTTGTTTGATTCGGGTGCTTCATGTTCTTTCATGTCTCAACCATTTGCATCCAAGTATAATGTTGACGTCCAAAGTCTGCCTCAGAAGTTGCAAGTCATTTCTCCGGGGAGACGTATGACTTCTAATATATTTGCTCCGGATGTATCTACTCGTATAAGGGATTATCGTTTTCTGGCTAAACCGGTGGTTCTTGGTAATTACGACATTGACCTCATCCTCGGGATGGATTGGCTTTCTCAGCATGATGCTCAAATTGACTGTGCACAGAAGGAAGTCAAGATTACTCATCCTGATGAAGATGTGATTATCTTCGCCTCCAGGGATAACACTATCAGGCTTTTCTCTCTCAATGATAAGGGCGAGATTAATGCCATCTCTCAAATTCCGGTGGTAAACGAATACGAAGACGTCTTTCCTCAAGAACTTCCAGGCATGCCTCCTCACTGTAAGGTGGAATTCGTCATTGAACTCGAGCCAGGTACTGAGCCAGCATGCCGGTGTCCGTACAAGCTCTCTCCTGAAGAATTGAAGGAATTGAAGAAGCAGCTTGATGAACAGGAGCGTATGGGTCTCATCAGGCCTAGTACGTCTCCTTGGGGCTGTGGTGTCTTATTTGTCAAGAAGAAAGATGGCACGGAGCGTCTCTGCGTTGATTACCGGCCATTGAACAAGAAGACAATAAAGAACAAGTATCCGCTCCCCAACATCAACGAACTGTTCGAGCAGCTCAAAGGAGCTAAAGTGTTCTCTAAGCTCGATCTCCGAATGGGCTATCACCAAATTCGCATTCGCGAGGAAGACATCCCCAAGACTGCCTTCAGAACGAGCTACGGCTCATATGATTATACAGTCATGTCCTTTGGTCTCGCCAATGCTCCTCCTACCTTTTCGAGAATGATGCACTACATCTTCAACCCCTACACCGGCGAGTTTGCGCTTGTGTATCTGAATGATATTCTGGTATTTTCCAAGAATGAAGAAGATCACGAAAAGCACCTCCGTCTTGTTCTCGACCGACTCCGTGAACATAAGTTCTATGCCAAGTTCTCCAAGTGCGAATTTTGGCTCGATAAGGTTTTGTACCTGGGCCATATCATCTCCGCTGACGGTATTGCGGTAAACCCCGAGAAAGTTGAAGCAATTGTCAACTGGGAAGCTCCTCAGAACGTCAAGCAACTCCGAAGCTTTCTTGGTCTTGCCAGCTATTGCAGAAGGTTCGTTGAGAACTTCTCCAAGATTGCCAAGCCTCTTTCCAACTTGCTGCAGAAGAATGTCAAGTATGACTGGTCTCCAGATTGTGAAGTGGCATTCAGAACTCTCAAAGAAAAGCTCGTCTCTGCTCCAGTTCTAACTCCTCCAGATGAGTCCAAGCCCTACGAAGTATTCTGTGATGCTTCTCTTCAAGGACTTGGTGGTGTGCTTATGCAAGACAAGAGAATTGTGGCATACACTTCTCGTCAGCTGAAGCCAAGTGAGAAGAACTATCCCACACATGATCTTGAACTAGCAGCTGTGGTACATGCTTTGATTATGTGGAGACATCTGTTGTTGGGCAGAAAAGTCGACATCTTCACCGATCACAAGAGCTTGAAGTACATCTTCACACAGCCGAATCTGAACCTCCGCCAGACTCGTTGGGTTGAAATGATCCAAGAGTATGATCCCAGCATTGAATACACTCCTGGCAAGGCGAATGTGATTGCAGATGCTTTGAGCAGAAAGGCATATTGCAACAGCCTTCTTATCAAGCCGTTCCAGCCTGAGCTTTGTGAAGCATTCAGGAAACTCAACCTCCAAGTTGTTCCGCAGGGTTTTCTTGCAAATCTTCAAGTTGCTCCTACCTTGGAAGATCAGGTCCGTGAGGCCCAACTCAGTGATGCCATGGTGCAGAAGGTGAAACATGGTATTGCAAAGGGCACTCCTAAATACAAGTGCTATCGCGTTGATGAGAGAGATACCTTGTTCTTTGAGGACAGACTCGTGGTTCCAAAAGGTGATCTCAGGAAGCTCATAATGGAAGAAGCACATGATTCTCTCCTTTCCATTCATCCTGGCAGTTCCAAGATGTACCAAGACCTCAAGAAATCTTACTGGTGGACACGCATGAAAAGGGAGATTGCCCAATTCGTCAATGAATGCGATGTTTGCAGAAGAGTGAAAGCAGAGCACCAACGTCCAACCGGTCTTCTCCAACCTCTTCCTATTCCCGAGTGGAAATTCGACCACATTGAAATGGATTTCGTCACTGGCTTCCCTAAGTCCAAGAGAGGGAATGATTCTATCTTTGTGGTGATTGACAAGCTTACCAAAGTCGCTCACTTCCTTCCAGTCAAAGAATCAATCAATGCAGCTCAACTTGCAGAGTTGTACACTTCCAGAATTGTGTCTTTACATGGCATCCCTCAAGTTATCTCCTCAGACCGTGGAAGTTTGTTCACTTCAAAGTTCTGGGACTCCTTTCAGTCTGCCATGGGCACTAAGATCAGGTTCAGCACTGCTTTTCACCCTCAGACTAGTGGTCAAGTCGAGCGAGTGAATCAGATTCTAGAAGACATGCTCAGAGCCTGTGTCATATCTTTTGGCATGAAATGGGAAGATTGCCTTCCATTTGCCAAGTTCTCTTACAACAACAGCTTCCAAGCAAGTGTCGGCAAAGCTCCATTTGAAATCCTCTATGGCAGAAAATGTCGTACCACTCTAAACTGGTCCGAGACACGCGAACGTCAACTTCTTGGCAATGACTTGATCTTAGAAGCCGAAGAAATGTGCAAAGTCATACGTGAGAATCTCAAGGCCGCTCAGTCGCGTCAGAAGAGCTACTATGACGGCAAGCATCATGTTTTGGCTTTCAACATTGGTGATCATGTTTATCTCCGTGTTTCTCCTATGAAAGGCACCCAAAGATTCGGTATCAAAGGAAAGCTTGCTCCTAGATACGTCGGGCCTTTCAAGATCTTTGGCAAAAGAGGCGATCTAGCCTATCAACTTGAGCTCCCTTCCAACTTCGCCAATGTTCATGATGTGTTCCATGTGTCTCAACTCCGCAAATGCTTCAAGGCGCCTGAACGCATGATTTCGTTTGAAGAGATTGATCTTCAACAAGATTTGTCCTACCGAGAGCATCCTGTTGCTATTCTCGAAGAAACCGAGCGCAAGACCGCAACAAGTCCATCAAATTCTTGAAAGTCAAATGGTCACACCATACCGACCGAGAAGCTACGTGGGAACGAGAAGATCATCTTCGTTCCGAGTACCCTTCCTTTTTCCAGTCCTAGATCTCGGGACGAGATCTTTTTGTAGTAGAGGAGAGTTTGTAATGCCCCGGATGTAACAATTTCCCTTTTGGGCATATAATATATCTCCGGCTTCATCACTTCCATTCCGGGTGCTTTGTCTTTTTGGGTTTTCGCCGTTTTGTCGCGTTGCGTGTGTGGCATTCATTCATATCATGTAGTCATGAGCATTGCATCGCATTTGTGTTGTCGTTTGCATTCGGTTCCACGCGTTCCTTCCCGTTGTCCGTTTCGCGTTCCGGAGCTCCCTCACGTGTCCGTGGCATCCCCGAGGCCTACTTTGGTGTTTGGCCGTGTAACGTTACCGGTTTGGCGCGAGTCTTGTCGTGTGTTGTTGTTTTGATGTGTGTAACCCGCCTATCAAATCTCGTCGCGTTTGGAGTTCGTTTGGTGCTCCAACAGTTATTCTCGTGGGCTCAAAGTGCCTCCACTTTGAAGCCCAAGACACCCCTCCAACAGCCCACCAAACCACTCCAAACCCCTCCTATCATCTAGGCCATCCAATTCTAATCGCGTGGCCTAAAACCACACCTCATTTGGACAACCCTAGCTCCTTGTGCCTATATATTTGTCCACTCCCCCAATTTTTGCCCCAAATCAAGGAAACCCTAGCCCCACTTCATCCTCTTCCTCCAGCCACCACCACCTCGCCGGAGTTTCGCCGGAATCTCGCCGGAGTTCGCCGGAGCACCACCACCTCACCGGAAAACACCTCTCCTTCCACCTCATCCTCTCCTCCGCGCCGTTCCACCCCTCACCGCGCCCCACGCCCTCAGATCCGGCCTCTTCCTGCACAGCCGCCGCCTCCTCCGGCCGGCCGGCTGCCCGCGCCGCCCTCCACCGCAGACATCCAGCGCCGGCTTCGAAGCTCCAGCCACCGCGTCGCCTGGATCGATCTGATCCAGGGTCAACGCCCCGAGCCGCCACTCCGCTGGGCCGTTCCACCCTCCAGATCGCCCGATCTGGGCTCGCCTCGCTTCGCCAGGGAGCCGGCCTCCTCCCGCGCCAGGCCAGATCCACCGGGCCGTGATCCCGTCGCCGCCTGGGCCACCGTTCGCCAGCCGCCTCCCGCAGAAGCCCGCGTCCCAGTCCCTTCGCCGCATCCCCCGCTCGCCAGGCTGCCTCGCCTCTTCCGCGAGCCAGGTCGCCGCCTCGCTGGGCCGGCCCGATCGCCAGGCGCCCGAGGCCACACCGAGCCGCCTCGCCCCAGGCCCACGCCACCGCGGGCCAGCCGTCAGCCTCCGCTCCCAGCGGCCCGTCCAGCTCCGCCGACGCCACCGCCCGGAGGCCCAGTCCGCCGCTCCCGCGCTAGGCCAGCGCCGCCGCGGCCCGTCTCCAGCCGCCAGATCCGCGGGCCGAGGCCCGTTTGCTCCTTTTCCTTCAGATCTTGAGGTTGACTCAAATTCCCTAAGTCCCTGTTGTTTATGTGCTGATGCATTTTTTCAAACTATGATATCTTTTCGTGTGATGATCTGTTTTGCGCAAATGACATGTCCAGACGTTCGTGGTGATTAGCACTACGTTTCATTTCTTTGTGTAATGCATGTTTGAGATCATCTAGGTGCTTATTTTTCTGTTGCAAGAGTGCATCCCGTTATAAACTGCTGTTAGTGATGTTTTTATGCCATCTTTGCATAGTGGTATCTTTTAGCTCGTTTATCCGAATGATGCAAATGACATGTCCACGTGTTCGTCTTGCCATGCTCTACATGATGATTTCTTAGACTTGCATTATAGAATTAATCTTGCCATGTTTTTCTCCGTTGCAAAATGCCATGTGGCTGTGATGTTGTTAGACTTGTTATGAAATGCCAACTTGAGGAGCTCATTGCTATCGTTGTGGTTGTCCCCATGATGCATGCTTAGGTGTTTTGGAATCACCATCATATGTACTTTGATGTGGTGCTTACCACTTGCCATGTTTAGTTTTGAGGTGATTTAAACTTGATCTCAAAGATGCCATGATGAAACTGCTGTTTTAACACTTAGTGAAATTTCACTAAGTCTGGAATCTGTAATTTCCAGATGCCATGTTTGCTTGTTGTTCTAGGACAAACCATGATAGTTTTGGGGTGACTCTTGATGATTCCTTGTAGTATATATTGTTGGCTATCCATTCATGCTCTCACATGCTTATTTGAGTGGCTGTAGCATATTTAACTTTTGCTCCAAAGTTGCAATAAATTACTGCTGCCAGGATTTTGTTGTCAAGTTCAATATGTCCAAGCTTGTTGCTATTGATCCGTGGCTCCTCTGGGGGTGCACCAATGGACTTATTTGCTGTAGGATATGTCTAGTTTATGTTCATGCCCTTTGCCATGATGTTTGAGTGCTGTAGCTTATTTATCTAGTGCTCCGAAGTTGCTATGTTGTTGTAATTTCCAGCTTTCGCATGTTTATTGTTTTGTGTGTAACTTTTAGCCCGTAGCTCCGATTGCAGCAAGTATTATATGAAACTTGATTGATTTTTCGTGTAGATTCATAATATCATATTGTTATCTTGTTTTGAAGCTTTTTGCTTGAGTGCATATTGTCATGCTCATTGTGCTCCCTTAGTGCATAAGTCATGCATCTATCATTTTTGTGTGCGCATTGCATCTTGTTGATTCGTGCCTTGTGTGGTTGTGTTGATTAGAGCCGGAAGCTGAGACCGAGTACGAGTACGAGCACGAGGTTACTACCGAGCTTGAGAACGAGGACCCCTCTTACGATCCGAACGACAACTCTTCAGGCAAGATGACCGAACCCGGATACCATTACTATTTTTGCCTATTGCTAGAAGTCTCGATCTATAGTTTTGCCTCGGTGCCCATGTATTTCATGTCAGCCTCCTACTTGTAACCATGATCATGTCTAACCACCCTACCTATGCAAACCATTGTTTGGCTATACGTAGGCTTCGCTCAGCCCCTCTTATAGCGTTGTTAGTTGCAGGTGAAGTTGAAGATGCTTGCTTCATGTTGAAGTTTTGTTGGGTTACATCACACTATATAAATGCTTAAAATGAAATCATCTATATATTGGCAATGGGTGGAAGGCTAAGCCTTTTGCTTGGTGTTTTGTTCCACTCATGCCGCTAGGAACCGTTTAAACCGGTGTTATGTTCCTTGATTATGCATTCCTCACACGGTTGGGGTTATGGGGCCCCCTCGATAAACCGCTAAGTGCTAAGTCTTTTCCAGCAAGTCCCAACATTGGTACTATTTTCCTAATGACTAATATAACTTGCATAGGGAGTAATTAACCCTCTTTCTTAATCAACAACCCCGGGCCAGTGCTCCACATGAGTGTTGGTCCGAAACGGGGAGCCTGCGGGGCCACCACGAGGGAACTCGAGGTTTGGTAAAAACTCGTAGCTTCACCCATCTGGTCGTGGCCTGAGACGAGATACGCGCGGCTACTATCAGGGTGTCGGCACGCCAGGAGGATTTGCTGGATTAGCCTTACCTTAGTTCGGAGTATCTTGAGCACGGGATTCCGAGAATACTCGGGTCTTCCCACCTTGGAGTTGCGACTCCGCGGATCGTGGGCTTGTCATGGGCCAAGTTGGAACACCCCTGCAGGGTTATGAACTTTCGAAAGCCATGCCGCGGTTATGTGGCAGATGGGAGCTTGTTAATATCCGGTTGTAGAAAACTTGACACATTGTTCTAATACACTACCAGCGTGAGTACCGTGACTGTCATTTTCCGAAAGGTGTTTCGGGAGATGAACACGGTGGGGTTATGTTTGACTGGCTTTAGTTAGGATCACTTAGTGATCATCTCTCGACCGAGGCGCCTTCTCTTCTCGCTCTCTTATACGTAAGCTAGGCTAGTGCTGCTGCAACCACTTTCTCATTCTTTTCTTCAGCCTTATCCTCTCCCAAGGCTTAAATAGTCGTGTTACCCGGGATCGGGATTGCTGAGTCCTCTATGGCTCACAGTTACTTCACCACACCAGATGTAGGTCCGATGGTGAGCTATCCAGGTGATGGCACTGAGCTAGACTGGGAGTACGACGAGGAGCGTAGCCGTTACTATGTTCGTTATCCTGATGATCAGTAGTGGAACTTCTACTAGGATTCGATCCGACCTGTGGATTTAAATTATGTTTGGTATCTTGTCATTTGGATTTTACCCTTAGATGGGCTGTGATGTTCTTTTGTATGATGATTGAAACATGTAATGTATTTGTGTGACGTGGCGAGTGTAAGCCAACTATTTTATGTTTTCCATCCCCATCGTTTACATGAGTTGTGCAAAGATACCAAACTTGCGATCATTCCAGCATGGGGTTATGTCTCTAAGTCGTGCCTCGACACGTAGGAGATATAGTCTCATCCTGGGCATTACACTGATCTATGGACCGTTCATCATGCTGCTTATTGATAAGGCTTGGGATCATGTCTATCCCATTGTTTTGCTTGAATCTGGTGCAGAGCCCTCGTGGGCAAAGAAGCTCAAGCTGAAGATGAAGAAGATGTTTTGCATGGAGTCTCATGGTCAGTACATGACTCATGTGGTAGAGAAGAAGGCCAGGGGACATCACAAGGAGCTTATGCGTCAGTTGGGTGCGACTGTGGCCAGTGGTTCTGAGGAACAGGTAACCGAGGAGGAAGAGTCGATTAAGCAGCATTGCCCGTGGACAGATTCCGACGTCGAGCAGTTTCAGGTCGACGACGACGATGTAGATGACCCCGCTGGGTTTTGATGTTCGAGACCTTCACCTGCTCTCACCTGGAGCCGTAGCTTAGCTCTCTGCCCTTTTGGTGTCTCGATGCCAAAGGGGGAGAGAGTTTAGGGATTTGTGTCGTTGCCTTGTGTTCCTGTCATTTGTGCTTTCTCGTCCTTTGCTTTGGTTGGTTTTCGTGAGACCTAAGTTCCCGTCATATGGTGTGACACATATGCTACCTATGCTACCTTACTTTATCTTCTTATGTACCTTGGTACTCTATAGCGTGCATGCTTATCTTGTTATTTACTATGTTCTCATATATCATGCTTAGGTTGTTGGTCTCTAAAATATAGGGGGAGTGTTGATCCTAGTATGTGTGTTGTGCAGTCCAAAGCACTTATCTAGATAGCACACGTCTAGGGGGAGCCCGTCTATATTTTAGGGGTGTGGGTTTTTGCGCTTACTCTATGTCATTATTCATTTTTGTGCAAATCCCATATTGTCATCTATCCACCAAAAAGGGGGAGATTGTAAGGGCAGATTTAGCCCGATGGTGTTTTGGTGATTGATGGCAATGCTTTTGCGGACTAATCATGTGTTCTAAGCTCTTTCAGATATATCTCACCTAGGCATAAGACGATTATATGCCCCTCGGAATCTATGGAAGACGGTGTTTCCTTTTTGCTTATTTTTTGGTGGATCTGAGTAATAGGAAAGCCATACTATTAAGAGGGGATCCGCTTTGGTAAGGTTTGGGTGGAATCAACACGTACACTTCCTTATCGCACCCACCATACCTTCTCGCCTCAATGGAGTACTACATTCCCCCCTTCTCTGGTTTTCCTGGCCCCAGCGGTAGTACCGCGAGCCTCAGCCTCAAGCAGTAGTACCGCTCCACTAAGCGGTAGTACCGCTTGTTGCACCCTGCGGCATTACCGTTGTTGCTCCGTGTTACTACCGAATCGACTCAAGAGCGATTTTTCTCGTGTCGGGTTTTGCGGCACTAGGAGCGGTAGTAGTGGCGGTAGTACCGCCCCGCGACCGCGGTAGTACCGCTCTGGGTCCCAGCCCTCTTGCGCGGTAGTACCGTTGAAGGGAAACGGTAGTACCGCTTTATAAGCGGTAGTACCGCTCCCTCAAGCTCTCTGCGGGGCTGAGTGGGGGGTAACGGTTGGATTGTTCCCCCCACTATATAAAGGCATCTTCTTCCTCCTTGTTGACTCACCTCTTCCCCCAAATACTCCATTGTTGCTCCAAGCTCCATTTTCGCCCGATCTCTCTCCCTAGCCAATCAAACTTGTTGATTTGCTCGGGATTGTTTGAGAAGGCATCGATCTACACTTCCACCAAGAGATATTTGATTCCCCCCACTAATCCCTAGCGGATCTTGTTACTCTTGGGTGTTTGAGCACCCTAGACGGTTGAGGTCACCTCGAAGCCATATTCCATTGTGGCGAAGCTTCGTGGTGTCGTTGGGAGCCTCCAATTCGATTGTGGAGATAACCCCAACCTTGTTTGTAAAGGTTCGATTGCCGCCTTCAAGGGCACCACTAGTGGAATCATGGCACCTTGCATTGTGTGAGGGCGTGAGGAGAATACGGTGGCCCTAGTGGCTTCTTGGGGAGCATTGTGTCTCCACACCGCTCCAACGGAGACGTACTTCCCCTCAAAGGGAAGGAACTTCGGTAACACATCCTCGTCTTCACTGGTTCCACTTGTGGTTATTTCTTCCCTTTACTTGTGCAAGCTTTCCTTGTTTATCTTATATAGCTTGCTTGTGAGGTTGTTATCTTTAATTCCAATTAGTTATCATCTTAGTAGCATACCTAGACAACTTACTTTGACGCTTAATTTGAAGTGGTTAAGAAAAGCTAAAAATTGTTAGTTGCCTATTCACCCCCCCCCCCCTCTAGTCAACCATATCGATCCTTTCAATTGGTATCAGAGCCTCGTCTCTTTTTAAGGACTTCACCATCCAAAGAGTATGGGTGACAACGTAGTCGAGACGGAGGGACATTCCGGTGGAACTCCGTCCTTGCCTACGTCCGATGGGGGAGCCTCGGTCTCTCGTGAGGAGTTCAATGTGGCTATGACCACATTGAAAGAATCACTAGCGACCGAGGTCAAAGGCATGTTTAAAGATTTGCTTGAGGGGCTTAAATTATCCACCACACCGTTGGAAGTGGTTCGTCCCACTACCAACGTGTCAGAGGCTACTCCCGACAAGGGAGAAGCTAGTAGTGAACAAGCCCCGGTTACTAAGAATGGGAGTGGGATCTTTGCCCACTCCGCTCCTCCTACTCACTATGGAGGACCCGTTCCCACACCGCATTTAAATTCCGTTAGGCCCCCTCCTAAGTTTATAAAAAATTCTGATTTTGCTACTTGGATGTTTTGCTTCAAACGTCATTTAAATCATTGCCCTACTAATCTTTGGAGAATCATTGCTCAAGAAAAACCTTGCTCAGGTACACAATGTCTAATAATACCATCTACCCCTTCTTTATAAAGTGTGGGTCATCCCAGAAGTAATGTCTCAAATCATAGAAGAAATTTTTCTTTTGCTGGTATGTGAAGCTAGGAGGTATAAACTTAGCAACAATATAATTAGCATAATCAGCATACCATGGAGCAGTACGAGAAGTATTTGTGACAGCTAATTGTTCATCAGGAAAGCTATCATCAATAGGTTGTGGGTCATCAAGTATATTCTCTAGCCTAGACAAGTTATCTGCAACGGGGTTCTCAGCTCCTTTTCTATCAATAATATGCAAATCAAACTCTTGTAGCAAGAGAAACCATCTAATAAGTCTAGGTTTAGCATCTTTCTTTTCCATAAGGTATTTGATAGCAGTATGATGAGTGTGAATAGTTACTTTAGAATCAACAATATAAGGTCTAAACTTATCACAAGCAAATACAACTGCTAAAAATTCTTTCTCGGTAGTAGCATAATTTCTCTGGGCATTGTCTAGGGTTTTACTAGCATATTGGATAACATTTAACTTCTTATCAGCTCTTTGTCCTAGAACAGCACCTACAACATAATCACTAGCATCACACATAATCGCAAAGGGTAAATTCCAGTGAGGAGGCAGGACAATAGGTGCAGAGATCAATGCTTTCTTAAGTATTTCAAATGCTTCTAGACAATCATCATCAAAGACAAAAGGAATATATTTTTGTAAGAGATTAGTCAGAGGCCTGGAGATTTTGGAGAAGTCCTTTATGAACCTCGTATAAAACCCGGCATGACCAAGGAAACTTTGTATACCTTTGATGACCTTGGGGCACAACATCTTTTCAATAGCATCAACTTTAGCCTTATCAACTTCAATACCTCTTTCAAAAAATTTATGTCCCAAGACAATGCCTTCATTAACCATAAAGTGGGACTTATCCCAATTCAAGACAAGATTAGTGTCTTCACATCTCTGCAAAACTCGATCAAGGTTGCTTAAGCAATCATCAAAAGAAGTTCCGTAAACAGAGAAGTCATCCATGAAAACCTCAACAATCTTTTCACAAAAATCAGAGAATATAGCCATCATGCATCTTTGAAAGGTAGCAGGTGCATTACATAAACCAAAAGGCATACGTCTATAAGCAAAGGTACCGAAAGGACAAGTAAAAGTGGTCTTTTCTTGATCCCCTTTTGAGACAGGTATTTGAGAGAAACCAGAATAACCATCTAGAAAGCAAAAGTGAGTATGTTTGGATAACCTTTCTAGCATTTGATCAATAAAAGGCAAGGGGTAATGATCTTTCTTAGTGGCTTTATTCAATTTGCGGAAATCAATTACCATCCTATAACCTGTAACAATTCTTTGCGGGATCAATTCATCTTTATCATTAGGAACAACAGTCATACCTCCCTTCTTAGGGACACAATGGACATGACTTACCCACTGGCTATCAGCAACTGGATAGATAATACCTGCCTCTAGAAGCTTTAGTATTTCTTTCCTTACCACTTCTTTCATCTTAGGATTTAATCGTCGTTGATGATCAATAACCGGTTTAGCGTTTCTTCCAATTTTATCTTGTGTTGGCATAAAGCGGGAGTCGTGCCCTTAAGATCATCCAGAGTATATCCAATAGTAGCACGGTGCTTCTTCAGAGTTTTCAATAATTTTTCCTCTTCCTGCTCTGAAAGTTTAGCACTAATAATAATAGGATATATCTTCTTTTCATCAAGATAAAAATACTTCAGATTATCAGGTAAAGGTATAAGTTCAAACACGGGATCACCCTTGGGTGGAGGAGGATCCCCTAGGATTTCAACAGGCAAGTTGTTTTTCAATACGGGTCCCTGATTAAAGAATATTTCATCTATTATCCCTTCTCTCATTCATATGCATATCATTTTCATGATCTAGCAAATATTGTTCTAAAGGATCATTAGGAGGCACAACAATAGAAGCAAGACCAATAATTTCATCCTTACTAGGTAATTCTTTATCAAGGGGTTGTCTACGAAATTTAGCAAAGTTAAAATCATGAGACATATCCCCTAAACCAACAGTAACAATATCTTTCACGCAGTCTATCTTAGCACTAACAGTATTCAAGAAGGGTCTAGCAAATATAATGGGACAAAAATCATCTTGTGGGGAACCAAGAACAAGAAAATCAGTAGGGTATTTAACTTTCTTACACAGGACTTCAACATCTCTAACAATCCCAATTGGTGAGATAGTGTCTCTATTAGCAAGTTTAATAGTAACATCTATACCTTCTAGCTCAACGGGTGCAATATCATGGATAATTTCATCATATAAGGATATAGGCATTACACTCGCACTAGCACCTACATCATATAAACCATGATAACAATGATCTCCTATTTTAACAGAGATAACAGGCAAGCCTACAAGAGGTCTATGTTTATTCCTAGCATCGGGTTTGGCTATTCTAGCAGCTTCCTCTTGGAGGTAAATAACATGTTCATCTAAATCTTCAACCAAGAGATCTTTAATCATGGCAACACTAGGTTCAACTTTAATTTGTCAGAGGGTGTAGGTTTTCTAGTACTACTCTTACGAACCACAGTTGAAGCTTTAGCATGATCCTTTATTCTAATAGGGAAATGTGGTTTCTCAATATAAGCAGTAGGAATAATAGGATCAACATTATAAGTGATAGTCTTTTCTTCAACTTTAACAGGTTCAACTACTTTTACTTCAATGGGAGGATGGTATTTAAACCACTTCTCCTTGGGAAGATCAACATGAGTAGCAAATGATTCACAGAAAGAAGCTACTATCTCAGAGTCAAGTCCATATTTAGTGCTAAACTCACGGAAAACATCGGTATTCATAAAAGCTTTAACACAATCAAACTTAGGGGTCATACTTGACTCCTTACCTTCGTCGAGATCCCAATCTTCAGAGCTGTGTTGAATTCTTTCCAATAAATCCCATTTGAATTCAATAGTCTTCATCATAAAAGAGCTAGAACAAGAAGTATCGAGCATGGACGATTATTGAGAGAAAGCCGGGCATAAAAATTTTGAATGATCATTTCTCTTGAGAGCTCATGATTGGAGCATGAATATAACATTGACTTAAGTCTCCCCCAAGCTTGAGCGATGCTTTCTCCTTCGCGAGGCCAAAAATTATAGATATAATTACGATCACGATGAACCTGGTGCATAGGGTAGAACTTATGATGAAATTCCAGCTTCAGACGATTATAGTTCCATGATCCAATATCATCACATAGCCTAAACCATGTCAATGCATCTCCCTTCAAAGATAAAGGGAAGACCTTCTTCTTGATAACATCCTCGGGCATACCTGCAAGCTTAAATAATCCACAAACTTCATCCACATAGATTAGGTGTAAATCGGGATGCAGTGTTCCGTCTCCTGTAAAGGGATTATCTAGCAGTTTCTCTATCATACCCGAAGGAATTTCAAAGCAAACATTTTCAGTAGGTGCAGTAGGTTGAGGAGCAACTCTTTGCTCTTCTGGCGGGGTGAAGATACCCCGAACAAGCCCCTCAAAGGATTATGAGCCATGGTAACAAGTGACAATAAATTTCAGCACACTATATAAATTTTTCCTTACTGAATTCCACTTACCAAAGGTGCTTCATTCCCCGGCAACGGCGCCAGAAAAGAGTCTTGATGACCCACAAGTGTAGGGGATCTATCATAGTCCTTTCGATAAGTAAGAGTGTCGAACCCAACGAGGTGCAGAAGGAAATGATAGGCAGTTTTCAGTAAGGTATTTTCTGCAAGCACTGAAATTATAGGTAACAGATAGTTTTGTGATAAGGTAATTGGTAGTAAGTGACAAATAGTAAAAGTAAATAAGGTGCAGCAAGATGGCCCAATCCTTTTTGTAGCAAAGGACAAGCCTGGACAAACTCTTATATGAAGGAAAGCACTCCCGAGGACACATGAGAATTATCGTCAAGCTAGTTTTCATCATGATCATCTGATTCGCGTTCGGTACTTTGATAATTTGGTATGTGGGTGGACCGGTGCTTGGGTGTTGTCCTTACTTGGACAAGCCTCCCACTTATGATTAACCTCTAATTCAAGCATCCGCAACTACAAAAGAAGTATTAAGGTAAACCTAACCATAGCATGAAACAAGTGGATCCAAATTAGCCCCTTACGAAGCAACGCATAAAGTAGGGTTTAAGCTTCTGTCACTCTAGCAACCCATCATCTACTTATTACTTCCCAATGCCTTACTCTAGGACCAAATAATGGTGAAGTGTCACGTAGTCGATGTTCACATGACACCACTAGAGGAGAGACAACATACATCTCATCAAAATATCAAACGAATACCAAATTCACATGACTACTTATAGCAAGACTTCTCCCATGTCCTTAGGAACAAAAGTAACTACTCACGAGACATAATATTGTTCATGATCAGAGGGGTATTAATATGCATAATGGATCTGAATATATGATCTTCCACCAAATAAACCAACTAGCATCAACTACAAGGAGTAATCAACACTACTAGCAACCCACAGGTACCAATCTGAGGTTTGGGTACAAAGATTGGATACAAGAGATGAACTAGGGTTTGAGAGGAGATGGTGCTGGTGAAGATGTTGATGAAGATAGCCCTTCCCAAGATGTGAGAGTTGTTGGTGATGACGGCGGTGATGATTTTGTGGGGACCCCGACTCATAAGTCGTGATCACCGAATGCACGTGTACAGTGATCCCAGAGATCAATGCTCACTGAACACACAGAAGCTGAATAACAAGAGTCTTACATCCTTACATACCGTGTTACACAAATAGGACCATAACGGTCAAGTCTTGAGTATAACATCGCAGCGGAAAATCTTCAAAGACAACTGGGACCCATGCCATCTGCCTTAACCCTACAGGCATTCTGACTGGGAAGCGTCCTAGCTCGCATGCTCGTCACCGAGAAATCTTCATCATAACCTGTTCTCTCCTGCCTGGCCAATAAAATAACCAGTGGCAAGCCAATGAGTACATTGAATGTACTCGCAAGCAACCCAAGTGTGATAACAGAATAATTATGCAAGGCTCTACTTGCTAGGTTGGCAGTTTTGCGGAAAGCTAGTTTTTCATATGCAAGTATGATCATCATGTAACATGGATATGCATGTGTCTGTAACAAGTATCAGGAGGTCACAGACGTCAATATCGAGAAAGAGTTGTAATCAACTCATGTTCAAGCTCATAGAGACTTTCTCACAATCACCTCAACAATATCTCTGAATCGTGTTGTTTCCCAGAAACTTATGGACATAGTCTAAGTAGCACCACCCAACTGTCCTTGACCGCGGACACGGCTATTCGAATAGTTTGACACTCTGCAGAGGTTGCACACTTTACCCACAAGATCCGGGGAACTTCCGTGTCATCCACGACCCGCGGTACCTCAGGTACCCGGGGTAAGCACCCGATCACTACCTTTCCCTAGACGACACTAACATAGAGTCCACTCGATTGGTAGCAGCCCCGTGCCAAACATTTCACATCTGAAGGATTGTGGAGACTCGCTCCGTATTCATCACATATCACAAGCACGGGGTACCAACGGTGTGTCCAGTGCCCTGTAAAGACAGTCATGGCCGCCTATCCAAGCACGACCCCGTCCCGAGAGTGACCTCATGTCACCCCCGTCACTAGTAATGCGGGCACCATGCTAGTATCGACCTAGGTAATCAATAATGCCCTTTCCCATATAAGGGTAGAGTGGTTGCGCATGTTTGGTTGGGACGGTAGTCACACATAAATCTAATCCATCTCTGTAAACAACACTTCCGTCAAGCCTCGGCACACTACTTCTCACCAAGTAGTGCCATAGCTCCTCATCAACTCCCAGGGGCATTAGTGGCACCCACTAGGTCATTAGCAAGTACGTCAGACCACACTTGTTTCACTCAATGCATAACCCCGACCCATTTTGCGTAGCCAACTACTATAGCATACATCTATCTACTCCCACCCACATAACCCTCATAGGAAGGTAGGGTCATGTTTGATGCAAGTTTCAACAGTAAAGTAACAGGGGTAGCAACCAAAGTGGTTTCCACCTCAACATGATTCCGATGCATTGAATATAAAGGTGCTATGAGACATGCATAAAAAGGTTTCTTGAACATGGTCAAAGGGCTGCTTGCCTTATTCTTCTGAGTCTTCAAATCTTCTGGTCCATCTCCGAATACTCCGTTTATTGCATCAACTAACGATGGAAACAATCATAATAAGCAACACAATCAAAGCAACAATAAATGTGCTCTAAAAATAGGAGTTGGACTTTTCTAGGATACTTCTGGTCATATTAGAAATGACCAAGGTGGTTTCATGGGTATTGGATCAATGGGTGATTTGGAACATTCCAATATGATGGAACCAAAGGGTTTATGGATTTGGAAGAAGTATACAGAAATAATCCCTTGAATGATGAGCAAAGGTACTCATCATCAAGTCATGATTTTAGAAGCATTTAGGAGTTGGTTTCACTGGATTTGGAATTCAAATGAATTTCCTAGGATTTTCCAAAGCTGATAAATATGAAGAATTGGCTCAATATTTGGTCGGGTACAGAAACTATTATTAAAAATGTTCCAAAACTAAGTTTGGACATGACAAGGATCTAGGAATTTGAATCACTGCATTTGGATCCAGATTGAGCTCTCTGTGATTTTCTAAAGTTCATCACAGAAAATGAGATATGGGTATTTGATAAATATTTGTGTAGGGAAAGTTCCTGGAATAATGTGCATGTAGCACCAACAGATAGAGCATGATTTATGGAGTCATAGGAAATTTGAATCATCAAGTTTGGAGTTCATTTGAATGTTCTAGGCATTTTTGAAGTTGACAGAATAAAGAAAAAGAAAAAAGGGATAAGGGTTTACCCTCCACTGCGCTCAGGGCGGAGGATAGCTTGCGGGCCGGCCCATCTGCACAGCAGCGCGTAGGGACTCGGCCACGTCGAAAGCGCCCGCCAGGAAAGGCGCTTCCGCGCGGGGGAGGCGGGCTGCGGCGAAGCCGCCTCCACTTAAACGGGTGGGCCTGGCCCCCGGGGTCGCTGACCTGCGGGCCCCTCCCGCAGGGTCATCCCCTACCTCCCGCGCCCGCGACGGAGGGGCTGGTTGCCGCGGCTGCGCGCCGGCCGGCGCCCGTCCCCGGCGGCAGGGGCCACCTCTAGCCAGGCTGAGGCCACCGGAGGGTTCCTCGGGGAGCGGCGCGTCGGGGAAGCCCCTTGGGGCGGCAGGGGAGAAGCCGGAGCACCTCCTGCACCTGGCCATGGCGGCGGCCTCGTCGGTTGATGGTGGAGCGGGCACCACAGGGCACGGGAAGGAGCGGCGAGGGGTCGGGAAGCTCCGCCGGTCTGCTGCGGTTCTCCTGGTGGCCAAGGAAGAGGAGGAGAGGCCCTGGTTCACCAGTGCCGGGCAGAGTCCGACGGCGACCACGGCGGCCATGGCGAGGGAAAGAGGCCACGGGAGGAGGAGTGGGGTGGTCCAAGAGGATCAGGAGAGGGAGTGGAGTCCATCGGAGCCGCGAGGGGCTCGGGGGCGGCCTATTTATAGGCGAGCGCCGGTCCACCGAGGCGCCATGCGCCGGCGAGCGTGTTGCCGTTGCCACGGGCCACACGAGATTTTTGGAAAACACCATTTGGCCAAAATATTTTTATAAGAAAATTCTATACTGGTCTATACACATGGCATGATCATTGGGAAAAGGTTTTGGGTCAAGGAGATGAAGTATAAGAGTTGGAGGATTTATTTGATTTTTAGAGCACTAGCAAACAGCAGACAAAAGTCAAACCATGCAAAGTCAAAAACACTCAAAAGTTTTTGCAAATCCACATTTTTAACATGAAAGTTAGCTTAAGCAATGTGACCTGAAAATCAGGGTGTGACAGACCTACCCCCCTTACAAGAATCTCGTCCCCGAGATTCCCAGACTAGGCGTGGAAAGAAAGGCGGAGTCTTGGATATGGGGTAGTCTTCACTTCTTCTTGTTGGTTCTGCTTCTGAGCGGTGCTCCTTGGAATCTTGAAGTGCTTGATGGTATGGCTTCTTGCTTGATGTCGTCCTTGATGGAGGTTGCTGAGGGGTCTCTTGCATAGGTTAGGTTAGGTTAGCTGCCAAAGGTTCGGTGATCGATGTCCTCGCGGGCATCGGGCTAGCTTGGAGGTAAGAAGTGAAGGAAATATGCCCTAGAGGCAATAATAAAGATGTTATTTGTATTTCCTTATATCATGATAAATGTCTTTTATTCATGCTAGAATTGTATTAACCGGAAACTTAGTACATGTGTGGATACATAGACAAAACAGTGTGTCCCTAGTATGCCTCTACTAGACTAGCTCATTGATCAAAGATGGTTATGTTTCCTAGCCATAGACATGAGTTGTCATTTGATCAACGGGATCACATCATTAGGAGAATGATGTGATGGACAAGACCCATCCGTTAGCATAGCACTATGATCGTTTAGTTTAACTGCTATTGCTTTCTTCATGACTTATACATGTTCCTATGACTATGAGATTATGCAACTCCCGAATACCGTAGGAACACCTTGTGTGCTATCAAACGTCACAACGTAACTGGGTGATCATAAAGATGCTCTACAGGTGTCTCCGAAAGTATTCGTGGTGTTGGCATAGATCAAGATTGGGATTTGTCACTCCGAGTGTCGGAGAGGTATCTCTGGGCCCTCTCGGTAACACACATCACAATAAGCCTTGCAAGCAAAAGACTAATGAGTTAGTCACGAGATGATGTGTTACAGAACGAGTAAAGAGACTTGCCGGTAACGAGATTGAACTAGGTATAGAGATACCGACGATCGAATCTCGGGCAAGTAACATACCGTTTGACAAAAGGAACAACGTATGTAGTTATGCGGTTCTGACCGATAAAAGATCTTCGTAGAATATGTAGGAGCCAATATGAACATCCAGGTTCCGCTATTGGTTATTGACCGGAGATGAGTCTCGGTCATGTCTACATAGTTCTCGAACCCGTAGGGTCCGCACGCTTAACGTTTGATGACGATCGGTATTATGAGTTTATGTGTATTGATGTACCGAAGGTAGTTCGGAGTCCCGGATGAGATCACGGACATGACGAGGAGTCTCGGAATGTCCGAGACATAAAGATTGATATATTGGACGGCTATATTCGGACACCGGAAGTATACCGGAAAAGTTTCGGATTTATCGGGAATGTCGGAGGGGGTTACCGGAACCCCCTACGAGAGGGGATGGTCCATAGTGGGCCTAAAGGGAAAGAGAGAGGCAGCCCATAGGGCTGGCCGGCGACCCCACCTAGGGTTCCTAGTTGGACTAGGATTGGGGGGGCGCCACCTCTCCTATTCCTTTCCCCCTTCTTCCTTTTGGTGAATCCTACTAGGAATAGGATTGCAATCCTATTCCTAGTAGGACTCCTTCCCTAGCCGCACCAGGAAGGGCCGGCCGGCCTCCCTCCCTTGCTCCTTTATATACGGGGGCAGGGGGGCACCCAAAGACACACAAGTTGAATTGTTTTAGCCGTGTGCGGTGCCCCCCTCCACAGAATCACACCTCGGTCATACCGTTGCGGAGCTTAGGCGAAGCCCTGCGCCGGTGAACACATCATATCCGTCACCACGCCGTCGTGCTGACGAAACTCTCCCGTGAAGCTCAACTGGATCAAGAGCTCGTGGGACGTCATCAAGCTGAACGTGTGCTGAACGCGGAGGTGCCGTACGTTCGGTGCTTGATCGGTTGGATCGCGAAGAAGTTCGACAAAATCAACCGCGTCACTTGACGCTTCCGCTCCCGGTCTACGAGGGTACATAGACACACTCTTCCCTCTCGTTGCTATGCATCTGGTAGATAGATCTTGCGTGATCGTAGGAAAAATTTAAAATACTACGTTCCCCAACAGTGGTATCAGATCCAGGTTTATGCGTAGATGATATGCACGAGTAGAACACAATGAGATTGTGGACGATAATAGTCATACTGCTTACCAGCATGTCATACTTTGCTTCGGCGGTATTGTGAGATGAAGCGGCCCGGACCGACATTACGCGTACGCTTACGCGAGACTGGTTTCACCGTTACGAGCACTCGTTGCTTAAAGGTGACTGGCGGGTGTCTGTCTCTCTCACTTTAGCTGAATCAAGTGTGGCTACGCCCGGTCCTTGTGAAGGTTAAAACAGCACATACTTGACGAAACATCGTTGTGGTTTTGTATGCGTAGGTAAGAACGGTTCTTGCTAAAGCCCGTAGCAGCCACGTAAAACTTGCAACAAACAAAGTAGAGGACGTCTAACTTGTTTTTGCAGGGCATGTTGTGATGTGATATGGTCAAGACATGATGAGTTATACGGTTTTGTATGAGATGATCATGTTTTGTAAAGTTATCGGCAACTGGCAGGAGCCATATGGTTGTCGCTTTATTGTATGAAATGCAATCGCCATGTAATTGCTTTACTTTATCACTAAACGGAAGCGATAGACGTAGAAGCAATAGTTGGCGAGACGACAACGATGCTACGATGGAGATCAAGGTGTCGCGCCGGTGACGAAGGTGATCATGACGGTGCTTTGGAGATGGAGATCAAAAGCACAAGATGATGATGGCCATATCATGTCACATATTTTGATTGCATGTGATGTTTATCTTATTATGCTTCCTATTTTGCTTAGAACGACGGTAGCATTATAAGATGATCCCTTACTAAATTTCAAGGTATAAGTGTTCTCCCTGAGTATGCACCGTTGCGAAAGTTCGTCGTGCCGAGACACCACGTGATGATCGGGTGTGATAAGCTCTACGTTCAAATACAACGGGTGTAAGCCAGTTTTGCACACGCAGAATACTCGGGTTAAACTTGACGAGCCTAGCATATACAGATATGGCCTCGAAACACTGGAGACCGAAAGGTCGAGCGTGAATCATATAGTAGATATGATCAACATAAGATGTTCACCATTGAAAACTACTCCATCTCACGTGATGATCGGACATGGTTTAGTTGATTTGGATCACGTGATCATTTAGATGACCAGAGGGATGTCTATCTAAGTGGGAGTTCTTTAAATTAATATGATTAAACTGAACTTTAATTTATCATGAACTTAGTCCTGATAGTTTTGCATATCTATGTCGTTGTAGATCAATGGCCCGTGCTACCGTTCCTTTGAATTTTAATGCATTCCTAGAGAAAGCTAAGTTGAAAGATGATGGTAGCAATTACACGGACTGGGTCCGTAACCTGAGGATTATCCTCATTGCTGCACAGAAGAATTATGTCCTTGAAGCACCGCTAGGTGACAAGCCCCCTTCCGCTAATGCAGACGCTTTGAACGTCTGGCAGTCGCGGTCTGATGACTACACGATAGTTCAGTGTGCCATGCTTTACGGCTTAGAACCGGGACTTCAACGATGTTTTGAACGTCATGGACCATATGAGATGTTCCAGGAGTTGAAGTTAATATTTCAAGCAAATGCCCGAATTGAGAAATATGAGATTTCCAATAAGTTCTACAGCTGCAAAATGGAGGAGAACTGTTCTATCAGTGAACACTTGCTCAGAATGTCTGGGTACTACAATCATATGACTCAACTTGGTTGCAAAGTTGACGAGGATAGTGTTATTGATAGAGTTCTTCAATCACTGCCACCAAGCTATAAAGGCTTCATGATGAACTATAACATGCAAGGGATGCAAAAGACAATTCCCGAGCTCTTCGCTATGCTCAAAGCTGCGGAGGTAGAAATCAAAAAGGAGCATCAAGTGTGGATGGTTAGCAAGACCACTAGTTTCAAGAAAAAGGGCAAGGGAAAGAAAGGGAACTTCAAAAAGAATAGCAAGTCAGTTGCTACTTCCACGAAGAAACCCAAATCTGGAGCCAAGCCTGAAACTGAGTGCTTCTACTGCAAGGGGACTGGACACTGGAAGCGGAACTGCCCCAAGTATTTGGCGGATAAGAAGGATGGCAAGATGAACAAAGGTATATGTGATATACATGTTATTGATGTGTACCTTACTAATTCTCGTAGTAGTACCTGGGTATTTGATACCGGTTCGGTTGCTAATATTTGTAACTCGAAACAGGGACTACGGATTAAACGAAGATTAGCTAAGGATGAGGTGACAATGCGCGTGGGAAATGGTTCCAAAGTCGATGTGATCGCCGTCGGCACGCTACCTCTACATCTACCTTCGGGATTAGTTTTAGACCTAAATAATTGTTATTTGGTGCCAGCGTTGAGCATGAACATTATATCTGGATCTTGTTTATTGCGAGACGGTTATTCATTTAAATCAGAGAATAATGGTTGTTCCATTTTCATGAATAATATCTTTTATGGTCATGCACCCTTAAAGAGTGGTCTATTCTTATTGGATCTCGATTGTAGTGATACACATATTCATAATATTGAAACCAAAAGATGCAAGGTTAATAATGATAGTGCAACTTATTTGTGGCACTGCCGTTTAGGTCATATTGGTGTAAAACGCATGAAGAAACTCCATAAAGATGGACTTTTGGAATCACTTGATTATGAATCACTTGGTGCTTGCGAACCATGCCTCATGGGCAAGATGACTAAAACTCCATTCTCCGGAACTATGGAGCGAGCAACAGATTTGTTGGAAATCATACATACTGATGTATGTGGACCAATGAGTGTTGATGCTCGCGGCGGGTATCGTTATTTTCTGACCTTCACTGATGATTTGAGCAGATATGGGTATATCTACTTAATGAAGCACAAATCTGAAACATTTGAAAAGTTCAAAGAATTTCAGAGTGAAGTAGAGAATCATCGTAACAAGAAAATAAAGTTCCTACGATCTGATCGTGGAGGAGAATATTTGAGTTACGAGTTTGGTCTTCATTTGAAACAATGTGGAATAGTTTCACAACTCACGCCACCTGGAACACCACAGCGTAATGGTGTGTCCGAACGTCGTAACCGTACTTTATTGGATATGGTGCGATCTATGATGTCTCTTACCGATTTACCACTATCGTTTTGGGGTTATGCTTTAGAGACAGCTGCATTCACGTTAAATAGGGCACCATCTAAATCCGTTGATACGACACCTTATGAACTATGGTTTGGCAAGAAACCAAAGTTGTCGTTTCTTAAAATTTGGGGCTGCGATGCTTATGTGAAAACACTTCAACCTGATAAGCTCGATCCCAAGTCGGAAAAATGTGCCTTCATAGGATACCCAAAAGAGACTGTTGGGTACACCTTCTATCACAGATCCGAAGGCAAAATATTCGTTGCTAAGAACGGATCCTTTCTAGAAAAAGAGTTTCTCTCGAAAGAAGTGAGTGGGAGGAAAGTAGAACTTGATGAGGTAATTGTACCTTCTCCCGGATTGAAAAATAGTACATCACAGGAAATTGTTCCAGTGATTCCTACACCAATTAGTGAGGAAGTTAATGATAATGATCATGAAACTTCGGATCAAGTTTCTACTGAACGTCGTAGATCAACCAGAGTACGTTCCGCACCAGAGTGGTACGGCAACCCAGTTCTGGAAATCATGTTACTAGACCATGATGAACCTACGAACTATGAGGAAGCGATGATGAGCCCAGATTCCGCAAAATGGCTTGAAGCCATGAAATCTGAGATGGGATCCATGTATGAGAACAAAGTGTGGACTTTGGTTGACTTGCCCGATGATCGGCAGGCCATCGAAAACAAATGGATCTTCAAGAGGAAGACCGACGCAGACGGTAATATTACTGTTTACAAAGCTCGACTTGTTGCGAAAGGTTTTCGACAAGTTCAAGGAGTTGACTACGATGAGACTTTCTCACCTGTAGCGATGCTTAAGTCTGTCCGAATCATGTTAGCAATTGCCGCATTTTATGATTATGAAATATGGCAAATGGATGTCAAAACTGCATTCCTAAATGGATATCTCAAAGAAGAGTTGTATATGATGCAACCAGAAGGTTTTGTCGATCCAAAAGGTGCTAACAAAGTATGCAAGCTCCAGCGATCCATCTATGGACTGGTGCAAGCATCTCGGAGTTGGAATATACGCTTTGATGAGGTGATCAAAACATATGGTTTTATACAGACTTTTGGAGAAGCCTGTATTTACAAGAAAGTGAGTGGGAGCTCTATAGCATTTCTAATATTATATGTAGATGACATATTGTTGATTGGAAATGATATAGAATTTCTGGATAGCATAAAAGGATACTTGAATAAAAGTTTTTCAATGAAAGACCTCGGTGAAGCTGCTTATATATTAGGTATCAAGATCTATAGAGATAGATCAAGACGCTTAATTGGACTTTCACAAAGCACATACCTTGATAAGATTTTGAAGAAGTTCAAAATGGATCAGTCAAAGAAAGGGTTCTTGCCTGTTTTACAAGGTATGAAGTTGAGTAAGACTCAATGCCCGACCACTGCAGAAGATAGAGAGAAAATGAAAGTCATTCCCTATGCCTCAGCCATAGGATCTATCATGTATGCAATGCTGTGTACCAGACCTGATGTCTGCCTTGCTATAAGTCTAGCAGGGAGGTACCAAAGTAATCCAGGAGTGGATCACTGGACAGCGGTCAAAAACATCCTAAAGTATCTGAAAAGAACAAACGATATGTTTCTCGTATATGGAGGTGACAAAGAGCTCGTCGTAAACGGTTACGTCGATTCTAGCTTTGACACTGATCCGGATGACTCAAAGTCACAAACCGGATATGTATTTTTATTGAACGGTGGAGCTGTCAGTTGGTGCAGTTCCAAGCAGAGCGTCGTGGCGGGATCTACGTGTGAAGCGGAATACATAGCTGCTTCGGAAGCAGCAAATGAAGGAGTCTGGATGAAGGAGTTCATATCCGATCTAGGTGTAGTACCTAGTGCATCGGGTCCAATGAAAATCTTTTGTGACAACACTGGAGCCATAGCCTTGGCGAAGGAATCCAGGTTTCACAAGAGAACAAAGCACATCAAAAGACGCTTCAATTCCATCCGCGATCTAGTCAAGGAGGGAGACATAGAGATTTGCAAAATACATACGGATCTGAATGTTGCAGACCCGTTGACTAAGCCTCTTCCACGTGCAAAACATGATCAGCACCAGGACTCCATGGGTGTGAGGATCATCACTTTGTAATCTAGATTATTGACTCTAGTTCAAGTGGGAGACTGAAGGAAATATGCCCTAGAGGCAATAATAAAGATGTTATTTGTATTTCCTTATATCATGATAAATGTCTTTTATTCATGCTAGAATTGTATTAACCGGAAACTTAGTACATGTGTGGATACATAGACAAAACAGTATGTCCATAGTATGCCTCTACTAGACTAGCTCATTGATCAAAGATGGTTATGTTTCCTAGCCATAGACATGAGTTGTCATTTGATCAACGGGATCACATCATTAGGAGAATGATGTGATGGACAAGACCCATCCGTTAGCATAGCACTATGATCGTTTAGTTTTACTGCTATTGCTTTCTTCATGACTTATACATGTTCCTATGACTATGACTTATACCCAAAAGAGACTGTTGGGTACACCTTCTATCACAGATCCGAAGGCAAGATATTCGTTGCTAAAAATGGATCCTTTCTAGAGAAGGAGTTTCTCTCGAAAGAAGTGAGTGGGAGGAAAGTAGAACTTGATGAGGTAATAGTACCTTCTCCCGGATTGGAAAGTAGTACATCACAGAAAATTGTTCCAGTGATTCCTACACCAATCAGTGAGGAAGTTAATGATAATGATCATGAAACTTTGGATCAAGTTTCTGCTGAACGTCGTAGATCAACCAGAGTACGTTCCGCACCAGAGTGGTACGGCAACCCAGTTCTGGAAATCATGTTACTAGACCATGATGAACCTACGAACTATGAGGAAGCGATGATGAGCCCAGATTCCGCAAAATGGCTTGAAGCCATGAAATCTGAGATGGGATCCATGTATGAGAACAAAGTGTGGACTTTGGTTGACTTGCCCGATGATCGGCAGGCCATCGAAAATAAATGGATCTTCAAGAGGAAGACCGACGCAGACGGTAATGTTACTGTTTACAAAGCTCGACTTGTTGCGAAAGGTTTTCGACAAGTTCAAGGAGTTGACTACGATGAGACTTTCTCACCTGTAGCGATGCTTAAGTCTGTCCGAATCATGTTATCAATTGCCGCATTTTATGATTATGAAATCTGGCAAATGGATGTCAAAACTGCATTCCTGAATGGATATCTCAAAGAAGAGTTGTATATGATGCAACCAGAAGGTTTTGTCGATCCAAAAGGTGCTAACAAAGTATGCAAGCTCCAGCGATCCATCTATGGACTGGTGCAAGCATCTCGGAGTTGGAATATACGCTTTGATGAGGTGATCAAAGCATATGGTTTTATACAGACTTTTGGAGAAGCCTGTATTTACAAGAAAGTGAGTGGGAGCTCTGTAGCATTTCTAATATTATATGTGGATGACATATTGTTGATTGGAAATGATATAGAATTTCTGGATAGCATAAAAGGATACTTGAATAAGAGTTTTTCAATGAAAGACCTCGGTGAAGCTGCTTATATATTAGGCATCAAGATCTATAGAGATAGATCAAGATGCTTAATTGGACTTTCACAAAGCACATACCTTGATAAGATTTTGAAGAAGTTCAAAATGGATCAGTCAAAGAAAGGGTTCTTGTCTGTATTACAAGGTGTGAAGTTGAGTAAGACTCAATGCCCGACCACTGCAGAAGATAGAGAGAAAATGAAAGTCATTCCCTATGCCTCAGCCATAGGATCTATCATGTATGCAATGCTGTGTACCAGACCTGATGTGTGCCTTGCTATAAGTCTAGCAGGGAGGTACCAAAGTAATCCAGGAGTGGATCACTGGACAGCGGTCAAAACATCCTAAAGTATCTGAAAAGAACAAAGGATATGTTTCTCGTATATGGAGGTGACAAAGAGCTCGTCGTAAACGGTTACGTCGATTCTAGCTTTGACACTGATCCGGATGACTCAAAGTCACAAACCGGATATGTATTTTTATTGAACGGTGGAGCTGTCAGCTGGTGCAGTTCCAAGCAGAGCGTCGTGGCGGGATCTACGTGTGAAGCGGAATACATAGCTGCTTCGGAAGCAGCAAATGAAGGAGTCTGGATGAAGGAGTTCATATCCGATCTAGGGGTAGTACCTAGTGCATCGGGTCCAATGAAAATCTTTTGTGACAACACTGGAGCCATAGCCTTGGCGAAGGAATCCAGGTTTCACAAGAGAACAAAGCACATCAAAAGACGCTTCAATTCCATCCGCGATCTAGTCAAGGAGGGAGACATAGAGATTTGCAAAATACATACGGATCTGAATGTTGCAGACCCGTTGACTAAGCCTCTTCCACGGGCAAAACATGATCAGCACCAAGACTCCATGGGTGTGAGGATCATCACTTTGTAATCTAGATTATTGACTCTAGTTCAAGTGGGAGACTGAAGGAAATATGCCCTAGAGGCAATAATAAAGATGTTATTTGTATTTCCTTATATCATGATAAATGTCTTTTATTCATGCTAGAATTGTATTAACCGGAAACTTAGTACATGTGTGGATACATAGACAAAACAGTGTGTCCCTAGTATGCCTCTACTAGACTAGCTCATTGATTAAAGATGGTTATGTTTCCTAGCCATAGACATGAGTTGTCATTTGATCAACGGGATCACATCATTAGGAGAATGATGTGATGGACAAGACCCATCCGTTAGCATAGCACTATGATCGTTTAGTTTAACTGCTATTGCTTTCTTCATGACCTATACATGTTCCTATGACTATGAGATTATGCAACTCCCGAATACCGTAGGAACACCTTGTGTGCTATCAAACGTCACAACGTAACTGGGTGATCATAAAGATGCTCTACAGGTGTCTCCAAAAGTATTCGTGGTGTTGGCATAGATCAAGATTAGGATTTGTCACTCCGAGTGTCGGAGAGGTATCTCTGGGCCCTCTCGGTAACACACATCACAATAAGCCTTGCAAGCAAAAGACTAATGAGTTAGTCACGAGATGATGTGTTACGGAACGAGTAAAGAGACTTGCCGGTAACGAGATTGAACTAGGTATAGAGATACCGACGATCGAATCTCGGGCAAGTAACATACCGTTTGACAAAAGGAACAACGTATGTAGTTATGCGGTTCTGACCGATAAAAGATCTTCGTAGAATATGTAGGAGCCAATATGAACATCCAGGTTCCGCTATTGGTTATTGACCGGAGATGAGTCTCGGTCATGTCTACATAGTTCTCGAACCCGTAGGGTCCGCACGCTTAACGTTTGATGACGATCGGTATTATGAGTTTATGTGTATTGATGTACCGAATGTAGTTCGGAGTCCCGGATGAGATCACGGACATGACGAGGAGTCTCGGAATGTCCGAGACATAAAGATTGATATATTGGATGGCTATATTCGGACACCGGAAGTATACCGGAAAAGTTTCGGATTTATCGGGAATGCCGGAGGGGGTTACCGGAACCCCCTACGAGAGGGGATGGTCCATAGTGGGCCTAAAGGGAAAGAGAGAGGCAGTCCATAGGGCTGGCCGGCGCCCCCACCTAGGGTTCCTAGTTGGACTAGGATTGGGGGGGCGCCACCTCTCCTATTCCTTTCCCCCTTCTTCCTTTTGGTGAATCCTACTAGGAATAGGATTGCAATCCTATTCCTAGTAGGACTCCTTCCCTAGCCGCACCAGGAAGGGCCGGCCGGCCTCCCTCCCTTGCTCCTTTATATACGGGGGCAGGGGGCACCCAAAGACATACAAGTTGAATTGTTTTAGCCGTGTGCGGTGCCCCCCTCCACAGAATCACACCTCGGTCATACCGTTGCGGAGCTTAGGCGAAGCCCTGCGTCGGTGAACACATCATATCCGTCACCACGCCGTCGTGCTGACGAAACTCTCCCGTGAAGCTCAACTGGATCAAGAGCTCGTGGGACGTCATCAAGCTGAACGTGTGCTGAACGCGGAGGTGCCGTACGTTCGGTGCTTGATCGGTTGGATCGCGAAGAAGTTCGACAACATCAACCGCGTCACTTGACGCTTCCGCTCCCGGTCTACGAGGGTACGTAGACACACTCTTCCCTCTCGTTGCTATGCATCTGGTAGATAGATCTTGCGTGATCGTAGGAAAATTTTAAAATACTACGTTCCCCAACAAGAAGTACTTCCAGAGTGAGGGCTCGTGGAAGATTTGGTGCACGGAGGGTATCTCAGGTGGTAGATCTAGCTGGGGAGCCGTCTACCACATGACTTGCAGTGATCTGAAAAGGGTCCAATGAACCTTAGTGCGAGCTTCCCCTTGACGTGGAAACGCTTGGTTCCCTTCAGAGGAGTTACCCGCAGGTACACGTGGTCCCCGATATGGAAACTCATGTCCCGACGGTGAGTGTTAGCATAGCTCTTTTGCCTTGACTTTGCTGCCTTCAAACGTTCTCTGACTAGTTGGACTTGCTCTTCCGCTGCGCGGAGAATAACCGGTCCAAGGACTAGCCCTTCTCCAGTCTCTGACCAGTTGAGGGGTGTGCGACATCTGTGTCCGTACAACACCTCAAATGGTGCCATCTGAAGGCTCGACTGGTAACTGTTGTTATAGGAGAACTCGGCAAAAGAGAGACAATCCTCCCACTTGGCTCCATATGCCAAGACACAGGCTCGGAGTCATGACTTCGAGAATCTGATTGACTCGTTCAGTCTGACCTCTGGTCTAGGGGTGGAAAGCCGTGCTGAAAGATACTTGGTTCCCAAGGCTTTTCGGAACTTCTTCCAGAGCCTTGAGGTGAACTGGGTTCCTCGATCTGGCACAATATCCTTGGGAAATGCCGTGAAGACTTACGATTTGGTCGATGTAGAGAGCTACCAGCCGGTTGCCATCATAAGGGGGTCTTGACAGGAATGAAATGGGCCACCTTGGTCAATGATCGACTATAACCCAGATAGAGCCATGTCCTCTTATGTGACCTTGGTAACCCAGTGACGAAGTCCATTCCGACTTTATCCCACTTCCACTCAGGAACCTTGAGTGGTTTAAGCAATCCGGTGGGTCGCTGATATTCAGCCTTGACCCTTTGGCACACTTCACACTTTGCAACATAGGTTGCAAATCTCTCTTTTCATCATGTGCCACCAGAATCGTGCTTTCAAGTCTTGATACATCTTGGTGTGAGCGTTCCTTGACACGGAATTGCTCGGTTCCTCCGGGAGGAGTGGTTTGCAGATACGCCCGGTCTTCAACGCGGAAGTTTTCTTCTTGATGACAGTGGTCGGTGTAGATCTTCCTTCTTGACAGGGCGGTCTTCAAACGTCTTCTATCCAGCTGTCCGTCGCTTCTTTGTCTTCGGGCAGACAAGTAGGCCATGAAATGATGATGTTACCCAACTTGTCCAATAGCTCCATGAGGTCTAAGGGGTACGCAAGGTAAGCTGAGGTATTGGTGGTGGTCTCGGTTGAGTATTGCAGAGGCCTTCCTGACTCTGAGTCAAGGCCCGTGGTCAGAATCTGACCAGGTTGTGGCTCGGTGGGCTTAAGGGTTTCAAAGATTCTAGTGAGTGAATGAACTTATATCATCTTATCCTTAAGCACAGTTTCTGAGATGCCAATAGCTATATCTAGTACTCCAAACGAAAAAGCATCTTATCGCAGAGACCAACTTCAATCACCACTCATTGCCATACATATCCTCATGATTCTCAAGAGACGGTCTAACAAAATTATACTTGTCTAAGATCTCCAAATCTATATGTATGCCTACCTCTAAAATCCAAAGGTAGATCATACATGCTGCTGAGCTTAAAATAAACTCCACAATCCAAGCACTCAACCTAGTCTTGCAAGGCTCACGATAATGCATCATCAATCTAAGGAAACACGTCATATGCCACTCCAAGATTTGTTTCCTTCCTATAGATCAACTCCGATAGCCCGGTAATTCCCATCAATCTCCACATAATCCAACAATTCTACAAATCCGATGTCTACGGTGTTCCACAAGATCTCAAGTCCCTATAATCCCCAATACTCGGAAGGACTACGCATTATGACAGTATGTCCACCAAATTCCCATCATCCGGGTCAAGTAAACTCCAAGATCATGACTAAATAGATCCCTAAATCAACTCTGACAAATAATCCAATCTCCTAGGTTATCGTCCACCGAGAAGCATGATATCATAATCAGGATCATAGGCCTAAATCCAATCTTACTCCGAATCATGCAGACATATCCAGCATCTATACCAACCAGAATCACCTACATAAATCCAAATCTCATTCCCAACGGGTACTTCTACCGGCTTTCCCAAAGTCATGATCCCACCAACATGAAAACCTCACAATCCACCAAGGTCTCAGATAATTCCTTGAAGTCACTGATATAAACCACCAAGTCATCTGTCCAATATCCTCGAACTGGTCTATCTATGGCATCGTCAGACCTTGTGCTATATCAGGATGAAAAATGTGCTCACTCATCGTGTCCACTAGTCCCTTTACGAACCCAGTGTTGTGCAAGGTTATAAAGGCTTAACAGGTTCTCTCGCCTTACCATGGGTTAGGCACATGGTTAAGGATTCGTGCTGGAGTGTCTCGGGAAGTCTCAAAGGGTCTAGGAATGGGGTTACTGGTCTGGAGGGTTAAACATAACACTACGGGGTTGCAATTGATCGTGGAGGTTGTAGCAGAAGTCTTCAGTGCCAGTTGGTTGCCGAGGTAGAGTCCTTGGTGCATCTTGTCTTGCGGGTCTTCAACTGGGGAGAGAGAGAATAGAGGGAAGAAGCAGCGTAGAGGAGGGAAATGCCTAAGGGGGGGTTATAGTGAAAGAACAAACAACCAAGTGCCGTAAAGGCCACACACATTTGTTAAGATAAGATAGGTGATATAGTCGCGTACATGCTGCCCAAGGCAAAAGTGCGACTTATATCGAAAACACAAACAGATAAGGACAAGCAACACATGACATGGTTTCATAGGAACCGCTACATAGACTCGACTTCGCATAAGGGGGTACACGACTCATCCTACCCTAGGGGTTCTCGGATTGACAGTCGTGAGGAGGAAGGCCTTCAGTCTTCAGCTCTGTGGGTCTTCCGGTGGTTTGACAGACGGCTGCTTGCTGGGGCACATCCTTCTGATATGCCCGAGCTCACCACACTCGTAACATGTGATGGAGGCAAAGAGGTTGTTATCCCGTCTTGGGTCTTGTTTCTGGTGGCCTGACGTTGGTCCCTCATGACGTAGATATGGTAGTCTAGCCTTATGCCTTCTTCGCGGGATCCGATGGCGAGCTCCTTGAAGCTCCTCGATCTGTTGCTTCTGATTAGCAATGTAGACTTGTAGGGCAGTAATTTGTTGCTCCCGCTCGATCACCTTCTTCTTCTCGAGGCAGTGGAGATGTAGAAGTGAAGGGAAATCCTCGCGGGACTTGAGGAATTCTTCCGTGAGATTGCGCAGAAGATAATCGGCTGTGTGGGCGAAGCGGGTCTGGAGCTTGAGGGTGGGGTCTTCATCTCCTCGGGGAAACATAGCCTGCGAGGTGGTTCCTGTTCCGCTTTTGCTGGGCAGGTAACAAGTAGCCCGACCTTCCTTCATTTCTGGGAGGAGATCTCGAAGGTGAAGAAGGGCCTCGTAGGCCACTTGTTGTATGGCCAGGTCCTTAGTGGGCATAGGCGGTCCGATAAAGAACCAGCCTTGAGGTGAGGTCTTGGCAGGTACAATCACTTTGGCATAGAATTCCGTCTTGAATTCACCATTGTCTAGTTCGTGCAGGGTGTACATCGGCTCCAAAGGATAGTGGCATTGTTGGAGGCAGTCCCTTAGGAGTGGTGGAAATCCGATCATGAGGAGTCTCGTGGGTGCGACGGCCATCTACAAGGAGGTTAGAGAAGAGTCAATATGACAAGAGTTGCTACGACAAGCGCAAAAGGTTGTCTCTGCTGAATAGTTCAGAAGGAGAAAGAAATGGAATAAGTCTCGCAAGTGATTTGGAGGTCTCGGGGTCTAGCCCTTGTAGCTGGCGTTGACTTGGTCTTTTCTTGTCTCTTTAATCATGACGATCCCTTGTGCCTTCTGGGGCGCCGAGGGTACCAGGTAGGCAATCCATATGTAATGACAATAACAAGGCATAATAGAGGTCCTACATGTCGGTTTCGTTGATGAAAACATCGACACCAAGAGCGGGGGATGAAGAGAACCATTTTCCTGCTCACTATAGTGAGGCGGACCAAATGGCGAGGTTCTCATCCACCGGGGGTTGCCGATACAACAACGGTAGTGACAGGATCACTCTATTAGCGATGCATGTCATGACTTTGCATGACCTATTCCCTGGTCATCTTAGGCCAACGTTGCATCTTCTTGGGGTACTGCCAAGGGTATCACCATCTTCTGGGTCTTCATGTCCTCACTCATCGAGGTTGTAGTTTCTGTTGGTACCGTCTTGTCGTGGTGTCACCAATCTTGCGTGCAAAAGTGGTGGGTGAGTGTTCGGCAAGGTGCACTCCACAAGGATTACAGAAAATCCAGTAGTCAGGGGCATAGGGGTTTTAGCGACCAAGGTTTTGAGGGGGAAGAGATCGAGCATAGCCTAGTTTTCGAAAAACGGAGAAGGGAAGAGAAGTATAGATAGTTTTGAAAACTACTAATAGTTTTGAAAATAGCTTTACCCTAACTAACGACCATGCTAACTAAGGCTTCCTATAGTCAGGATGGCTCTGATACCAGCTCTGTGGGGACCCCGACTCATAAGTCGTGATCACCGAATGCACGTGTACAGTGATCCCAGAGATCAATGCTCACTGAACACACAAAAGCTGAATAACAAGAGTCTTACATCCTTACATACCGTGTTACACAAATAGGACCATAATGGTCAAGTCTTGAGTATAACATCGCAGCGGAAAATCTTCAAAGACAACTGGGACCCATGCCATCTGCCTTAACCCTACAGGCATTCTGACTGGGAAGCGTCCTAGCTCGCATGCTCGTCACCGAGAAATCTTCATCATAACCTGTTCTCTTCTGCCTGGCCAATAAAATAACCAGTGGCAAGCCAATGAGTACATTGAATGTACTCGCGAGCAACCCAAGTGTGATAACAGAATAATTATGCAAGGCTCTACTTGCTAGGTTGGCAGTTTTGCGGAAAGCTAGTTTTTCATATGCAAGTATGATCATCATGTAACATGGATATGTATGTGTCTGTAACAAGTATCAGGAGGTCACAGACGTCAATATCGAGAAAGAGTTGTAATCAACTCATGTTCAAGCTCATAGAGACTTTCTCACAATCACCTCAACAATATCTCTGAATCGTGTTGTTTCCCAGAAACTTATGGACATAGTCTAAGTAGCACCACCCAACTGTCCTTGACCGCGGACACGGCTATTCGAATAGTTTGACACTCTGCAGAGGTTGCACACTTTACCCACAAGATCCGGGGAACTTCCGTGTCATCCACGACCCGCGGTACCTCAGGTACCCGGGGTAAGCACCCGATCACTACCTTTCCCTAGACGACACTAACATAGAGTCCACTCGATTGGTAGCAGCCCCGTGCCAAACATTTCACATCTGAAGGTTTCTGGAGACTCGCTCCGTATTCATCACATATCACAAGCACGGGGTACCAACGGTGTGTCCGGTGCCCTGTAAAGACAGTCATGGCCGCCTATCCAAGCGCGACCCCGTCCCGAGAGTGACCTCATGTCACCCCCGTCACTAGTAATGCGGGCACCATGCTAGTATCGACCTAGGTAATCAATAATGCCCTATCCCATATAAGGGTAGAGTGGTTGCGCATGTTTGGTTGGGACGGTAGTCACACATAAATCTAATCCATCTCTGTAAACAACACTTCCGTCAAGCCTCGGCACACTACTTCTCACCAAGTAGTGCCCTAGCTCCTCATCAACTCCCAGGGGCATTAGTGGCACCCACTAGGTCATTAGCAAGTATGTCAGACCACACTTGTTTCACTCAATGCATAACCCCGACCCATTTTGCGTAGCCAACTACTATAGCATACATCTATCTACTCCCACCCACATAACCCTCATAGGAAGGTAGGGTCATGTTTGATGCAAGTTTCAACAGTAAAGTAACAGGGGTAGCAACCAAAGTGGTTTCCACCTCAACATGATTCCGATGCATTGAATATAAAGGTGCTATGAGACATGCATAAAAAGGTTTCTTGAACATGGTCAAAGGGCTGCTTGCCTTATTCTTCTGAGTCTTCAAATCTTCTGGTCCATCTCCGAATACTCCGTTTATTACATCAACTAACAATGGAAACAATCATAATAAGCAACACAATCAAAGCAACAATAAATGTGCTCTAAAAATAGGAGTTGGACTTTTCTAGGATACTTCTGGTCATATTAGAAATGACCAAGGTGGTTTCATGGGTACTGGATCAATGGGTGATTTGGAACATTCCAATATGATGGAACCAAAGGGTTTATGGATTTGGAAGAAGTATACAGAAATAATTCCTTGAATGATGAGCAAAGGTACTCATCATCAAGTCATGATTTTAGAAGCATTTAGGAGTTGGTTTCACTGGATTTGGAATTCAAATGAATTTCCTAGGATTTTCCAAAGATGATAAATATGAAGAATTGGCTCAATATTTGGTCGGGTACAGAAACTATTATTAAAAATGTTCCAAAACTAAGTTTGGACATGACAAGGATCTAGGAATTTGAATCACTGCATTTGGATCAAGATTGAGCTCTCTGTGATTTTCTAAAGTTCATCACAGAAAATGAGATATGGGTATTTGATAAATATTTGTGTAGGGAAAGTTCCTGGAATAATGTGCATGTAGCACCAACAGATAGAGCATGATTTATGGAGTCATAGGAAATTTGAATCATCAAGTTTGGAGTTCATTTGAATATTCTAGGCATTTTTGAAGTTGACAGAATAAAGAAAAAGAAAAAAGGGATAAGGGTTTACCCTCCACTGCGCTCAGGGCGGAGGATAGCTTGCGGGCCGGCCTATCTGCACAGCAGCGCGCAGGGACTCGTCCACGTCGAAAGCACCCGCCAGGAAAGGCGCTTCCGCGCGGGGGAGGCGGGCTGCGGCGAAGCCGCCTCCACTTAAACGGGTGGGCTTGGCCCCCGGGGTCGCTGACCTGCGGGCCCCTCCCGCAGGGTCATCCCCTACCTCCCGCGCCCGCGACGGAGGGGCTGGTTGCCACGGCTGCGCGCCGGCCGGCGCCCGTCCCCTGCGGCAGGGGCCACCTCTGGCCAGGCTGAGGCCACCGGAGGGTTCCTCGGGGAGCGGCGCGTCGGGGAAGCCCCTTCGGGCGGCAGGGGAGAAGCCGGAGCACCTCCTGCACCTGGCCATGGCGGAGGCCTCGTGGGTTGATGGTGGAGCGGGCACCACAGGGCACGGGAAGGAGCGGCGAGGGGTCGGGAAGCTCCGCCGGTCTGCTGCGGTTCTCCTGGTGGCCAAGGAAGAGGAGGAGAGGCCCTGGTTCACCAGTGCCGGGCAGAGTCTGACGGCGACCACGGCGGCCATGGCGAGGGAAAGAGGCCACGGGAGGAGGAGTGGGGTGGTCCAAGAGGATCAGGAGATGGAGTGGAGTCCATTGGAGCCGCGAGGGGCTCGGGGGCGGCCTATTTATAGGCGAGCGCCGGTCCACCGAGGCGCCATGCGCCGGCGAGCGTGTTGCCGTTGCCACGGGCCACACGAGCCTGTCGCAGGGTGTCCGGGGCGTTCGTGGGGTTAGTCCACGCTTAGAGGGAGAGAGAGGAGGAGCTGGGAGGCGTCAGAGGGCCGCGCGTGTGAGCTTGCTCACTGGAGCGCTCGGGCGGCCACGGCGCGCGTGCGAGCAGGAGTGAGGGAGGAGGAGAGAGGAGGGGGCCGACTGGCCGGCAGGTTGCGGACGTCGAGGCCTCCTCGGGGGACACGAGGGGGAGGCCCGATGCTGTCGGAAGCAGCCGATTGGGGGCGGCTACAGTGCGGGAGCGCACTGTAGCGCGCTCCAGAGCATGCATTTGGCTGGCATGGCCACGTCCCCGTCGCTCTGGTCGTGTCCAACCTGCCCAAGGTTGTCTAGAAGGTCAGGGGGGAGTAAAGAAGTGCTCTGTGGTCTTGGATGCTCTGGTGAGCCACTGGAAAGAAGAGGGAGGTGAAGAAGAGGGTGAAACCTGCTGTCCAGCAGTGTAAATTGGAGTTTTACCCCCTCCAATAATTGAGCTGAGGCCAAGGGAATGTTACTGGGGGTAGATGATGATCAGAATAGGCTGTGGTAAGAATTTGAGGTAAGGAGAAAAAGTAAAAGTGGTTCAAACACTGGTTTTGGTAAATGAGCAGAAGGTGTTTGATCAGTGTTTGGTCAAGCAAATGACATCCACTTGGCATGGGACTTAACAGGATCAAATGTCACATATAATTAGGCCCCTACACCAAATTTGAGCTCATTTGGGCAAAGTGGCCAATGTAACTTTGGTGAACCCTAGAAATGAACAGAAATGGTTTCATCATGTTGGAGTTAAGCAAATCATCTCCCCTTGATGCACCACTTGGTGTAGCATCATCATTTGGGGTTATGAACATGCCCACAAAGTTTGAGGCTCCAGATAAAAAGTTGACAATGTAAAGTTGTTCAAATTTGAATTTGAACAGAAGTGGTTTTGGGGTGATCCGATCAAGTTGCTCTATTCCAAATCTTGTGACATTTGGTCTAGATGCCTTATTAGGCCATTCTAGCATGTGCACCAAGTTTGAGAGCATTTGGAAAAGTTTGGCAATGTAAAGTTGCTCAAACTTCAAATATGGACAGAATGGTTATGAAGGGGTTTGAGGATGTTTCCTTGATCTTCAAGGCATGAGGCTTTGCAAGGTCATCAAATATGTCATATATGACATGATAGAATTTCCCTGGAATTTTTGGAGAATATTTCCTTTGTAAATATTTCAAAAGCTTGAAATATCCAGAAAGGGTTTTGGAAGGATTTGTCCAATATTTTGAACATGACCATGTGCTGAAACTCTTATATATGGACAATATATGTCCTATGAGTCTCCCTGAATTTTGGCAAATAATTTTGAAATGATTAAATAATTTTTCCCTATTAAAGACCATTTCTGGCCTTAAGAAAAAGCTTTTAAATAAAATATAAAAATAACTTTTAAAATTATACTTTTGTGGTTTCTGGGAGTCCTATATCTAATAGGATTCAAATAAACTTTTTGAAAGATTTTTCACACCCTAAATAAGGTACTTGCAGTGCAAACCTCAATTCAGGGGTTTTTGGAAAACTAATTTTTTGAAAATACCATTTGGCCAAAATATTTTTATAAGAAAATTCTATACTGGTCTATACACATGGCATGATCATTGGGAAAAGGTTTTGGGTCAAGGAGATGAAGTATAAGAGTTGGAGGATTTATTTGATTTTTAGAGCACTAGCAAACAGCAGACAAAAGTCAAACCAAGCAAAGTCAAAAACACTCAAAAGTTTTTGCAAATCCACATTTTTAACATGAAAATTAGCTTAAGCAATGTGACATGAAAATCAGGGTGTGACAGATTTCCCCCTCCCGGAGGGGAGTATCCCTGGCAGAACAGCTCTACCGGAGCCCTAGATTGGTTTCCGCTAAGGTTCCGCCTCGAGATGGCGGCGTCTGGTCCCGAAAGCCTCCTTATGATTTTTTTTCAGGTCAAAACACCTCATATAGGAGAAGATGGGCATCGGGGGGCCATCGGGGGGCCCACGAGGCAGGGGGCGCCCCCACCCTCGTGGACAGGTGGTGGCCCCCCTGGTGTTCTTCTTTCACCAGATATTTTTTATATTTTCTGAAATGGTGTCCTGTGGAGTTTCGGAGCTTATTGAGTTGTGCAGAATAGGTTTCCTAAGTTTGCCTCTTTTCCAGCCTAAAATTCCAGCTGTCGGCATTCTCCCTCTTCATGTAATGCTTTTAAAATAAGAGAGAAAAGGCATAAGTATTGTGATATAACGTGTAGTAACAGCCCATTATGCAATAAGTATCAGCATATAAGCATGATGCAAAATGGACGTATCACGCCCTTCTAGGACGGGACGCTTTCTCACGCTTTCAAGCTATACCCCATTACGGGTACATGAAGCTTAAACTGCCAGGGCCCAATGGGGTGATCACATTAATAAGTGATCCAGATAGAGCACTCCGCGCCGAAAACAAAACGACATCCTTAGCCTTAGAGGCACTATCCGAAGCCCTCGCGACGGAAGAACTAACTACCCTAGGATCAAAGGTAGATAAGGATGATGTAATCCTCGCCAAAAGATCGAAGTCTACCTCCTTCAAACCAGCAGATGAGATCGTCAAATTCCAAGTACACCCAACGGACCCAAATAAAACGGCATCCATTGGAGCATAGCTGCATCCGGCGGTAGATAGCGTGTTACGTGCCTTCCTTCAGGAAAATTGGGATATATTCGCCTGGCACCCTCAGATATGCCGGGAATCCCACGTAAGCTGGCCGAACACAACCTCAACATTATCAAAGGATTCAAACCGGTCAAGCAGTCACTGCGATGGTTTTTCGAACTCAAAAGACAAGCAATGGGAGAAGAGCTAGCCAAGCTATTAGAAGTCGGATTCATCAAAGAAATCAAACACCCGGATTGACTAGCTAACTTAGTCATGGTACCGAAGAAATATAAATCCTGGCGCCTCTACGTCGATTTCACAGACCTGAATAAGGCCTGCCCAAAGGATCCCTTTCCTTTGCCCTGCATTGTACAAATTATCGATGCAACGGCCGGACATGACTTGTTGTGCTTCCTTGATGCTTATTACGGATACCATCGGATAAAGATGAAGGAATCCGATCAGGCCGCAAAGGCATTTATCACCCCATACGGCCCTTTCTGTTTCAACACTATGCCCTTTGGACTCAAAAATGCTGGCGCCACATATCAACGCATGATTCAAACATGCTTAGAAAAGCAAATTGGCAAAACAGTGGAGGCATATGTTGACGACGTAGTCGTAAAAACCAAACACATCGAGACTTTGGTGGATGATATCCGCCTTACGTTTGTCAACCTTCGAGAATATGACATAAGGCTCAATCCAAAAAAATGTGTCTTCGGCGTTCCAGCTGGAAAGCTATTAGGGTTCATCGTATCCCATAGAGGAATCGAAGCTAACCCAGCAAAAATCCGGGCCTTGTCAAAACTCAAAATACCGACCGATCTCAAGCAAGTGCATAAACTAGCAGGCTGCGTAGCGGCTTTAAGCCGCTTCATCTCCAGATTAGGAGAAATGTTGGGGAACGTTGCATGGGAAACAAAAAATTTCCTACGCTCACCAAGATCAATCTAGGAGATGCATCTACGAGGGGAGAGTCAGATCCACATACCCTTGTAGATCGCTAAGCGGAAGCGTTCAAGAACGCGGTTGATGGAGTCGTACTCGCCGCGATTCAGATCGCCGAAGATCCTAGCACCGAACGGACGGTGCCTCCGCGTTCAACACACGTGCAGCTCGGGGACGTCTCCTCCTTCTTGATCCAGCAAGGGGGAAGGAGAAGTTGACGGAGAAACCCAGTAGCACGACGGCGTGGTGGAGATGGTGGTGGAGGAATTCCAGCAGGGCTTCGCCAAGCACTGCAAACTAGACGAAGATATTCGTGGGAGAGGGAGGGCAGCGCCGAGGCACGAACTTGTGTTGCTGCCCTCCCTCTGCCTCTCTTTATATAGGGGGGAGAGAGGGGAGGGGGCGCCCCTAGGGTTCCCCCTAGGGGGCGGCGGCCAAGGCCAGATGGGGCCGGCCAAGGGGGGGCGGCGGCCAGGGCTAGGGTTTCCCCCCCCCCAGGCGCCTTGCCCCCCAAGCCAAGGGGGTGCGGCTGCCCTAGGGGGGCCCAGCCCCTTAGGCGCAGGTGGAGGGGCCTAGGAGGGGCGCACAGCCCCTGTGTGGGCTGTTGCGTCTCCCCACTTATGGCCCATGAGGCCCGCAACACTTGCCGGGACCCCCCGAAACTCCTTTCGGTCATCCGACGACTCCCCGGTGCTCCCCGGAACACTTCCGGACTCCGTTCACTCTCATCCTATATATCAATCTTCGTCCCCGGACCATTCCGGAGACCCTCGTCACGTCCGGGATCTCATCCGGGACTCCGAACAACCTTCGGTTACCATGCACTGTTCTCACTAACAACCCTAGCGTCACCGAACCTTAAGTGTGTAGACCCTGCGGGTTCGGAAACTATGCAGACATGACCGAGACACTCCCAGGTCAATAACCAATAGCGGGATCTGGATACCCATATTGGTTCCCACACGTTCCTCGATGATCTCATCGGATGAACCACGATGTCAAGGATTCAGGTAATCCCGTATACAGTTCCCTTTGTCTCGTCGGTATGTTACTTGCCCGAGATTCGATCGTCGGTATCTCTATACCTAGTTCAATCTCGTTACCGGCAAGTCTCTTTACTCGTTCCGTAATACATAATCCCGTGACTAACTACTTAGTCACTTTGAGCTCATTGAGATGACGTATTACCGAGTGGGCCCGGAGATACCTCTCCGTCACAGGAGTGACAAATCCCAGTCTCGATCCATGTCAACTCAACAGACACCTTCGGAGATACCTGTAGAGTACCTTTATAGTCACCCAGTTACGTTGCGATGTTTGGCACATACAAGGCACTCCTACGGTGTCAGTGAGTTACATGATCTCATGGTCATAGGAACTTATACTTGACATGCAGAAAACTATAGCGATAACTGATACGATCAAAAGCTATGTTTAACGTTTGGGTCTCGTCCATCACATCATTCTCCTAATGATGTGATCCCGTTATCAAATGGCAACTCATGTCTATGACCTGGAAACCGCGGTCATCTTTGATCAACGAGCTAGTCCTGAAGAGGCTTACTAGGGACACAAAGTTTGTCTATTTATCCACACATGTATTTAAGTTTCCAATCAATACAATTATAGCATGGATAATAAACGATTATCATGAACAAGGAAATATAATAATAACTCTTTTATTATTGCCTCTAGGGCATATTTCCAACAGTCTCCCACTTGCACTAGAGTCAATAATCTAGCATTACAAGGTAATGAATCTAACACCCATAGAGTCTTGGTGTTGATCATGCTTAGCCCGTGGAAGAGGCTTAGTCAACGGATCTGCAACATTCAAATCCGTGTGTACTTTGCAAATGCTTATGTCCTCCTCCTTGACTGAATCGCGGATGGAATTGAAGCGTCGCTTTATGTGTCTGGTCCTCTTGTGAAAC
>LR738709.1:321905323-321926594 GCA_902687465.1 Secale cereale
CATTGCATACATGATAGAGCCTATGGCTGAAGCATAGGGGATGACACTCATCTTTTCTCTATCTTCCGCAGTCACTGGGCATTGAGTCTTACTCAACTTTGTTCCTTGCAATACCGGCAAGAACCCCTTCTTGGATTGATCCATTTTGAACTTCTTCAAAACTTTATCAAGGTATGTACTTTGTGAAAGTCCTATCAAGCGTCTCGATCTATCTCTATAGATCTTGATGCCCAATATGAAAGCAGCTTCACCGAGGTCCTTCATCGAAAAACTCTTGTTCAAATACCCCTTCACGCTATCCAAAAGTTCTATATTGTTTCCAATCAGCAATATGTCATCCACATATAATATCAGAAACGCTATAGAGCTCCCACTCACTTTCTTGTAAATACAAGCTTCTCCGTAAACTTGTACAAACCCAAATGCTTTGATCACCTCATCAAAGCGAAGATTCCAACTCCGAGATGCTTGCACCAGTCCATAAATGGAACGCTGGAGTTTGCAAACTTTGTCAGCATTCTCTGGATCGACAAAACCTTCTGGTTGTATCATATACAACTCTTCCTTAAGAAAACCGTTAAGGAACGCTGTTTTGACATCCATCTGCCAAATTTCATAATCGAAATATGCAGCTATTGCTAACATGATTCGGACGGATTTAAGCATCGCTACGGGTGAGATAGTCTCATCGTTGTCAACTCCTTGAACTTGTGAAAAACCCTTTGCCACAAGTCGAGCTTTATACACGGTGACATTGCCGTCAGCGTCCGTCTTCCTCTTAAAAATCCATTTATTCTAAATGGCCTTCCGCCCTTCAGGTAATACTTCCAAAGTCCATACTTTGTTTTCATACATGGATCCCATCTCGGATTTCATGGCCTCTAACCATTTGTCGGAATCCGGGCCCACCATCGCTTCTCCATAGCTCGCAGGTTCACCGTTGTCCAATAACATGATCTCCAAGACAGGGTTACCATACCACTCAGGTGCAGTGCGTACCCTTGTCGACCTACGAGGTTCGGTAGTAACTTGATCAGAAGCTTCTTGATCATCATCATTGGCTTCCTCTTCAACCGTTGCAGGCTCCACAAAAACATCTTTCTGTGCTGCGCTACTTTCTGGTTGAAGCAGAGGTTCAATAACCTCATCAAGTTCTACCTTCCTCCCACTCAATTCTTTCGAGAGAAACTCTTTCTCGAGAAAGGACCCGTTCTTAGCGACAAACACTTTGCCCTCGGATCTGAGATAGAAGGTGTACCCAACCGTCTCTTTTGGGTATCCTATGAAGACACATTTGTCCGCTTTGGGTTCGAGCTTTTCTGGCTGAAGCCTTTTGACATAAGCATCACAACCCCAAACTTTGAGAAAAGATAACTTAGGTTTCTTACCAAACCACAGTTCATACGGTGTTGTCTCAACGGACTTAGATGGAGCCCTATTTAAAGTGAATGCAGCCGTCTCTAACGCATATCCCCAAAAAGATAGTGGCAAATCGGCAAGAGACATCATAGAACGCACCATATCTAATAGGGTTCGATTACGACGTTCGGACACACCATTACGCTGTGGTGTTCCAGGTGGCATCAACTGTGAAACAATTCCACATTTTCTTAAGTGATTGCCAAACTCATAACTCAGATACTCTCCCCCTCGATCAGATCGTAGGAACTTGATCTTCTTGTTACGATGATTCTCAACTTCACTCTGAAATTGCTTGAACTTTTCAAACGTTTCAGACTTATGCTTCATCAAGTAAATATACCCATATCTACTTAAGTCGTCAGTGAAGGTGAGAAAATAACGATATCCACCGCGTGCCGTGACACTCATCGGGCCACACACATCAGTATGTATGATTTCCAATAAGTCACTTGCCCGTTCCATTGTTCCTGAAAACGGGGTCTTAGTCATCTTGCCCATGAGGCACGGCTCGCATGTGTCAAGTGATTCAAAATCAAGAGACTCCAAAAGTCCATCAGCATGGAGCTTCCTCATGCGTTTCACGCCGATATGACCCAGACGGCAGTGCCACAAGAAAGTGGTACTATTGTTATCAAATCTACATCTTTTGGCATCAATGTTATGAACATGTGTATCATCACTATCGAGATTTAATAAGAATAAACCCCCTACTTCGGGTGCATGACCATAAAAGATATTACCCATATAAATAGAACAACCTTTATTCTTTGATTTAAATGAGTAACCGTCTCGCATTAAACAAGATCCAGATATAATGTTCATGCTCAACGCAGGCACTAAATAACAATTATTCAGGTTCATAACTAATCCCGATGGTAATCGAAGAGCGAGCGTGCCGACGGCGATCACATCAACCTTGGAACCATTCCCCACGCGCATCGTCACTTCGTCCTTCGCCAGCCTCCGTTTATTCCGTAGTTCCTGTTTAGAGTTGCAAATGTGAGCAACCGAACCGGTATCAAATACCCAGGCACTACAACGAGAGTTGGTAAGGTACACATCAATAACATGTATATCACATATACCTTGCTTGTTGTTGTTGTTGGCCCCCTTCTTGTCTGCCAGATACTTGGGGCAGTTCCGCTTCCAGTGGCCGTTCCCCTTGCAATAGAAACACTCAGTCTCTGGCTTGGGCCCAGCCTTGGGTTTCTTCACTGGATGAGCAACTGCCTTGCCACCCTTCTTAGAGTTACCCTTCTTGCCCTTGCCATTCTTCTTGAAACTGGTAGTTTTATTGACCATCAACACTTGATACTCCTTCTGGATGTCTGACTCAGCGACTTTCAGCATCGCAAACAGCTCGGCGATGGTTTTGTTCATCCCTTGCATGTTATAATGCTGAACGAAGCTCTTGTAGCTAGGTGGGAGTGACTGGAGAATTCTGTCAATGATAGCCTCCTCCGGGAACACAAGTCCCAGATCAGCTATGCGGGTATAGTACCCAGACATCTTCAGTAAGTGCTCACTGACAGACGAATTCTCCTCCATCTTGCAAGCAAAGAATTTATCGGTGGTCTCATACCTCTCGATCTTGGCATTCTTCTCAAAGATGAACTTCAACTCCTGGAACATCTCATATGCTCCATGACGTTCAAAACGCCTTTGAAGTCCTCCTTCCAAGCTATACAACATGGCACACTGTACTACTGAGTAGTCATCCGCACGCGACTGCCAGGCGTTCATAACGTCCACAGAGGCCGGAGCGGGGGGTTCACCTAGCGGTGCATTTAGGACATAAACCTTTTGGGCAGCTGTGAGGATGATCCTCAGATTGCGGAGCCAGTCCACAAAGTTGCTCCCATCGTCTTTCAGCCTAGTTTTCTCTAGGAACGCATTAAAATTCAGGGGAGCTACTGCGGGAGCCATCTACATCAAAAGATTTGCAAAGACATCTTAGACTATTGTTCATGATAAGTGAGTTTTAACTAATCAAATTACTTATAACTCCCACTCAAATTGACATCCCTCTGGTCATCCGAGCGTGACATGATCCAAATCCACCAACCCAAGTCCGATCATCACGTGAGATGAGGTGGTGTCAATGGTGAACATCTTCATGTTGATCATATCTACTATATGACTCATGCTCGACCTTTCGGTCTTCCGTGTTCCGAGGCCATGTCTGTACATGCTAGGCTCGTCAAGTCTAACCCGAGTGTTCTGCATGTGCAAAACTGGCTTGCACCCGTTGTATGCGAACGTAGAGTCTATCACACCCGATCATCACGTGGTGCTTCGAAACGACGAACCTTCGCAACGGCGCACACTCGGGGGGAACACAATTTCATCTTGAAATTTTAGTGAGGGATCATCTTATAATGCTACCGTCGTCCTAAGCAAAATAAGATGCATAAAAGGATTAACATCACATGCAAATCATAAGTGACATGATATGGCCATCAACTCGTGCTTTTGATCTCCATCTCCAAAGCACCGGCATGATCTCCATCGTCACCGGCATAACACCATGATCCCCATCATCATGATCTCCATCATCGTGTCGCCATCGGGGTTGTCGCGCGCCCACCATGCTCTTACTACTATTGCTACCGTTTTAGCGATAAAGTAAAGCATTACATAGCGCTTAATGATTGACACGCAGGTCATACAAAAATTAAAGACAACCCTATGGCTCCTGCCGGTTGCCGTATACATCGACATGCAAGTCGATATTAACTATTACAACATGATCATCTCATACATCAAATATATCTCATCATGTCTTTGGCCATATCATATCACATACATACCCTGCAAAAACAAGTTAGACGTCCTCTAATTTGTTGTTGCATGTTTTACGTGGCTGCTATGGGTATCTAGCAAGAACGCTTCTTACCTACGCAAAGCCACAACGGTGATATTTAAGTTGCTATTTAACCTTCTACAAGGACCGCCTTCGTCGAATCCGATTCAACTAAGATAGGAGAGACAGACACCCGCCAGCCATCTTATGCAACAAAAGTCGCATGTCTGTCGATGGAACCGGTCTCATGTACGTGGACATGTAAAGTTGGTCCGGGCCGCTTCATCCCATAATACCGCTGAATCAAGAAAGACCAAGGAGGGAAGCAATCTAAACATCAACGCCCACAAACCCCTTTGTGTTCTACTCGAGAAAACATCTACGCAAGAACCTAGCTCTGATACCACTGTTGGGGAACGTTGCATGGGAAACAAAAATTTTCCTACGCTCACCAAGATCAATCTAGGAGATGCATCTACGAGGGGAGAGTCAAATCCACATACCCTTGTAGATCGCTAAGCGGAAGCGTTCAAGAACGCGGTTGATGGAGTCGTACTCGCCGCGATTCAGATCGCCGAAGATCCTAGCACCGAACGGACGGTGCCTCGGCGTTCAACACACGTGCAGCTCGGGGACGTCTCCTCTTTCTTGATCCAGCAAGGGGGAAGGATAAGTTGACGGAGAAACCCAGTAGCACGACGGCGTGGTGGAGATGGTGGTGGAGGAATTCCAGCAGGGCTTCGCCAAGCACTGCAAACTAGACGAAGATATTCGTGGGAGAGGGAGGGCAGCGCCGAGGCACGAACTTGTGTTGCTGCCCTCCCTCTGCCTCTCTTTATATAGGGGGGAGAGAGGGGAGGGGGCGCCCCTAGGGTTCCCCCTAGGGGGCGGCGGCCAAGGCCAGATGGGGCCGGCCAAGGGGGGGGGCGGCGGCCAGGGCTAGGGTTTCCCCCCCAGGCGCCTTGCCCCCAAGCCAAGGGGGTGCGGCTGCCCTAGGGGGGCCCAGCCCCTTAGGCGCAGGTGGAGGGGCCTAGGGGGGGGCGCACAGCCCCTGTGTGGGCTGTTGCGTCTCCCCACTTATGGCCCATGAGGCCCGCAACACTTGCCGGGACCCCCCGAAACTCCTTTCGGTCATCCGACGACTCCCCGGTGCTCCCCGGAACACTTCCGGACTCCGTTCACTCTCATCCTATATATCAATCTTCGTCCCCGGACCATTCCGGAGACCCTCGTCACGTCCGGGATCTCATCTGGGACTCCGAACAACCTTCGGTTACCATGCACTGTTCTCACTAACAACCCTAGCGTCACCGAACCTTAAGTGTGTAGACCCTGCGGGTTCGGAAACTATGCAGACATGACCGAGACACTCCCAGGTCAATAACCAATAGCGGGATCTGGATACCCATATTGGTTCCCACACGTTCCTCGATGATCTCATCGGATGAACCACGATGTCAAGGATTCAGGTAATCCCGTATACAGTTCCCTTTGTCTCGTCGGTATGTTACTTGCCCGAGATTCGATCGTCGGTATCTCTATACCTAGTTCAATCTCGTTACCGGCAAGTCTCTTTACTCGTTCCGTAATACATAATCCCGTGACTAACTACTTAGTCACTTTGAGCTCATTGAGATGACGTATTACCGAGTGGGCCCGGAGATACCTCTCCGTCACACGGAGTGACAAATCCCAGTCTCGATCCATGTCAACTCAACAGACACCTTCGGAGATACCTGTAGAGTACCTTTATAGTCACCCAGTTACGTTGCGACGTTTGGCACATACAAGGCACTCCTACGGTGTCAGTGAGTTACATGATCTCATGGTCATAGGAACTTATACTTGACATGCAGAAAACTATAGCGATAACTGATACGATCAAAAGCTATGTTTAACGTTTGGGTCTCGTCCATCACATCATTCTCCTAATGATGTGATCCCGTTATCAAATGACAACTCATGTCTATGACCTGGAAACCGCGGTCATCTTTGATCAACGAGCTAGTCCTGAAGAGGCTTACTAGGGACACAAAGTTTGTCTATTTATCCACACATGTATTTAAGTTTCCAATCAATACAATTATAGCATGGATAATAAACGATTATCATGAACAAGCAAATATAATAATAACTCTTTTATTATTGCCTCTAGGGCATATTTCCAACAGTAAAAAGCATTGCCACATTATAGATTGCTACGACGCACTGACAATTTCGAGTGGACGAATGCGGCCACAGCTGGATTGGAAGAAATAAAAACTCTGCTAGCAAGCAACCCAATCCTAGCCGCCCTCGGTGTTGGCGAACCAATGATGCTGTACATATCAGCCACTCACCATGTAGTGAGTGCCGTGCTCATCGTCGAACAAGCCGAATAGGGACATAAATTCCCCGTTCAAAAACCCATATACTATGTATCCGAGGTTCTAACACCGTGCAAATCACGGTACCCCCACTATCAGAAAATTGCCTATGCGGTCTTCATGTCATCTCGGAAACTCTGACACTACTTCCAAGAGTGTTCGATCACAGTGGCATCCGAGGTACCACTAAACGATATTATCAACAATAAAGATGCCACGGGAGGCATAGCCAAATGGGCCATTGAGCTCTTATCGTTCGAAATGTCCTACAAGCCGCGCCGGACTATTAAATCCCAGGTGTTGGCCGACTTTGTCACAGAATGGACCAAAGTCGAACTCCCTAAAGAGTACAGCTCATATTCCCACTGGACAATGTACTTCGAAGGTTCCAAAATTCTAGCCAGACTGGGAGCCGGCGTAATATTGATATCTCCAACTGGGGATACAGTTCGGTACGTTCTACAGATTATGTATACGGACTCGAACAATGCAGCCAAATATGAGGCCCTATTGCATGGTCTCCGACTAGCTGTATCCATGGGCATACAATGCCTCGAGGTACGAGGAGACTCAAACCTCGCCATCTCCCAAATTAATGGAGATTTTGATGCGAAGGGTTAAAAAATGGTAGCTTATCGCAATGCTATATTGAAAATATCGGCTCGATTTGAAGGGTTGGAATTCCATCACGTAGCCCGGGATAATAACCAGGCCGCTGACGTACTCGTGTGCATGGGAGCTAAACGTGACCCCGTACCACCACACATTTGTGGAAAGGTTGTTTAAGCCATCAGAATGGCAGGACACGAGCAGCGATACAAAATCGGATCCGAACACACCCCCGGCCGAACTCAATCAAGATGTCATCGGAGACTCAAACGAGGAGATAACTCCCTCGGCTCATGAAATCATGGCTGTCATACCCCACTGGACAGAGCCATTCCTTACTTACCTTAAAAGACAGGAACTCCCGGTGACCAAAATGAGGTCCGTCACATAGTCCGGTGCTCTAAAGCCTACAAAGTTCACGAAGGCAAACTATATAAGAAAATCACAACTGATATTCTCCAAAGGTGCATCTCCGAAGAGGAGGGAAGGAAAATTCTCACTGAAATACACGCTAGAATGGGTGGCCACCATGCCACAGCATGGGCGTTTGTAGGCAAAGCTTTTCGCGCTGGCTTTTACTAGCCTACTGCTCGAGCAGATGCCCAAACCTTAGTCCAACACTGCGTTGGCTGCCAGCTCTTCATAAATCAAAGTCATATGCCTCCCACCGCTCTGAGAACAATCCCCATTACCTGGACTTTTGCAGTCTGGGGTCTTGACATGGCCGGACCCCTTGAAGGGGGAAGTCATAAAAGGAAATACCTACTAGTGATGGTAGATAAATTCACTAAGTAGATAGAAGCCAAGCGAGTAAAAAATAGTTGAAGCAGGGCCTGTGATAGATTTTATATCCGGCGTAGTACACCGGTATGGTGTACCGCGTAGTATTATCACAGATAATGGCTCCAATTTCACAGCTGATGAGGAAAATTGGTGCGCACAGTTAGGTATTAAACTTGACTATGCTTACGTAGATCACCCTCAAACAAACGGTCAAGTCGAAAGAGCTAATGGTCTGATAATGAGCGGCACTAAACCCCGACTAGTGCGCTCCCTGCGGGAGTCTGATAAACACTGGCTCGAAGAGCTTGACTCCGTACTCTGGGGGCTGTGGACCACACCCAATCGTATGACCGGATACACCCCCTTTTTATGGTGTACGACGCTGAGGTTGTTCTAACCTGCGACATTATTCATGACTCACCTCGAGTGCGCATGTACGAGGAAAAGGAGGCCAAGTTAGATTGGCAGGACGACCTAGATGGGCTTGAAGAGGAGCGCGATACAGCGCTAGCACGTTCCGCATTTTACCAACAACAAGCTAGGCAATACCAGAGCAGAGAAGTGCGGGCCAAGATATACAATGTCGACGAACTTGTTTTACGCCTCCCGGAGAAGAAAAAGGACAAGCTCAAACCAAAATGGGAGGGCCCCTTCATTATTGACGAAGTACTCACCGGTGGAGCCTATCGCCTTCGCAATGCTCAAGACAACCGCCTTGAGCCGAACCCGTGGAACGCTCTGAGGCTTCGACGATTTTATGGATAGTTCGGTAGAAATTTCTTCCTCTTTATAAGCTAGGTCCTGTCTTTTACATTTTTGTTTTATCTCCTTTTTTATCTTTACATTTTCTTCGATTGGCAAGTATTCAGCTCGCCCGAACTGTCACATGACGAGTACATCCTCAAATGTACCCACCTCAAATATACCTGGAGGCTTCCTTAACGAAGCCCATTACCAATAAAGCTTCTTGCTTAAAAATGTCACATGTTTTTACAGTTCATCCTTGCCATTATATGCACCAATATGACTTAAGTTTGGCCAAGCTGGATTGCCTGGCTCCTATGCTTACCCCTACATTTCCGATTGTTCGGCTAGGGCGTAAAGGGAGCACCTCTGCGATTGTTACAACCGGGTAATCCGGATATGTACCTTAGACTGGGTGAAGCCGAAAGCTAGCACTCTTAAGGGAAAAATTGGCCGGTGGATACACGACATATCACATTCCAAAGCGTATCTTAAACTATAAGAGGAGATGGCATCCTACTGTCCTTCTCACAGGATCAAAAGCCTAGGCCCGCATCGTTATGCACGCCGACCCAGGTAAAGGAATCCCTAATGGAACCATACTCTCTATAAGATGTTTCTTACGTTAAATAGTAATATAACATAACTCCCCGAACTCAGTTCGTCTGTTCAAGCAATTATGACCGGATCGCATGGTTTCCGAACATATCACATGTTTACCACAGATAGTATTCGGAAGCACTCCAGCCTTTGGGTTTATGGAGGTTGAAGCACATGGTCGGCCATGACAAACTTTATATAAATTCGGCTGGAGATAAGTTTGATGGTAAAGGTACATTTGATACATAGAATCAAACGACTACTCATTTTCTATTCCCTCTATAAGGCTGTCTAGCTTACAGTCCTGTTGGGAAAGTTTTGCAGCTATCCCTACTTGGTCATATACCAGACGCGGAGGAATTTCTTGTCCATCGGACCCTCGAGGTCTCACGCGGGGCATGTGATTTGGATCAAGAAGAGTGTATCGCGTCTTCACCATGGCCCATGCTTCCCGAGAACCCATGTGGCATGCTGATGCTTTCCATAGTTCAAAGCGGCGTCGAGACCCTTTGAACAGGTCCACCAAATCCTCCATAGTCTCTAGAGGTGAGTCGCCATGCCATAGAGCTCTGGCCATACTCTTCATGGCCTTCCGAGCCCATTCATGCACCCTGGGAAGCTCTTGCAGCACATCACCCTCAAAATCGGACACTCCGCCCTCAGGCTGGCCAGTAAACAAACCTACAGGAATTTTTTTTATAAGAAACTTTCACAATAAGAGACTACAAGGAGAGCTAGGTATAAGAGACATACTAAGCATGCCACTTTTTAGCCTCCGATTCTCTTCCAAGGCGCTTGTGAGTTAGGCCTTTACGCCCTTTAGCTCCTGTTCGAGCCTAATATTTCTATCTTGCACTTGGTTCTTTTTTTCCATAGCTTGCGTCAGGGCACGCTCGCCAGCGGCTTTTCCCCTTCGGCAAACTTCTTGTCTGCTAGGGCAGCTCTTAGCTCCCTCTCCAGTTGGTTGGTCGATCATGTTGATGTATTACACATTAGTGTACACACCATCGTAATCAGCAGAACTGTCATAGCTTCTGGACACAATTATTCTTACCACCAGCATCCTTTCCAGATTCCTTCGAATTTTTCAATTCGGCAAGCTGAGTCCGGCACTCTTCAAGTTCCTTGGATAAAGAGTTATTCTTTTCTCGAATGACCTATAAAAATACAACGATCCTCAAATCAGTTGTACCAACTGCTTTAAGTCTCCGGGGTAAGTGGCATGGGAATACTCAAAATAAAAACTTACCCTCATATCTTTTGAAAGCTGATGAGTGGCTCTAGCGAGTCCGTCTTGAGCGGCTCGGATATAGGCATCTACAGAATTGAGGGCGTTAAACGCATCTTCGAAAAAAGCGGGATCACGCGTGGCTGCCTTCCGCCGCCGATGAATCATCGCAACCTCCACTTCGGAATTGGTGGCCGACGCTTCATCCGAATCCTCTTGGGGAGGACAATCCGGCACCAAATCAGCATTAACCCCTAATGGGCCTGAGGCTGGATTGGCTGGAGCTTCGCCTGCATTGTCTCCGGAGACATTCCAGTGTGTACTCCTCCTAAAAGGAAAAAACAAAGCGGAAAGTTGTAATACCAATTTCACCACCCAGCACTTGCCAAAACAAACATACCTCTTTAAAGGTCTGCTGGTGTTTGCGGTCCTCTTTCGCTTTGAGGCCTCACCCAATGCGGGCGTCACCATCTGGGTTGACGGTTTTCGCACAGTTCGGCGTGAGGAGCGCCGTCCCTGTTCAAGTATGATAGAGTATAGTGGGTCAGGCGCATCGAGAATCCTCTCTTTTGATGAGATATGTCCTGAAATACTTACACGGGAGGAAGGAATGAGGCCTGGGTAATCGGCTACTATAGCCACCAGGGAACCCTCACGAAAGGCTTGGTAGAAGACTCCATCTACTAACACTATACCTACGTCTGAATCTTCGTTATATCCGGGGCCTGCATTTTGAAACTAGTCGTCCGGCTGTGGGGCGTGACTGTTAATCCCCTCGATCACCTTCCTCCACTCCTGTTGGGAGAAACCGAATACAGTTCAGTCAACATGTCATAACAAAGAAAAATTGAGCGGCCAAAGAGAGAGACTTACCCAGTTGGGAGGATTGTACATAGAAAGGCCCTCCCGGCATGTTAAACGGATGAACTCATGCTTCTCTCCTTTATAAAGGCCTTCCAGGGCAGCGCCTAGAACAACAGGGTCATCTAAATCCAGGCGTAGGCAGCGCGAGGCGTCATTCTGACCATTGTAGTGCCACATCGAAAACCCTCTGGCTTGAAGCGGCTGTACACATCGCTTCATTGAATTGGCCATCACTTTGATTATTGTTAATCCCGAACTGGCGAGCAATTTGATCTTGCCGGCCAGTCTGCTAACCACCGTTCTCTCCTCTTCCGAGGGACCGCGGGGACGCCAGTTGAAAAGCTTCCTTGGCGGAGCACTGGAATATGGGGAGTCCTCGTCGGACTGGATCCGGCAAAGCGACGTCCTCAATGTAAAACCTCTCCGAATGCCACTCTTCGGATGCCTTCTTCGGAGTACCGGGCAGATAACCTGTCCTGGCTATGCGCCATACTTCGGCGCCCCCAACTTCAAAAATGGATCCTTCTTTCGATCGAGGGACAAGGAAGAAATACCTTCTCCACAGCTCGAAGTGAGGCTCGCAGCCCAAGAACAGTTCGCATAAAGCAAAAAAACCCGCGATGTGCAGGATTGATCCTGGAGTAAGATCATGCAGTTGGAGGCCGTAGAATTCCAGGAGTCCCCTAAGAAAGGGGTGGACGGGGAATCCCACACCTCTTAAAAGGTAGGGGATAAAACATGCCCGCTCTCCATCGGAGGGGTTGGAAAAACTCTCTGCCAGGGCTTGGTTGTCAATAGACGTTAGTCCAGCCTGGACGGGGACTAGATCCTTTGAGGGCAGATACCCCTGCGCTTGCAGGGTCCACAGGTGCGCATAGGACACAGAGCAACTTTTCCAATCTCCTGCACAAGGGCCATGAGGGCGCGAGGAAGAGCTCGGGGCACTAGCCATGTTTGAAGATTATTTTGCAGGCACTAAGGTTTCTTTCGCGTGGAATGGGATGAAAAGGTAGTTGGGATCTATTCTCTTATATAGGCGCCTTCTGTGAACGGTCAAGAGGGTATTTGCAAAATACTCCCTGGCGGTTCGCATTCGTTGGACACGTGGAAGCCAAGGCGACGGTGGTGAGGAATCGGCGGACTATAATGTTTAAAGAAGCTGAACTATCATCCAGGAGGACTCGCCTTGCAAGACCGAAGACATGAAGCCCGATACAATCTCGTCCTTGAAGGCAAGTCCGGGGGCAACTGAGGGAGTCCTGTATTTAGGGGTCCTTAGTCATCCGGGTCGTTGAAGCTGGGCCGCACTGATGGGCCGCACAAAGAAGAAGAAGAAGACCCTCCTCCGTATTCGGTCAAGACTCTTATGTACATAGAAAGGCAAGTGTAGAGTCCGAATGTATCAATTACTTCCTCCCCAAGTCACCCTTGTAACCCTAGGTCCCCTCTAGCGTGTAGATAAGTCGGGGGGTTTAGTCTGTAGAGGGGATCATCATCGTCACAATATCCTCATAGGATAGACTTAGGGTTTAACCATTACGATCTCGAGGTAGATCAACTCTTGTATTCATATTCATCCATACTAATATAGCAGGAAGTAGGACATTACCTCAATCGTGAGGGCCTGGACCTGGGTAAACATCGTGTCCCCAGCCTCATGTTACCATCGATCCTCTAAACGCACAGCTTGGGCCCCCCTACCTGAGATCTGCCGGTTTTGACACCGACAACCGTGCTACTCTTTCGCAATGAAGATATTACTGCAGATGTTGTTGTTTTATTACCATTTGCTATTTTTGGTGGATGTTAACCCTGTTGTAGTTAACATTGGCTTTCCATGTACTTACACAGGGCTACAATGGGTGATGCTATTGTTTGACGTCAAGGTTAGCTGCATCCCATGTCTTATACACCATCTATTCCTAAATATAAGAATTTTTAGAGATTCCAGTATAGACTACATAAGGAGCAAAATGAGCGAATCTAGATTCTAATCTAAGCTATATCTATAATTCTATATACATCCGTATGTAGTTCATATTGAAATCTTTAAAAATACTTGTACTTAGGAACGTAGGTAGTTGTATTTTACATCATTTGTGCAATCTCAGTTTAGCTTCTAACATTTACTGGTTGCTTATAGGTACATATATGAGCGGTACTGATCCACGCTTCAATCCTTTTTGCATATGGGGCAATGAGATATTCATGAACATGCGTCAAGTGCGGAAACTAAGAAAGATTGTTAGGCGAAAGAAACGGGTGATGGGAATTAAGCTCTTTATTTACACTTTGTCCAAGACAACAGTGAACTTTAGGATGGTAAGTAATGTGTTGCCTTTTCCCCCTACCCACAATAAGTTACTCTATTAGACCTCAGTATCTGATATTTTTCTCTTTTTAGTGGTTCCCGAAGCTATTTAATGCCGATTACCTTGCAAACTACATGACCGGAGTGCAGGCAACAAATGTTAAAGTATATATTCATGCTACCATGATAATGCTCTAGAAGTCTTCCTGAAGGCGGTGAAGGATGGGCGGGTGATCATCACAAGGGGTTGGAAAAAAGTTATTCGTGCATATGGCATGCAGGAAGGCACATTATGGGGATCCCGCTTCTTCAACACCATCGGCAATCAAAATGAGTTACACTTGTCTCTTCACCTTTACCGCCTGTAAATATTTTAGTTCATCATAGTTAATTGTTGTCTAATCCTGTAATTACTGAACATATTGTACTGGCAATTTTATTTATGGATTCATTATTGAACCATTGCGCTGAGAATTTGAATTGCAAGTTTCATATTTCAAAATTTCCAATTCAAACAATAAATTACAGTAAAAAATAAAAATATATAGGAGAGAATAAAATAATGTGCACTGGTTAGAAAGAAAACATCGTGTGTGATGAAAAAAAGAGAACAAACGGTTCTTTGACGTGAAACGTTTGCGATGCCCGACGGACGCACGCACGGTTTCGTCTCATATGCGTGTGCGATTCATGGTGACATGACAAACATTTCAAACCAGTGTGCGTGTGTGATAGGAATACCAATAGCACACATTTATGAAAGTGGACATGTTGGCGTTAGTAGAGGCACCGCACACATTTTAGATTCTTGAACCGTGTGCGATAACGTACCTATCACAAACATATCAGCAGATTAAATGTTGATGTCCACCTTTTTTTCACACGACTATAGCAGCGTAATCGTTTGGGATGTCTATCTGATCAGAAATGTAACGTCGAGATGTAACGTCTCGAACTAGGGTGGCTTATCATACGTTTATTCTATGGCGATCGTTAGTAGCAGCTCGCCCATCCCCGATGGTTTCTGGGTCATGTGGGAAGGACCCCCCCTAATGCCCACACTCACTTAGCAACGGTTCCAAATGTCGTCGCGGAAAGGGGTTAAAAACCGTTTGTATAGCACCAACGTGTACCAGTGTTATGTCATCTTTCAACCGAGCAGGGGGCGGCAGGAGGGGGATCGGGCACCCAGGATTTGATGGCCCGGGCACCCGGGGCGGTGGCGGAAGCTCCCAACGAAGGGGTCGGGCACCCGGGGTGCTCAGGGGCGGCACCCAGGCAGCGGCCGGGCACCCAGGACTCATGGGGTCAGGCACCCGGGGTGCACAGCGGCCAGGCCTGCGGAGGTAGCCGAAGGGCCAGGCACCTGAGGGAAGGGGGTACGAGCACCCGACGTGTCCAGGAACATGGGCATTCTGTAGCTTCGCGTCTCGTCTATCCTTCTCCCTTCTTCTCCTCTATGGGTGCTTGGGTCTCTCTCATATCTTCTCCATGGGCTTCTTCTTGGTACCTAAGAATGCACAACATTTTCGTTTGAGGTAGAACCCAATTCCCACGTGAATCCGAACGAAACTCGAAGAGCAAAGAATTGACCTCGTTATAGATGGCGCGTGCATGTGCTCTTGTCATAGGTCCTATTTGTGCTTGTGGTGGTGACAAAGTGTCCATGGGGATGGTCGAGGGATCCTCCGCATCATCTCCCCCCCCCTAGGACAGATCCGTCTGCGGATCGTGATCTTCATCACCATGGTATGTGGACAAGTCCTTGTCATTGAAGATGCTGCGTTGTACTTTGTATGTGGGGTGTCGATCTTGTAGGCGTTTTCATTGTAACGGGCAAGAACCTTGAAGGGTCCATCGGCTCGCGGAAGTAGCTTGGACTTGCGCTTGTTGGGGAAGCTGTCCTTGCAGATATGTATCCATGCAAGATCTCGCGGTCGAAACACCATTGGTGTCTTGTTGACGTTGAGCTTGGTGGTGAGACGGTGTACTTGACGCCCGATCGTGGACCTAGTTTCTTCATGCATCTTCTTGAGATAACTCGCTCTTGCACTTGCGTCCATGTTCGCGCGTTCTTGGAGCGATAGATAAATGACGTCCAAGGGCAAGAAAGGGTTGAAGCTATAGACAACCTCGAAGGAGGACCGCCCAAAGCTTCACTTTCTTGATGGAGAGCTCGTTGGACATCCAAGAGGTGGTTCTTGGTGACGTAGTTTGGTGCCTCATCTTAATTCTCGAAAAGTGGGTTTGTGGAAGAACTTGGCCTATCCATCATGTAGTAGTGGGGTGAGTAGGAAAATGAGAAGACAATACCCAAGTTACCTTTTTCGAAGATTGAAGATGTATCGAGTATCACTCAATGTGATGCTACAATAGGGGAATTGGTACCGGGTTTGTTTCTCACACCTACACAAGCAAAGATTATGGAGGAGCTTGGTGAGGATAGGTGGCACAAAATCTCAACCAAATATTAGTCAAGCTATCAAAAATGTTGAGAAGGTTCACAAAATTGCAAGTAAATCAAATAGATAAAAGCCTATGGTATCACTTGGAAACACACACACGAAAGATAAGTGGGATCTATACAACCAAGGAATGAGCGGAATAAGTGTGGCCATGGATCATACTCTTGTTGGATGGATACTCGAGAGACTCTAGCTTTATTGCTCAAATGGGCTAAATACGCACTTGTGCACCAACCTCTAAGAGTAAACGTGTCATCTTCTAATCCCAACTTTTCTATGTATGGAGTATCCAATATGATGCAACTATGCAAATGGCACGATGCCATTGCCAACAAGCTCTTTGTTTCTTATCTTGTTGCTTAAAAGCTTTTTATTTTTCTCTTTTTTTCTATATGCTTGATGCTCGAGCCAAGTATGATATGAGAACAGTATGTAAGATATGAACGGGAGAGACTTATGACACAATGATGATAGCAAGATGAGTCACTAATGTAGGATGCTGCTAACGCGACACTACGATCAGAGACCCTTTGACGAAACTGTGTGCGATGAAATAATCGCAAACGGTGGTGTAAAATAACCGTCAAAAAAGGTGCAAAACATTTGCGATGGCGGAGCCATAAAAATGGTTCATATTTTAGTTGTGTGTGCGATGCGGGGCATACGATTTAGTTCAATGAACTGTTTGCGATGAGGAGCAACAAAAGAAACGGGCAGCCAGATGAAGGCGTGTGCGATATACAGCATATGGTTCACTCGGATGGACTATTTTTGACAAGGAGGAACAATAGAAATGGGCAGCTAGATAAAGGTGTGTGCGATTGAGGGCATACGCTTCGGAAGGATTAACTATTTGCGATTAGGCAACATAATAGAAACGGGTCAGCCAGATCAAAGTATGTGTGATTATTAGCAAAAATAGTTCTGCGATTGATGGCATACACTTCACACGGATGAACTGTTTGCGATTAGCCACAACAAACTGAAATAGTTAGATAGATCAACGTGTGTGTGCTAGACGGGCACACATATTCTAATTAAAAGAAGCATGCACGATGGTAATAATGAGCACGCACGGTTGTTGGAACAAGATGTGTGCAAACGTTGCCTATTGCGGTGCACCCTATGATGCAAACGCCACGTACGCGGCCGAGAAGGCGTACGTGCCCACGTTACGCCTTCCGAGAATAGTGCCGCACTTATAACCGTCAGTACATTTTGAGCCTGCGTCCCGTCACATTCCAAATTGCAAACCTGTTCACACCGATCAAAACCTAAATGGTTTCCCACTTAGGAGCGTATTAGTACTCGGTTATAAATACTACTACTCCAAGATGACTACACATTCCTCATCAACTTCTCATCCACAAAAACAAACAAGTCATTCATCATCGTTCGCTTGCGTCTGCCATGGCCAACGTGAGTTCTGGGTCGAGAGATTGCCACTAGGGAGATGTGAGCATGGAAGCGGAAGCACATGAGATGTCCCGCCTCGCGCGAACACAGCCGGCATGTCCCGCCGCGCGGCCGTAGCAACACAGACTTCCCGCCGCGCCGCCGAAGCAGCACAGAGGTCCCGCCGTGCCGTCAATGCAGCAAACTAGTCCAGCCGTGCCACAAAAGTAGAAGAGATGTCCCGACGCATCGCGAATGCAGCAGAGATGTCCTCCCGCGCCACGGCGACCTGGGAAATGTCTCACGAGCAGGCGAGGACTCTTACAGGCGCATGCATGCAATCGTCCCTAACAAGATGGATCAGATCTCCGGCTGGGCGAGGTTGCAGGATGACATGAAAGCCTCTTTTGAACAGGCTACCGACGTCATCCGGCAACTAAATGAGAGCAATGCAAGCTCCGGGCCGAGCATGACCTGCTGAGGGTGAAGATCGTCGGAAGTGCAGAGCAGGAGGAGGAGACCACTACCTTGTTGAAGAGGACCGGCGTCATCGTCGAGAAACTTATGGACGAGAATGCCATGCTGTGCATCGAGTGCAGAAGGCTCGTGGAGGAATCCGTGGATGCTCTCAAGCAGCATCTTGAGGACAAGAAAGAGCTCATCGCCGCTCGCCGCAGAGACTAGTTCCCGCGGCTGCAGCAACGCATCAAGAAAGTAGATATCAGCGAGCCAGATCATTGTCTTCCTTCTTCTTTTGCCCTTGCGTATTTCGGGCGTTGCCGCATGTGGATTTTTTTAATTATGTTCCTAAATATGTAAGACAATTATTATCGACCGTCATCGTCCTTATATTCATCATGCTTGCTATAAGTCACAGTCGATGCTATATAGGTCCCTCGGGTCTTACATCAAGATCCGTGCAAAACTTTCTTTTCAGATTTTCATTTTTCTCTCTTAAATCTCAGTCCAGTGAGAGATATAGCCACGTCGTAGAACAGGGGCTCGGGAGGGAGGTGCGCGTCGGGTAGTGGTCAAAGGGCTCTCCTCCCGATGAGCACGCGCCGGGGTCTGATCACATGCCTCCCGTACTCAAATAGCTACCCCGCACGGCACCTCCTAGTCAATAAAAAAAGGGACGCGTGGCGGCACGTAATTGGTAAGTAGAACGCACATGGTTTCAATAATACTTGTGTTTATGAATTGTAACGTGACAACACTTGTTCCGAAATGACTTTGTTGGTTGTTAATGTGTGCGCCTTCGCAAATCGAACAGAAAATTTACCACAGCATGTTGGTGCCATGTCATGACACCATGCCAAGTTTCATGATTTTCATGTGTGTTTTGGATTTACAGGAATTAAAAAACCAAGTTTCTCAACCTTTCCGGCCGAGCCACGATGCCCAGATGTTTGAATTTCATTCCCATTTCTTGCATGGAACCTAGAAATTCACCCGAGGACAAATATGTGATTTGTCAACCAACTTTGGTGCACTGGAGCATGTGCTTGTAGTTCAAATTTGAATTATGCACATTAAATGCCCCAAAACTCAATTAATGTATAAAAAAGGCTAAACGAACCCCAAAAATTCCAAAATTAAACACAACACTCATGTTGTTCTATGTTGACACTAGAAATATTTTGAAAGCAATAGGAGGCAACGGATATCGTCCCATCCCCAAAGGTGGCACGTTCCCTACCGAAACCATCACGCTTGTTGTGAGAAGCTTATACCCAAACCTGCCCCAAATGGGACAAAAAAATTACCACGGCATGTTGATGCCGCCCCATGATAGCATGCCAAGTTCCATAAATTTAGGCCGAGTTTTGGATTTACAAGAATTTAAAAACTAGGCATCTCAACATTTTCCTGGCAATGAACAGTGCCCTGGTGTCTGAATTTCGTGCCTTTTCTTGCATGGGACCTAGAAATTCACCCAATGACATAGATTTGATTTTTCAACCAACTTTGCTACACTGGAGCATGTGCTTGTAGTTCAAATTTGAATTATGCACATTAAATGCCCAGAAACCCAGTTAATGTATAAAAATGTCCAAACGAACCCCAAAAAATTCCAAAATTAAACACAACACTCCTATTGTTCTATGTTGACACTAGATTTGTTTTGAAGCAATAAGAGCCAACGGATGTCGTTCCGTCCCCAAAGGTGGCATGTTCCCTACTGAAACCATCACGCTTGTTGTGAGAAGCTCTGGTTTGTGAGAAGCTTATACCCAAACCTGCCCCAAATGGGACTAATTTTTTACCACGGCATGTTGATGCCACCCCATGATAGCATGCCAAGTTCCATCAATTTCAGACAAGTTTTGGATTTACTAGAATTTAAAAACCAGGTATCTCAACGTTTTCCCGGCAATAAACAGTGCCCAGGTGTTTGAATTTCATTCGCATTTCTTGCATGGGACCTAGAAATTCACCCAATGACACATATTTGATTTTTCAACCAACTTTGCTGCAGTGGAGCATGTGCTTGTAGTTCAAATTTGAATTATGCACATTAAATGCCCAGAAACCTAGTTAATGTATAAAAATATCCAAACGAACCCTGAAAAATTCCAAAATTAAACACAACACTCCTGTTGTTCTATGTTGACACTATAATATTTTTGAAAGCAATAAGAGGCAACGGATATCGTTCCGTCCCCAAAGGTGACACATTCCCTGCCGAAACCATCACGCTTGTTGTGAGAAGCTCTGGTTTGTGAGAAGCTTATACCCAAACCTGCCCCAATTGGGACAATTTTTTTACCACGGCATGTTGATGCCGCCCCATGATATTGATAGCATGCCAAGTTCCATGAATTTCAGACAAGTTTTGGATTTACTAGAATTTAAAAACTAGGTATCTCAACGTTTTGTTGGCAATCAACAGTGCCCTGGTGTTTGAATTTAATTCCCTTTTCTTGCATGGGACCTAGAAATTCACCCAATGACACATATTTGATTTTTCAATCAATTTATATGCACCGGAGCATGTGCATGTAGTTTAATTTTGAATTGTGCACCTGAAATGGTAAGAAAACCAGTTTAAAGTATAAAATGTCCAAACGAACCCTGAATAATTCCAATTCTTTTACGACACACATATAGTTGCATGTTTACTGCGGATAAAAGGTCTAGCAATTCAAACACCGTCCTTTACTATTGTGACCCCATTATGTAATTCAAATCAAGACGAAAAATCAAGTAGATCCCACAGAGCTTATTATCACCAACCGCGTGAGATGTAGTACAAAATATCCTGGAGCACCGTCGGTGTATAGTACGCCTATGGCTTACGCGAGAAGGTGCGTCGGCTACAGTCATAAGCCGGCGTGTCAAGCACACTAGTTCGCTCCCCAAATACTCCCGCCTCTGCATCCCTCGCAATCTCGAAAATAGTACTGCCTCGAAATCTCGAAAATATCTAACGCCTGGAAGGTTTTAATGTTTGATAGCACACGATTAGTATGTGCAGACCGTGTGCGATGTTTGTTACTCAAGCTCTATTTCAGTCCCTTGATCAAATTCTTAGTAGCCCCGGCATTTTACTCCCGCCTCTGCATTCGCAATCTCAAAAATATCTGCTCGCTCTTATTCCAAATTTTTAGTAGCCCCGCCTTGTTACTCCCACCTACTAAAAATTTCAGTTGTCGTGGTATTTCCTCAAACACCACCTTG
>LR738709.1:321926647-321981835 GCA_902687465.1 Secale cereale
ACATACACCACACACTCCCCAAAACCTCCGCTCACACAGACACACACAACCCTCGAAACCATTGGTAGGTTGCCGCCATCGCCGGCGCCTCCATCCTCAAGCTCTGCCTGTGTGTCGAGGAGCTCGAGGAGCCAATGGCCAAAAAGAGGTTAATTGCGGCCTTTTCGACCGACGCCGGCAAGGTGGTCTCCGAGGTGTCCCCGTCGTCCTCTGCGAGCTCGATCCGCCATCGCCATTCCCCCGATCCGCCCGCCGCTGCGCCCCTACACCGGTACGAGGACTTCCCCATCCTCCCTCAGGCCCAGCAGCCAACGAGGTCCTACCTCGGGGTCCGGCAGCAGCGGTGGGGGATGTGGGTCACCGAGACTACAGATCGGGAGACCCACACCCGCCAGTGACTCGGTAGCTTCCACACGGCCGTGCTCGCGGCCATGGAGTTCGACCGATGGAAGGTCCTCTACCACGACGCGACGGCTAGGCTCAATTTCCCCTTCGGCACATGTCCGGTCGACCTTGTTCCGCCGAAGACAGGGGTGGTGAGCTCGGCTATGGCGCGGGAGGACCGTACGGCGCGGGAGTGCCTCGAGGCCGAGGCCGCCGACGAGGCCTACATGCAAGAGCTCCGCTGGCAGCATCCAGAGCTCGTGGAGGTGAAGCGGGTGATCTTTGCTGGCGCGGAGGGCGGCGAGGTTATCATGCTCTCCTCCGATGACGAGGTTGAAGGCGGCGCGGAGGGCGGCGAGGTTATCGCGCTCTCCTCCGATGACGAGGTCGGAGGCGGCGGCGATGGCGGCGCGAAGGCCGTCGAGGTGGCCCCGAGGATGAGGAGATCGACATCGATGAGTGGAGGAGTGCCTTCCCCAACGACCCCGACGACGGCACCGGCCCGGACCCAGCTCACGGCACATCGTACATGACGAGGAAGGATTGGCTCGACCTTTACTTCGACCGAAAGTAGTTTAGCTTAGTCTAAATTTATGTTTTATGTTCGGTTATGCAAAACTATCTATGCTTTGAATGCATGCTACTTTCGGTTGAACCTTCTTTGAACTTGATCAAATTGAAGCTTACAACGTTAAGTTTAGGGGATCGATTAGAAAAGGCCAAACATTGCTGGAGTATATATTTATCCACTAAGGGTTTTAGTCCTTTAACTTTTAAAGGATCGGCTAGAGATGGCCTTATGACTTGTTTATTTCAGTTCTTCACAATGTGATACTCTGTATGTGCAACTATTTGCCGTGCAGTTCAATTTCATCAATAACAGTTTCAGTAATACCACTATGAATTACAATATTTGGTTGTTGTTAAGGATAATGCAGTTAACATGCCTTTTTGTTTTTTTAACAATAACTAGTGTACTTTAGACCTGCACAATACCAGTTTGAATGACTATTTGATTGTTTTTAAATGTTATGCCTGATGCAGTTAACACACATTTCCACTTCTTGTTTTGCTTAACTAGCATGCTTAAGCCTGCACACTAAAGCTATCACTTGTAGATTATGTTGTCTACCATGGATATATTTGGTTGATGTTAGCCTGTTGTGCTTAACATACCTTTATATGTACTCATGCAGGACAATATTGACAACAATGTTGTTTTCCATTGAGGTTATTTTCATCGCATTGCTTATATGTACTCACTGTTCAGGATATCGATAGCTGGTACCATATAGCCTGGGGCTGATAAGGGATTAATTGTCGAATCGGACATTGCACTCAATATATCTGTAACCCATTTATCAGTAGATTAACTAGGGTCATATTCAATATATATGAAGCTACATAGCAACATACATTGTACTGAATGACTAAATATGCAATCCGATACGTCTCCAAAGTATCTATAATTTTTTATTGTCCCATGCTATTATTTATGATGTTTTGGATATTTAACGGGCTTTGTTATACACTTTTATATTATTTTTGGGACTAACCTATTAACCCAAAGGCCCAGTCCAGATTGTTGTTTTTCGCCTATTTCAGGGTTTTACAAAAAAGCAATATCAAACGGAGTCCAAACGGAATGAAACTTCGGGAGATATATTTTTGGAGCAAAATACGCATGGGAGACTTGAGAACCACGGAGTAGGGCACACGTGGCGTCCACAAGGGTGGGGGCGCACCCCCCCCCCCTACAAGGCGCGCCCCCCGGCCTCGTGGGACCCATGTCTGGCCCCCGATGCCCTCCTTCCTCCTATATATACCTGCGTACCCCAAAACCATCAGAACAACAGAGAAAACCCTACTTCCACTGCCGCAACCTTCTGTTCCCGTGAGATCCCATCTTGGGGCATGTTCCGGAGCTCCGTCGGAGGGGGGGATCTACCACGGAGTGCTTCTACATCATCATCATCGCCTCACCATGAGTTGTGAGTAGTTTACCACAGACCTTCGGGTCCATAGCTAGTATCTAGATGGCTTCTTCTCTCTCTCTTTTGATCTCAATACCAAGTTCTCCTTGGTCTCCGAGGAGATCTATTCGATGTAATCTCTTTTTGTGGTGTGTTTGTCGAGATCCGATGAATTGTGGGTTTATGATCAAGATTATTTACGAGAAATATTTGGTTCTTTTCTGAACTCTTTTATGTATGATTATAATATCCTTGCAAGTCTCTTCGAATTATTGGTTTGGTTTGGCCTACTAGATCTATAGCTCTTGCAATGGGAGAAGTGCTTGGATTTGGGTTCAATATTGCGGTGTCCTTTCCCAGTGACAGTAGGGGCAGCAAGGCACGTATTGTATTGTTGCCATCGAGGATAAAAAGATGGGATTTATATTGCTTAAGGCGTTACTCTGTTCTTATGAACTTGTCTCGGATGCATGCTGGATAGCGGTCGATGTGTGGAGTAATAGTAGTAGATGCGGAATCGTTTCGGTCTACTTGTCTCGGACGTGATGCTTATATATAATGATCATGCCTAGATAGTCTCATAATTATTCGCTTTTCTATCAATTGCTCGACGGTAATTTGTTTAACCGCCGTAGAATTCCGCTATCATGAGAGAAGCCACTAGAGAAACCTATGGCCCTCGGGTCTATTCTCAACATATCAATCTACAATCTACTTTACTTTTCCGTTTTTACTTTCTGTTCTTATATCCAAAAATACCAAAAATATCAAACTATCATCTCTATCAGATCTCACTCTCGTAAGTGATTGTAAAGGGATTGACAACCCCTTATCGCGTTGGCTGCGAAGTTCTTATTTGTTTGTGTAGGTGCGAGGGACTTGCGTGTGGTCTCCAACTGGATTGATACCTTGGTTCTCAAAACTGACGGAAATACTTACGCTACTGTGCTGCATCACCCTTTCCTCTTCGAGGGAATACAACGCAAGCTCGAGAAGCAGCAAGAAGAATTTCTGGCGCCGTTGCTGGGGAGGCTTACGCAAAAGTCATATACCAAGTACCTATCACAAACCCTTATCCTTCGCATTACATTTATTTGCCTCTCGTTTTCCTCTCCCCCACCTCACCCTTGCCGTTTTATTTTCCCTTCTTTTTGCTGTGTGTTTACCGCTCGCTTGCCCTCATGTCTGAGATGGGGGAAGATTTTATCGAGAAGGGTAGTAATGTTGAGGGCAACGTCTATGTTGACCCCCCGGATGAAACTACCACTTTACATATTAAGAAGTTCCGGGTTGGTAGTGGTAATATCATTGGAAAAGGAGTTCTTCAAGACTTCTTTACTTGTGTCGGTGCTTTGCCCACTATGGGTGGCTCTATTCTTCACAGAACTAGTAGCCTTGCGGATGCTATATCTATGCTTGTAGTTTAAATTGAAAGGCAATTTATCCATATGCATCCCTGTATTCAGAGAATCTTTCTGGAGTTTCCCAATATTGAGCATTCTTCTGTTAATCGTGCAACTACTATATTTTTGTCTCATGAATTTAGATTTATTATGAAAGAGGCCAAAGAAATCTTTGCTCATTACGGGGTAGATGATGGTCGACCTCCTATAGACGCTATCTTATTTAATCAAGAAGATATAATGCGGTTGCGATCTCCTGATCATGTTGCTTTTAATGAAAACCTTAGAAAAAAGGTTCCTACCGATGTCTTGGTTGATAGAATTTCTGAGTTGAATGATGATTTTGCTATTCAAAACAATTGGTTGGGCTTCTCCCTTGAGCGAAGGCTCATGACCTTCTGCCAAAAGAATGCCTATAATGATGAATTGGTTGTACACTATAAAGGGCCAAAAGAGGAACCTATACCTCCTGAGCTTGATATGGGAGACTTTTGTCCCATTAAATTTAGCCCTTTTGATTACTTTTGCTTGCCACAGAGAAAACTTGCTGCTGAACATAGGGAATATGAGATGAGTTTCCGCGATATATCGTATCATTATGGCATTTGCTAGATCTATCCTTGTATCTTGCCTAGCTAGGGGCGTAAAATGATAGCGCTTGTTGGGAGGCAACCCAATTTTATAGTTTTTTTGTTTTTGCTTCTGTTTAGGAATAAATATTGCGTCTAGCTTCTTTTTGATGTGGTTTTGTGTTTTAGTAAGTGTTTGTGCCAAGTAGAACCTTTGGGAAGACTTGTGTGAAGTTTATATGATCTTGTTGTGAAAAACAGAATCGTTAGCGCTGGCTAGAATAGTCACCAGATTTACTGGAGCGTGCTATTTAGTTGATTCTTTTTGCAGATGATTAATAGACAAATTCCTCACATTTACCAAATTTTTTTTGGAGTTACGGAAGTATGCAAAAGTTACAGATTACTACAGACTGTTCTGTTTTTGACAGATTCTGTTTTTCGTGTGTTGTTTGCTTATTTTGATGAATCTATGAGTAGTATTGGGGAGTATGAATCATAGAGAAGTTGGAATACAGTAGTCTTAACACCAATATAAATAAATAATGAGTTCATTACAGTACCTTTGAGTGGTGGTTTGTTTTCTTATACTAACGGAGCTCACGGGATTTTTGTCTAAGTTTTGTGTTGTGAAGTTTCCAAGTTTTGAGTATTGCTTTGATGGACTATGGAACAAAGAGTAGCAAGAGCCTAAGCTTGGGGATGCCCAAGGCACCCCAAGGTAAAATTCAAGGACAACCAAAAGCCTAAGCTTGGGTAAGCCCCGGGAAGGCATCCCCTCTTTCGTCTTCATCTAGCTGTAACTATACTCGGGACTATATTTTTATTCACCACATGATATGTGTTTTACTTGGAGCATCATGTATCATTTTGAATCTTTGCTTGTTAGTTTGCCACAATTATCCTTGTTGGACACACCTTTTTGAGAGAGATAAATATGGCCTAGGAATTGTTAGAACACTCTATGTGCTTCACTTATATCTTCTGAGTTGAATAGTTTTTGCTCTAGTGCTTCACTTATATCTTTTAGAGCACGGTGGTGATTTTATTTTGAAGAAATTGTTGATCTCTCATTCTTCACTTATATCCTTTTGAGTGTCTATTAGAACAGCATGGTAATGTACTTTGGCTATAAAACTAGCCTTCACATGATAGGCATCCAAGATGAATGTAGTAAAAACTATCATACTAAGTGCATTGAATAAGATGAGAAGTTGGATGCTTGATAATTGTTTTGAGATATGAGGATAGTGATATTAGAGTCATGCTAGTGGAGTTATTACGAAATTGAGAAATACTTGTGTTAATGTTAGTGATTCCCGTAGCATGCACGTACGGTGAACCGCTATGTGACGAAGTTAGAGCATATTTGTAGAGTGTCATCCTTTAGGTCGGGGGTGGGCGATGGTTAACTCCTACCAACCTCCCCCCTAGGAGCATGCGTTGATTGCTTTGTTTTGATGACTCGTAAATTTTTGCAATAAGTATATGAGTTCTTATGACTAATATTGAGTCCATGCATATTACGCACTCTCACCCTTCCACCATTGCTAGCCTCTCTTGTACAGCGCAAATTTCGCCGGTACCATACACCCACCATATACCTTCCTCAAAACAGCCACCATACCTACCTATCATGGCATTTCCATAGCCATTCCGAGATATATTTCCATGCAACTTTCCACCTTTCCGTTCATATGACACGCTTCATATTGTCATATTGCCATGCATGATCATGTAGTTGACATCGTATTTGTGGCAAAGCCACCATGCATAATTTTTCATACATGTCACTCTTGATTTATTGCACATCCAGGTACACCGTCGGAGGCATTCATATAGAATCATACTTTGTTCTAGTATCGAGTTGTAATATCGGGTTGTAAATCAATAAAAGTGTTATGATCATCATTATAAGAGCATTGTCCCATGCGAGGAAAGGCCAAAAAAAGAGATGGCCCAAAAAAATTGAGAGGGTCTAAAAAAAAGAGAACCCACCAAAAAATGAGAGACAAGAGAGAAGGGACAATGCTACTATCTTTTTCCAGACTTGTGCTTCAAAGTAGCACCATGTTCTTCATGATAGAGAGTCTCATGTTTAGTCACTTTCATATACTAGTGGGAATTTTCATTATAGAACTTGGCTTGTATATTCCAAAGATGGGCTTCCTCAAATTCCCTAGGTCTTCGTGAGCAAGCAAGTTGGATGCACACCCACTTAGTTTCTTTTGTTGAGCTTTCATACATATTTAGCTCTAGTGCATCCGTTGCATGGCAATCCCTACTCACTCACATTGATATCTATTGATGGGCATCTCCATAGCCCGTTGATACGCCTAGTCGATGTGAGACTATCTCCCTCATTTTTGTCTTCTCCACAACCACCACTCTATTCCACATAGTGCTATATCCATGGCTCACGCTCAGGCATTGCGTGAAAGTTGAAAGGTTTGAAAGAATTGAGTATGAAAACAAGTGCTTTGCTGAAACCGGGGTTGTGCATGATATGAATATTTTGTGTGATGAGGAGGGAGCATAGCCAGACTATATGATTTTGTAGGGATAACTTTCTTTAGCCACAGTAATTTGAGAAGACATGATTGCTTTGTTAGTATGCTTGAAGTATTATTATTTCTTATGACAATATAGACTTTTGTCTTGAATCTTTCAGATCTGAACATTCATTCCACAATTAAGAGAACAACATTGAAAATTATGTTGGTTAGCATTCCACATCAAAAATTCTGTTTTTATCATTTACCTACTCGAGGACGAGCAGGAATTAAGCTTGGGGATGCTTGATACGTCTCCAACGTATCTATAATTTTTTATTAATACATGCTATTATTTATGATGTTTTGGATGTTTAATGGGCTTTGTTATAAACTTTTATATTATTTTTGGGACTAACCTATTAACCCAAAGGCCCAATCCAGATTGCTGTTTTTTTGCCTATTTTAGGGTTTTACAGAAAAGGAATATCAAACGGAGTCCAAACGGAATGAAACTTCGGGAGAGATATTTTTGGAGCAAAATACGCACGGGAGAATTGAGAACCACAGAGTTGGGCACACATGGCGTCCACGAGGGTGGGGGGCGCCCCCCTACAGGGCGCGCACCCCTGCCTCATGGGCCCCACGTCTGGCCCCCAGTGCCCTCCTTCCTCCTATCAGAACAACAGAGAAAACCCTAGTTCCACCGCCGCAACCTTCAGCACCCGTGAGATCGCATCTTGGGGCCTGTTCCGGAGCTCCGCCGGAGGGGGGATCTACCACAGAGTGCTTCTACATCATCATCATCGCCTCACCATGAGTTGTGAGTAGTTTACAACAGACCTTCGGGTCTATAGCTAGTATTTAGATGGCTTCTTCTCTCTCTTTGGATCTCAATACCAAGTTCTCCTCGGTCTTCGAGGAGATCTATTCGATGTAATCTCTTTTTGTGGTGTGTTTGTCGAGATCCGATGAATTGTGGGTTTATGATCAAGATTATTTATGAGAAATATTTGGTTCCTTTCTGAACTCTTTTATGTATGATTATAATATCCTTGCAAGTCTCTTCGAATTATTAGTTTGGTTTGGCCTACTAGATCTATAGTTCTTGCAATGGGAGAAATGCTTGGCTTTGGGTTCAACCTTGTGGTGTCCTTTCCTAGTGACAGGAGGGGCAGCAAGGTACGTATTGTATTGTTGCCATCGAGGATAAAAAGATGGGGTTTATATCATGTTATTTGAGTTTATCCCTCTACATCATGTCATCTTGCTTAAGGCGTTACTCTGTTCTTATGAATTTAATACTCTAGATGCATGGTGGATAGCGGTCGATGTGTGGAGTAATAGTAGTAGATGCAGAATCGTTTCAGTCTACTTGTCTCGGACATGATGCCTATATATAATGATCATGCCTAGATAGTCTCATAATTATTCGCTTTTCTATCAATTGCTCGACAGTAATTTGTTTACCCGCCGTAGAATTCCGCTTTCATGAGAGAAGCCACTGGAGAAACCTATGGCCCCCGGGTCTATTTTCAACATATCAATCTACAATCTACTTTACTTTTCCGTTTTTACTTTCTGTTCTTATATCCAAAAATACCAAAAATATCAAACTATCATCTCTATCAGATCTCACTTTCGTAAGTGACCGTAAAGGGATTGACAACCCCTTATGGCGTTAGCTGCGAAGTTCTTATTTGTTTGTGCAGGTGCGAGGGACTTGCGCGTGGTCTCCTACTGGATTGATACCTTTGTTCTCGAAAACTGAGGGAAATACTTACGCTACTATGCTGCATCACCCTTTCCTCTTCGAGGGAATACAACGCAATCTCGAGAAGTAGCACAATCCCAGGCTACTGATACGTATCCAACGTATCTATAATATTTGATTGTTCCATGCTATTATATTATCCTTCTAGGATGTCTTATGGGCTTTTATATATACTTTTATATGATTTTTGGGACTAACCTATTAACCCAGATCCGAGTGCCAGTTTCTGTTTTGTCCTTGTTTTTGAGTTTCGCAGAAAAGGAATATCAAACGGAGTCCAATTGACGAGCCAATTTTTGATGATTTTTTCTGGACCGAAAGAAGCCCCCGAAGCAAAAGAGTTGGGCCAGGAGAGCCACGGGCTGCCCACGAGGGTGGGGGCACGCCCTGGGCAGGGGGGCGCGCCCTCCTATCTCGTGGACAGCCCAGAAGCCCCCCTGACGTGTGCCCTAAGCCAAAAAATCCTATAAATACTGAAACCTTTGGAAATTAACCTAGATCGGGAGTTCCGCCGCCGAAAGCCTCTGTAGCCACCGAAAACCAATCTAGACCCTGTTTCGGCACCCTGTCGGAGGGGGGAATCCCTCTCCGGTGGCTATCTTCATCATCCCGGCGCTCTCCATGACGAGGAGGGAGTAGTCCACCCTCGGGGCTGAGGGTATGTACCATTAGGTATGTCTTTGATCTCTCTCTCTCGTGTTCTTGAGATGGCACGATCTTGATATATCGCGAGCTTTGCTATTATAGTTGGATCTTATGATGCTTCTCCCCCTCTACTCTCTTGTAATGGATTGAGTTTTCCCTTTTAAGTTATCTTATCGGATTGAGTCTTTAAGGATTTGAGAACACTTGATGTATGTCTTGCACGTGTTTATCTGTGGTGACAATGGGATATCGTGTGATCCACTTGATGTATGTTTTGGTGATCAACTTGCGGGTTCCGTGACCTTGGGAATCTATGCATAGGGGTTGGCACACGTTTTCGTCTTGACTTTCCGGTAGAAACTTTGGGGCACTCTTTGAAGTTCTATGTGTTGGTTGAATAGATGATTCTGAGATTGTGTGATGCATATCGTATAATCATGCCCACGGATACTTTAGGTGACAATGGAGTATCTAGGTGACATTAGGGTTTTGATTGATTTGTGTCTTAAGGTGTTATTCTAGTACGAACTCTATGATAGACTGAACGTTACTACGGACTCTTGAATAGATCGATCAGAAATAATAACTTTGAGGTGGTTTTGTACCCTACCATAATCTCTTCGTTTGTTCTCCGCTATTAGTTACTTTGGAGTGACTCTTTGTTGCATGTTGAGGGCTAGTAATATGATCCAATTATGTTATACTTGTTGAGAGAACTTGCACTAGTGAAATTATGAACCCTAGGCCTTGCCTACTATCATTGGAACACCGTTTATGCTCACGTTTACCACTTGCTACCTTGCTGTTTTTATATTTTCAGTTTGCAAAAACATATATCTACCATCCATATTGCACCTGTATCACCATCTCTTTGTCGAACTAGTGCACCTATACAATTTACCATTGTATTGGGTGTGTTGGGGACACAAGAGACTCTTTGTTATTTGGTTGCAGGGTTGTTTGAGAGAGACCATCTTCATCCTACGCCTCCCGCGGATTGATAAACCTTAGGTCATCCACTTGACGGAAATTTGCTATTGTCCTACAAACCACTGCACTTGGAGGCCCAACAACGTCTACAAGAAGAAGGTTGTATAATAGACATCAGCTACATAGCAACAAGGATGAGTGTTACCTTAATGTTCTGATGATGTCTAGATATACATGTAATAAAATCTTATATAATGGGATGGAGGGAGTGTTCTACTACATCATTTTTCAATTGTTGTTTAGCTTCTAATATTAACGTGGTGCTTTTAGGTACATATATCATTGCCAAAGTTCCACACTTCGACCCTTTCTAGGGCAATGAGATATTCATGAACCAGCATCAACTGAGGAAACTGATAAAGATTGTTATTAAAATGGGTCCACAGACGTCAATCAAACTATTTGGTTACACGTTATGCAAGACAACAATGAACTCCAGGATAGTAAGTAAGAACCATGTAGCCTTCTTTTTACTGCCTGTAATGAGTTGTGTTAGATGACAATGTCTGAATCTTTTTTCCTTTATAGTGGATCCTTAAGTAGTTTACTCAAGATTACCTCTCAAACTACATGATTGGCGGCCGGCCATCACAAGGGGTTGGACTAGAGTCTAGCATGCCTTTATAGAACCCTGGTTCATCATTCTTTATTTGGTGAATATATAATTCTTAAACATATGTACATGTGAATCGAATAATGCATTGGTTGTTTGAACCTGATGGATATGAATAAAGCTAAAGCCAACTTTCAAGTTTAAATTAGGTACAATTTTAAATAGCAGCAATTAAATTAGGGTGAAATTAGCGTGTGCGGGTCATTACGACGCACACGGTTAATAAAGCACAACGTGTGCAATATACATCATAATCCGACACGGTTCACGGAGAGGAAGCGTGTGTAACAATACACACAGTTGCCGTTTGCAAAGCGTGTGTGATGTCAGACACTATCGCATACGGTGCGGGAAAACTAAATGTGTGCAATTGTCTACCTATCGTACACGGTTTATAATCATGAACTATTTGTGATGTGCCAGACATCGTAAAACATCCGTGCCTGGAATCTGCCTGGAGAACTCATGTGCCTGAAATCTGCCTGGATTTAGGTAAAACCACAAAACTCCGACTGCGATGGCATTGCGAGCACAAACGAGTAGCAAGGATGAAGCGTTTGGGATATTCGAGATATCGAAAATAGTTATATAGGGACAACTTTATGCATCAAGGCTCCCTATCCCCGACGGTTTTTGGGTCGTGTGGTAAGGGGCCCCCTATCGCCTCCACTCACTAGACGATGGTTCCAAATGCCATCGCGGAAAGGGGTTAAAACCGTTTGTATAGCACCGACGCGTACTAGTGATTGCACGCTAAATGTAGCTATGCGGAATAGGCGTATCACCAAGGTGCACAAAGAACATGGCCCGACAATTCCCAACTTGCTAGTCTCTATAGATAAGTGACGCAAAATGACTCGGGGTTATCAAGTGCAATGGCAAGGAAATATACAAGATGTTGTCGATCTTACCGTCCTTGATTATGGTTGGCGATGTCGACTTCGGGGCAATGATGAATGGCGGTGATGTCGAAGTCACACCATTCCTAAGTAGCCGGAACACCTTAGGAAACAGAAACCGCAACTCAAAATCGATCAAATGCGGAAATTGGATGCTTTTATGGTGACAATTTTAATGGAAGAAAATGGTGCTGCTAATTATCTAAGTGGATGAGGGATGTCAAAAGCTACAAAACAAGCAAAAGAACACAAAAAATGGACTTCGGCAGTGAAAGTTATGGCCAAAATGGTGTTGTTGGTGGGCTGTTTCGAGGGGGGGACCCGGGGGTACGGGGTGCGGGTGCCCGGGGTGGTCAGCGGGTTTGGGCAAAATTTGCCAGAGGTGCGGGCAGCCGGGGGTCCGGGGTGCTGGCACCCGGTGGTGGCCGAAATTGGGCAGAAATTGTGAGAAATGGATGAAATTGGTGGATTTTGTGGAGGGAAAGGTGGGGATGTATGGGGAAGGGCTAGATCCACTTGCCAAACAATAAATCCATGGACCAAAACAACAAAATCTCACAAGATCTAACAAATTGCAAGACAATTTTTTGATGCTATTTTTGGGGGGATTTTCAAATTGGGACCAAAAAGCAATGAAATTAGGCTAGCAAATGGGGGTAAGGACTCCAAGATGTGAATCAACCTTGCTCATGATACCAAGATGTTGTAGGGTGAAACCCTAGGGGAGGATGTTTTCACACTTGGAGGGGAAAAAGAGCAAGAACACGCAAAAATACAAGGTGGGAATCACTCAACAAACCCAATTACACATCCACTAGAGTAGCACACAAGAGATCCACAAGCATACAAGATCAATTCAAGGAAAATGCACTAGGGTAAAGTTCTTCCCACTCCTAAGGGAGGTGAGGTCTTGATGATGTTCTTCTTCAAGAGGAGGTCTTGATATCCACAAGAGGATCTTCTCCCTTAGGAGGTCTTGTCTCAAAGAGGAGGAAGACGATCAAAGCTCTCTCAATATCTGAAATATACTTTGCTAACCCTAAAAATGAGCTAGATGAGGGGTACTTATAGCCTAGGGACGAAATAAGAGGAAGAGGGGGGTACAAGGGTCTTCTAGCCCTACTTGCGCGCAGGAAAAATGGTGGAGTCCGCGCACCCGGGGAAAAGGGGTCTGGGCACCCGGACCGGACAGGGGCTGACGCCTAGGGATGGCCGGGCACCCGGGGCGAAGAGGGTCGGGCGCCCGGACCAGGCAGGGGCGGCAGGAGGGGGACCGGGCACCCGGGGGTTGATGGCCCGAGCACCCGGGGCGGCAGCGGCAGCTCCCAACGAAGGGGTTGGGCACCCGGGGTGCTCAGGGGCACTACCCAGGCAGTGGCTGGGCACCCGGGGTGCACAGCGGCCTGGCCCGGGGAGGTGGCAGAAGGTCCTAGCACCCGAGGGAGGGGGGCGGGCTCCCGGCGTGTCTAGGAACTTGGGCATTCTTCGTAGCTTCGCGTCACGCCCGTCCTTCTACCTTCTTCTCCTCTATGGGTGCTTGGGTCCCTCTCCTATCTTCTTCATGGGCTTCTTCTTGTTACCTAAGAATGCACAACATTTTTGTTTGAGGTAGAACCCAATTCCCGTGTGAATCCAAATGGAACTCGAAGAGGAAATAATTGACCTCGTTCTCGATGGCGCGTGCACGTGATCTTGTCATAGGTCCTATTTGTGCTTGTGGAGGTGACGGAGTGTCCATGGGGATGGTCGAGGGATGCTCCGCATCACACGGCATGGAGGGCCACTGCATGCTTGACCCATTGCTTGAGTCGTGAGCGTCTGGAGCACTTGCGATGACCGCCAACGGGAAGGAGAGGAGCCACTTGGTACGGGACCGACGGCTGTCGGAGAAGGAATCCATATGATGGCGCGCGGAAGTGCGCCGCGCCACGGATGGGTAGCAACTCCACGTCCAGCGGGGCTTCCTGCAGACACGCTGAATCGTCATCGATGATTCTAAGCGCTCCGAAACGGATCTCAGCACCAAGAAGCATGATGACGATGAAATTCCACCTGCAACGTATAAGATATAGACACGCTGCCCCACGGTGGCGCCAACTGTTGGGGTTACGATCCCGCCAAATTACTAGGGTTGCGAACAAGGGGTGGAGCGTAGCTACAGCGCAAGTGTAGCACTCAGTTTCGAGTTAATGCCCCTATCGGAGAAGGTAACAACCATACGTCTCGTGCCCGGGGGATTATTTTCTCTTGGGGTGTATGATTACAATGGGTGTTGAACCCTTGCCATGGAGCTAGAGGGCGACTTATATAGAGTGCGCCTCGGCCTCATTACTACCACGTTACAAGGGGGTTTTAAGACTATAACTACGGCAGTTACAGGTGATAATGGCATGACTAGGACAATTACAGATAATGGTAGCCATAACCACACTTGAAGTCCGACTTAAGACTACTCGGTCGTTGCAGCTCCCACGTCATCCCTATGCCTTCTCTGTCCGAGTGGTAGCGGTTGGGACAACTGGTGGGAAGACGTCCGAGTGTCGTCGGTGTGTGTGAGTGGATTTGATGTGGTGCACATCCCAATGCACCTATGATCACAGGGACCTACCAATGATGGTGTGGGACCCCATGTGGACCTTAGATGTTAGGTCCTTGACCCTACGAGTAGTAGGTGACCCCATCAGCCGCCACATAGGTATTTTTCGGACGTTCGCAACCAGCACCGACGCGCCCGCTAGCCTTTTACGACGACGATGTCCACCCTAGAGCCGTTTGTACAAAGGTACACTTTGTCACCCTGTCGATGACCTCCATGGCGGTCACCACGCCCGGCAGGTGTTCAGTCAAATGTCATTGAGCTTATTTTCGGACGCCGTGTTGTTTTTTCAGAGTAAGAAGGATGGAGGAGTACTCGACCATGGATGATGAGTTGTTATGCAATGTGTGGTTCGCGTATCCGCGGATTTCGTAGGCAGGAGCAGAGCAGGGGACCTTATGACAGTAAGTACATGAATCGTTTCACGCACGAAATCACAATGCCCTACGACATGCACATCATCCATGATCGTAATATGATGTCGTTATCGTATCGTACCAATGGTACGCCATCTAGATCATCATCACCAACTTTTGTCACGTAGTTGCTCAGCTAGAGGCAAGAGGGCCATTGCACGCAGCAGAGGAGGAGATCCTAAGTTTTGATTCTTCTTGCTCAACTTGTTGATTGAATAATTGATTCACTCAATATTGCTCTACACATTGTGTAGCCCGCACGCGCTGCCGTGATGTACCACAGGATAGATGACGGTCGTTTAGGTACATACACTGTTAGATGAAGCTGAAAGGACAATATGTGTGGGACGACCTGGTCCGTTGAAAACTTGTTGGACATCAAATTTAAGACATTATTGTACTAGACTTATTTGCATGCTATGTATGAATAATTTATGCCATTTTTCCAAAGTTTGATGAATATAAGCCGGTTTGTATGAATTTCGTCCGCTAAGCCGAAATCCGACTTAAATGTATCCGGGCGACACCAGATAGCCATCTCCCGCATGCGTGTCCGCGATCTATTCTCCTATTCAGGAACGGATGTGGGATAATAAAATTGTGGGTCGCCCTTAAAGATGTCCTTACCATTTGAAGAATGTTTTTGTTACACTGAAAACATTGCTTCTTTGTATGTTTTCTCAGCCATCATACAGTTTCGGTTCTTTCCCTTTGCATTGAACACATCGAATTTATAGTTGCTGACATCAAATTACTATATTCAAGTATAGCTGCCGACGTGATTCAAACAGTTTGCTTACATAGACAGTCGGTTTGGACTCTAGGCTTTGCCAACCACTCTATGCACGTTGGGTTGGCCTTTTACCGTCATCTGGAGGTTGATATCGTTATTTGTACAACCTTCTTTTTTATGAAATCTTACATTTCCTTTTAGCAAAATATGTTAGGGCAACACCATATATTAAAATAGACACTCCAAACATCCGTGAACACATTCGGATGTCCCTGCAGATAGTTCTTGGGAGCGACAATTCAATTGGGTGCTTCAACCATGGTATTTTCATTTCATTACTATAGGATAGTTTTTGAGGGCGACAATCCGATTGGGTGCATCAGCCATGTTATTTTCATTTAATTACTGTATGGAATTGTTTTCCCATGGCAAAAGTTATCCTAGCCTAAATCTTCAATTGTCGTGGCCACGTCTGTCACCCACGTCCTACTCTTCGTCGGAGTTCGTCGTCTGGGCGTGAAAGCTCGGTGATTGATGCAGACGGTCTGGCCTCATGATTGTTGCGCCCTCACGTGGACGGCATGAAGCTGTTGATATTGTGAGCATTTCCGTCTGCGATCATCTGTGTCGCCTTCGCGGCCGCCTCCACAATGACCTACTCAAACAGGTGATCACGCTCTGTCTCGTGGACACGGAGCCGCCACCGCTCGTGTCGGATGGCGTGGGCGTTGCGCATGGACTCATACAACGTCCGCTACTCATCCATGATGCCCAAAATCTCCACGACCAAGATCGCGACGACATCCTCGTTCGCCTGCTCGTCGGCGAGCTGTCCCTCCACGAGTCGGTGCCACTTGAGGACCTGTAGGATGTACAGCCGCTCCTCATCTCGCTCCGGCTGCGGTTTTGCCTAAAGGGGTTGCAGTGTGCATCTGTCTGCTGTGGTGTGAACATGGCAACCGGCAACCACGCCTACTCCTACTCCTATGTGCCTGTCATGCCTAGACCTGGCCAACTGCGGGCCGGGCCGGGCCGAACAAAGCCCGATGCAAAAACCCTGGGCCCGAGCCCGGCCCGGCCTGGCCATCGGGCCTAAAAAACAGGCCCGAGCCCGGCCTATCAGCCAAAAAGCCCCACGGGTCTCGGGCCATGGGCCGGGCCTCTTCGTTAAATGGCAAATATGGCGGGCCCGGGCCCGGCCCGGCCCGAGCCCGGCCCATGGGCAAGGTCGGATCGGGTCGGGTCGGGCTTTTTCGGGCCGTCCGAACCGGGTTGCCCATGGCCAGGTCTAGTCATGTCCACCTCATTCGAGATTTCCTCCTTCGAAGAGCTCGGAGGGTCCCCCCTAAGGCGCCCCGCGTGCTCGGCACGACATCCGTTCACCAACTACTTGGTTCACCAGGGAGAAAGGGTTTTTCAGCACCCACGACCGATCCCGACCATTGGTCTGGGGTCGAAGAGAAGAGTTGGTGCACTGGCGGAGGTACGATGGAAAAAGACGAGGCTCGGAGATGCTATGGGTTCGTGCTATGGCCGACAAGCCAGCGCCCGGCAATCGAGCCGATGATTTGAATGCGCCGGGTAAATGAAGCGGACAGCTTCCCGTTCCACCACAAAAAATCTAATAATCATCTAAATTATGTTCATATACATTAATGGCACACACAACAGACCATCGAAGATGGAAATCTGCCGCAAAAAGCATATTCCATCTCTCCTAAGGCTGGTCACAATGGGCAGGAACATAAGGTAGTAACATACACACTTATCTAGACTATGTTACTACCTCCACAGTGGGTAGGAACATGTAGGTAGTATCATGCAACGATGCATTTATTAGCTTATAGACTCATTGTTTCTTGAAGTGTGTGATGTTCCGGTAACTTAGCTAGTTACCACAAGCACCTCACTCTTCATTAAATATGTGCCACATAAGCAACGTTGTATTGAAATATGTGATGTTACTCCTAAGTTCCACCCCATTGTGACCAGCCTAAGACTACCCATAGTGGGAGTAACATAGGTAGTAACATCACACATATCTAGATAAAAAAGATGATGTGGCAAGCAATAAATGAAGAAAGAGAGGCATGTGGTAACATAGCTAGTTACTACTAGTATGAGTAACATCACACATATCAAGGTAAGATGAGTCTATGGCCTAATAAATGAAGTCTTCCATGTTACCACACATATGTTACTCCCCACTATAGAGGTAGTAACATAGAGTAGTAACATGGGCATGTTACTACTCTATATTACTACCCACTATGGCTAGTCTAAAAAACGTGTTGACCGGAGAAGTGAGACATTAATAAATTGCAACAAGTAATTCGAAAGTCCACTTCCGAAGAGTTATTCTTGTACGGCTTGGCGAGTTTCTTTGTTCCCTAAGTACTCCCTCCTCCGGTCCATTTTACTCAGTATATTAGATTTATGTCAAGTAAAATTTTCTATTGTTTCACCAATTTTATATTAAAAACGTCAATATCTATAATATCAAATATATATATACTACTCTCACCATCCCAAAATAAGTGACTCAGCATTACATTAAATTTGAATTAAAGTTAGTATAAAGTTGAGTCACTTATTTTGGACGGAGGAGTATAAAATACATTTCATAAGTAATCTAAAAATAGTAATTTATCATTGTGAATATTGATATATTTTTAATAAATTTGGTCAAACAGAGGTACTTTAATTTCGAACAAAACTTATACTATCTTCGTCCCGGTTTATTGATCCCATTTGTATCCCGTGTCTAATTTTGATCATAAATTTAACTAACAAAATGTTCATGCATGTCACTAAAAAATATATTATTAAAAACTGTTTATGTGCCGATCAAAATTTGGCTGAAATTACAATGAAGAATAATAAACTAGGACGGAGGTACTCCCTCCGTCCTATAATATAATATGTTTTTAGACACTACACTAGTGTTAAAAAACGTCTTATATTATGAAACATAGTAGTAGTATACAAGTGAGTACCATCCCTCAATACTCTTTACTGGTGCAAACCAGACAAAAGAAATTGTTTAAGTCCATTTACACTATTTCGAGTTCCTAGTTAAAATTTCAGCCATAGGAGCGAGGTCTAAACGCAAAGTTCACTTTGCATGGTCTATGCCTCCATCGAACTAGAAAAGTCTCACTATGGGAAAGGTGCGTATATGGTATCCTAGTGTCTAGGGAAGGGGCCCGCATGTCGTGTCGGCCATGCGCGCACGCGAAGCATCCACGCCCTTCGGCTCACGTTGCAGCGCTGGGGGTCGGCATGTACGCCTCCCGTCACGGGCTCGTGGCCCCATGCTTGCCGACGCGTGGGTCGGCGCCGGCGCTCCGCTGACGTGGTTGGGCATCGCGTCGGGACTCGGGAGCCCTGGCGAACCTGACGCGGACGCACGCCGTCCAGGCACAAGCCGCGGGTGGCCCCCGTTCGGTCCCTCCCGTTGCGGGCAAGCAATGGCAGGATTATTGGCGGCCGCTACGAGGCCAACTAAACGGACGTCCGCTTTGCTCGAATTTTGTCTGTTTAGATAAGGCGATGAGGTCGTGTTTAGGTCTGTCCTGAGATGCGATGGCCGTGCGTCCAGCACGGAGCCGCATCCGTTGATCCATCCTATCTGCCAGAGCCAAAAATGTTCATATTTTCACATATCAAACAAGTTTGCACGTCTAAGTATTAATAGTTTGAAAATAAAAATAGTTTTACAACCCACTCGAAATTGTCTTTAATAAAATAGTTTTACAACCAAATCGAAATTGTCTCCAATGAACATAAAATGAACCAATACATCTATTGGTTGTCAATATGATCCGAGACATGCTCAACCAAGTCATTTTGAAGATCCAAATGAGTTTGCCAATCACGCAGCTCACGGTGGAATTGGACAAACTGTTCAAACGTGGTCGGTTCTTGATGCAGGGGCTCAACATTTTTACCTTGATAATCAAATCCTTGGTCAAAGATACTGTCATCACGATCGTCCTCGACGATCATGTTGTGCATGATCACACAAGCAGACATCACCTCCTAAAGCTTCCCTTCGTCCCACGACAGTGCAGGGTTTCGAACGATACCCCATCGAGATTGAAGCACACCAAAAGCACGTTCCACATCCTTTCTAGCACTCTCTTGCATTTGGACAAATCTCTTTCTCTTCTCACCTTGGGGCTTCGAGATTGTCTTCACAAAAGTTGACCACTGAGGATATATACCATCAGCTAGATAGTATCTCTTGTTGTACTGGTGGTCGTTGATCTCAAAGTTGACAGGTGCGGAGTGGCCTTCTGCAAGCCTTGCGAAGACGGTTCGCTCGTACTTCCTCCAACGCGACCTTCGGTTCCGCCCAAGGGCCCATTCAACCTTTTTTTTCGAGCTACTTTAAAAAATGTCATCCCCATGACAAAAATGCCATGAATAAAAAAGGCGCACAAAATTATAAAAATAAAAGCGGTCATGCTAAAACTTTCAAACTGCAATCTTCAGGATAAAAATGCTATTAGCAAAAAAGCACAAAATTATAAATTGAGAAAATACCATGCTCTAACAAAATGTAGTGCTACTCTATAAAACTACCATCCTCTAGATATTTTTTATCTCGTTACGCCCCAAAAATAAAACTGTCATGCCATTAAAGAATGCCATCCTCTCAAACTGTTAAAAAATGTCATCCTATTTATAAAAAATGTCATCCTCTCAATAATTAAAATGTCATGCTATTGTTGATAAAAAAGCCACCATATTGTTAATAAACATGTCATATGCTTATTAATAAGAAATGCCATGTCACTAAAAAAATGCCATATGTCAACAATAATAAACTCCTTTCTATTATTTATAAAAATGCCAACATATTGTCAACAAAAGATGTCATGTGCTTAATAATAAAATTGCCATGCCATTAAAAATAAAAATGGCATTTCTCGACAAAAATGTCGTCCTCTTAAGAAAACACCATCCTATAAAAAATAAAACTGCATGTGAGAAAATGGAAAAAAGAGGATTGCAAAATATATGTGCCATTTTAAACAGAAAATATCTATATAAGGCCCTCAGCATAGTGGCGTTGGTCGCCCATGCATGCATTGGAGGTTGTGGGTTCGAGTGCCTCACCTCGCGAATTTTTGGGAAAAAAACACATCCGTCAGAAGTAGCTGAACAGCGAACCACTCCAGCGATCTTGTGGCCCCAGCTCTACGCTGAGATTCATAGAAAGCTGGGAGGACGTTTGATGAGGTTAGCCCCCTGGCGAACGGTCATCAGATAACATTTCCCAAAAGAAAAGGTGTCAGACGGTCTACACCGAGATTCGTACGAAGCTGGGAGAACGTTCGATGGGGTTAGCCCCCTGGCGAACGGTCATCAAATAACATTTCCCAAAAGAAAAGGAGTCGGACGGAGTAATCCACGTTCGAGCGTGAAAAACAGTAAATTCGGGGAAAATAGCAAACCATTTTTAATTAAAAGATTTCAGAATCCAAGACGCTTGAATTTTCTAGGAGCGTGCAAATTTTCATGCTCAAGTGACATTCGTGCATCTCATGCCAAAAAATCAGGTCTAAACAATGCAATTTTTTAAATTTTTTGAGTCGGTTGTTTTTTCTATAAGCTCCTCGAATGCCCTAACACAATGATAAATGCACTTTGCGCACAAAAGCATATTGAATGTCAAAAGTTTGCACATTTTTTTTGAATTTCTTTAGTTTTTGTGAAGTTGTTGTTTATGCATGCATATAGATGAGACCATGCTTTCGCAAAAATAAAAGAAAGAAAAAGATGAGCCCAGGCTCAGAATAGACACTCTCGGACTGCATGTACATTTTTTTGCCTCTAACTTTTGTTTAGAGAATTTCCTAGAACTAAGATTCGAACTACCTTTGCATCACATGGATGATGGGAGCATAAAGATCATGATTGCATTTTCTGGAGACATCATAGTATGATTCCAACGTTCTAAACGACTTCCAACCTCTAAGTATAGTAGTATTTAGATTGAAATCTTTTACGATGGCAATTATTTTTCTATTTTTCTGTAGCGATCACGATTTGAATGGACCGAAGTTTCTGTATTCCGTGTCATACCTGGATCGGTAATGCTGACACACACGGTACATGAATGAATTATAACAGAGTGGTAATCACACACTTATTACATCGAATATCTCAAAAGAGAACTTATTACAAAAGATATGGCATAAGGTCATCTAACACAATAACAGTGGAAGGCTTGGAAGATAAGTGAGTCCATCAACTCCAACGGCATAGCTGAGTGCATGACAAACGACCTAGCGCACCTTACTCTTCTTCTGAAAAGTCTGCAACATGATATGTTTCAGGCCCAACATGCGATTCTATCCCGATCACGTGACACTTACGTGATTGAGGCACAACCGCATTTCGGGCGCTTAGTAAGATGTATATCATTACATCGTACCATTACATACATACATGGGGGATACAACAAATCATACAAGTCACATGAATACAACATCATCAATACAAGGCATCCGACTACGGATGCAAACATGAAAAGCACAACGACATCCATCTGCTATCCCAGGCCGCCGACCCGGAACCTAACCCAAGACTGAAGAAGAAGAAGAAGTAAACTCCAACAAAAGTACATCGCTCTCGCGTCAAGACATCGGAAACCTGCACCTGCAACTGTTGTTGTAGTATCTGTGAGCCACGAGGACTCAACAATCCCATAACCATGGGTAACAAGACTAGCAAAGCTTAAAGGGAAGGAAGAGGTAAAGTGGTGAGGTTGCAGCAACGGCTAAGCAATATATGGTGGCTAAAGTTACGAGTGCAAGAAAAAGATGAGCATCTACGCAAATGGTCGCAAACTAGTAGTGATCGCTAAAGATCCTGAACTACCTACGAGTCAAACATAACCCCACCGTGTTCTCTTCTCAAAGTGAAAAGAGACAGTCACAGTTACTCACACAGTTGTGTGTTTTACTCCGATCCTCTGTCAAGTTTTCTACAACCGGACATTAACAAATTCGAATCTGCCACATAACCGCGGGCACGGCTTTCGAAAGATCATAACCCTGCAGGGGTATCCCAACTTAGCCCATCACAAGCTCTCACGATCAGCAGAAGTAATAATAATATTACCCCTTATCTTAGAGAAGGCCTGATCAGAATCGGAATTCTCGGTGCACAAGACATTTCGACAATGGTAAAACAAGTCCAGCAAGACCTCCCGGTGTGTCGAACCCTGATAGTAGCCACGCATATCTCGTCTCAGGCCACGACCGGATGAGCGATGCTATAGGTAAAACCAGCCCTCGGGTTTCCCCAAGGTGGCCCTGCAGGACCCCCGTTCGGGACCAACACCATTAGCACTGGCCCCCCCCTGCTATGTAGAAAAGAATATCGAGGGCGCGACCCCCCTATGCAAATTTAATTAATTAATTAAGTTGTTATTATGAGGTGAAAGTGCAACTAATCCCCGGGTGGTTTTGGCAATTAATAACAACATATATATCATTGAACTAATAGCTACTTGAGAATCATTTCAGAGAAGTTCAGTGATATGGGTATGGCAATGACTGAAGAAGTGGACCCCTCAAAATGCTAAGGCAAGCATTGGCAAAAGCTCAAGACTCCATTTTTGGTTTAGTGATCCAAGATCACATTGAGTCCATAGGAAAAGCCAATACTATTAAAAGGGGATGAGGTTGTGTTGATGATCTGGTTGCTCAAGTGCTTAGTGAAATATCTCCTTTAACTATCAGCAACTTTCACTACCAAACACACTCATAAGTAATCTCGGACCAACCGATTTTCCAAACTCAGTCCCACCGAGATGAACCACCTCAGCCATAAGCCAAACCCTAGAAAAATCGGTCAATCCGAGTTTGAGATCGGTCTCACCGAAATACGGGCTGCCAAGCTTCTGTAACCGTTTGTCCTCAAATCGGAATAACCGAGTTGATGATTTCGGTCTCACCGAAACTGGCAAGTTCCTGTCTTTGCTCAAATCGGACAAACCAAGATGGTATTTTCGGTCCCACCGAAAACCCCAACGTTCACTATATTTGAACTTTCGGTCTGACCGAGTTTTCACTTCGGTCTCACCGAGATTGCTCAATTATGTGTGTAACGGTTGGATTTTGTGTGGAGGCTATATATACCCCTCCACCCCCTCTTCATTCGTGGAGAGAGCCATCAGAAAGAACCACCACTCCTACCTTACACTTTCTGAGAAGAGAACCACCTACCCTTGTGTTGAGATCAAGTTGCTCCACTCCTACCATATGAAACTTGATTTCTAACCTTCCCAAGTTGCTTTCCACTCAATCCTTTCTTCCACCACAGCCATATCAGTGAGGAGAGTTGAGTGTTGGGGAGATTATCATTTGAAGCACAAGAGCAAGGAGTTCATCATCATCTACAACATCTATTACCTTTTGGAGGGTGGTGCCTCCTAGATTGGTTAGGTGTCGCTTGGGAGCCTCCGTCATCGAGATGTGGAGTTGAACCAAGAAGTTTGTAAGGGCAAGGAGATCGCCTACTTCGTGAAGATCTACCCCGAGTAAGGCTAGCCCTCCGTGGGCGTAGGCCATGATGGAATAGACAAGGTTGCTTCTTCGTGGACCCTTCGTGGGTGGAGCCCTCCGTGGACTCACGCAGCCGTTACCCTCCGTGGGTTGAAGTCTCCATCAACGTGGATGTACGATAGCACCACCTATCGGAACCACGGGAAAAATCACCGCGTCTCCAAATTGCGTTTGCTCTTCTCCACCTCTCTTTACTACATGTGCAATTTACTTTCCGCTGCTTATACTCTAGAATTGCATGTGTAGGGTGATGCTTGACTTGATCATAATTGTGAATCTGCCAAAAACTGTTCATGATCAAAAGGCAGAATTTTTATATTTACAAGTAGTCTAATCACCCCCCCCTCTAGACATACTTTCGATCCTACAAGTGGTATCAGAGCTTTGGTCTCCATTGTATTGGTTTCCATTGCATTGGACTCCATAAGCTTGGTTTCACAACCTAGGAGAGTATGGCGTCTAGTGAGGGTAATTATCGTAGAGGTCCTTAATTTGATGGTACAAATTTTGCTAGTTGGAAGCATAAAATGAAAATGCATATTCTTGGTCATAACCCAGCCGCATGGGGCATTATTTGTGTTGGTATGCAAGGTGAATTCTTCGAGGAAGGAAAAGTTCCGGATCGCGAAGCTACACCGGAAGAGTTGCGGATGTTGCAAAACAATGCTCAAGCTTGTGACATTCTCTTCAATGCTTTGTGTCCCGAGGAGTTCAACAAAATCAGTCGTCTTGAGAATGCTAAAGAGATTTGGGATACTTTGGTTGAAATGCACGAAGGTACCGAGTCTGTGAAGGAATCAAAGCTAGATATTCTTCAAGGTCAACTTGACAAGTTCAAGATGAAGGATGGTGAAGGAGTCGCTGAAATGTACTCTAGGCTTGCTCTCATCACAAATGAGATTGCCGGCTTAGGAAGTGAAGAAATGACCGACCGATTCATCATTAAGAAGATTCTCAGAGCTTTGGATGGAAAGTATGACACCGTGTGCACTTTGATCCAAATGATGCCAAACTACAAGACTCTCAAGCCAACTGAAGTCATTGGAAGAATTGTTGCTCATGAGATGATACTTAAGGATAAGGAAGAGCTTCACAACAAGTCAAGTGGTGCTTACAAAGCTACAAGTGATGCTCCCACAACCTCAAGTGACAAGTTAATTTCCAATGAAGAGATAAGCCTAATGGTTAAGAACTTCAACAAATTCTACAAGAATAGAGGCAAAGAGAGAAGCTCAAAGTCTAGATCATATGATGAAAAAAGATCTTCTAGTCGTGATCGAAACTGCTACAATTGTGGAAGACCCGGACACTACTCAAATGAGTGTACGGCTCCCCACAAGAGAAGAGAAGAATCTCCAAGAAGAAGATCAAGAGATGAGTCACCTCGGAAAGAGAGAAGGAGTAGAGATGATCGTTATGAACGAAGACCCTCTCGGAGAAGAAAGGATTCGGAGAGGAAAGACAAGTCATCAAGGATCTACACAAGAAGAAGACATCAAGCTCATGTAGGTGAATGGGTCTCCGGCTCCGACTCCGACAATCAATCCGATGGAAGCTATCACTCCGACTCCGACTACAGTCAAGATGAAGGTGTTGCCGGTCTTGCACTCGTATCCTCCAACTCCAACTCCTATGACTTATTTGATTCACCAAATGAGGGAATTGGAAGATGCTTCATGGCTAAAGGCCCCAAGGTATCTCACCCTGAATTCATTGACTTCAATAGTGATGAGGATGACTTGCTTGGTGAAGATGAGCTCTTGCATGATAAATCTAGTGAGCTTAGTAACGATGAAAATGCTAGTAGTCTTTATAGTCGAGAAGAGTCGAATGACAATGCTATGAAGGAGATTGAGCGTCTAACTAAAGAACTACACACTCTTAAGTTAGCTCATGAAACAACTCAAGAAGATCATAGAGAGCTCCTAAGATCTCATGAGAAGCTACGCTTTGAGAAGCTCACTCTAGAGCAAGAACATGAGTTTCTAAAAGCGATCAATGACGATCTTCGAAAGAAGAGTTCTTCATATCTTGCCAAATGACTTCTCTTGTCTAATTTCTTGCCACCTATTAAGACTAAGCATGACAAGCATAAGAAAAATTCTTCCTCTAGTACTAACAATAACCATGTTAAATCTAATGTTGTTACTTCTAGTAGTTCTCTTGATTCCACTAACAATGTTTCAAGCCAAGTTACACTTGAGCAAGAAAATAGCTTATTGAAGGAAATCATAGAGAAAGGTGTCTACAAGAGTCTTGCCGGAAGCAAGAACTTTGAGGAAATTGTTCGCAAACAAGGAAGGCACCGGAAGAATCAAGGAATTGGTTTTGAGCGAAAGTTCAACGACGAAGGTGTTGAGTGGGAAGAAGGTCAATACCCTACTCCACAGTTTGTTTCTCAAAAGGAGAAGTATGATCCTACTTCTTCCAATGTGGAACAAGCTCAAGATGACCTTCCACCACAAGACCACAAGCTAAAAGCCAAGGACAAGCTTCAAGAGAAGATTGATGCATTCATTGAAGCACCTCAAGCCATGGTCAAGTGGGTTCCCAAGGACACGTCAAGTTCTACTTCGTCAAGCTCAACTACAACCCCAAGGATTCCCATCAAGATGATGTGGATACCGAAGAAGAAGAACTAGAAGGTTCTTGAGGGTGACTCCGCCAACATACTTCACTCACATTCATTTTGGCAACTTGTGCATTCAACTTCCACATCATGCACTAGTTCATGGAGTCACAAACCCTCTTGTTGGTAAGTCAAGGGACAAGGTAATCATTGCTTTCACGGACATCATCTATTGTGAACTTCAATCTATGTCTATGGATATCCTTGTTTGTTCCTTGTGGGACTAACCCATGTAGGTATTGAAAGTGCCCTAATCCAAAGGATAGCTCCCAATTCTTGATGATCTACATCAACATTGAGCATCCACATCTTCAACATCTACATGAAGTCTTCTACGACAACCCAAGGTTAGTTTGACCCTTTAAAAGGGGTTCTCACATCTAGGGGGAGCTTTGCTCTAAAAATTGAGCTAAAGCATCTCCAAATGATGTGAACACATCAATGCTTTATGTAAAAGTGGTAACCCCACTTGTGCTTAAACGATGAGTATGACCTATGATCAAATGTTCTCATTTGGCTCCTAAGTCAAAATACTCATATATAGATGACCTAGTCATCGACAAATTGTGTGCTAGTAGCTAGAGTGTTGGTTGTGCATGTTTGACACATATTTCATTTGCTATCTTATTGTGTGAGCATGTTGAATGCATGATTTTATCCGTTCAAGGACATCCATTTGTTGTTTTGGTTGTTCTGATTTTTCTGGCCAAATGGATGGACAAGAATGCCTAAGTACCTCCCCTAGCTATCTATGCTTTCTTGTCTCAAATTCTATTCATGCTTATATCACAAACTTTGAACAAGTCATTTTCGGACCCTCCGAGTGAGGAGCACTCGGAGCCACCGATCCGTCTAGGCTGACTTCCAAAACCTTCTAAGTAATTTTCGGACAGACCAACTTCTCCCACTCGGTCAAACCGAAATCACTTAGACTGATCTAGGTTTCATCTCGGTGAAACCGAGTTCAAAATCTCGGCGTGACCGATATGCGTAACTGCATAGCAGTTATCCATCTCGGTGTCACCGAGTTTTTCAACTCGGTCCCACCGACAGCAAGGGGATATAAATACTGAGGGCAGCGCGCGATTATTCCTTCAAACGTTTTCGCTCCCACGTCCCCTGCTGCCGTCGCCCTGATCTCCGGATCGTCGCCGTCGTCGCCTGTGCGCCCTCGCCGCAGGACTCCGCCGCCGTCAACGGTTTTCTCCTCCGCGCCGTTGCCGCCGTAGAGGGACTCCACCAAGTTAGGGTGAGTCTCGATCCCTCTAGTGCTCCCATCTGATTCATTGCACGATTGGTTTGCCCTACATCTGGCCACGATTGAAAAATTCCTTAACACCAGATCGATTCTAGTTTCGAGTAAAATTCTTAGGTTTAGGTTTCCACGAAACACATCTCGGTGAAACCGAATTTAAATTTTCGGTGTGACCGATTCGGCCTCTGGCCATTGCACTGCACTTTCGGTCTAACCGAGTCGTGCAAATCGGTGTGACCGAAGTACAGTTTTAGTGAAACCCTAGTTTATCGGCAGGACCGAAACCCATTTCGGTCTGACCGAAAGTGGTGTGTTAAGTTTCTGTTATACACTTCGGATTCACCGAAACTGAAAATCGGTTTGACCGAAATGCATTCTGTGAAAACTTAAAACTAAGATTTGAACTCATTTTTTTTTTGCAAAAACCTCTGTAGTTTGTGATAACTCTTCTACTCTGCCTATACCTTATCTATTCACAGGTTGTCAGCTATGTCAGATGCCAGTGACAGCCAGAACAGGTCAGAGTCACCTTTTGCAGAGATTCCAGAGGCAGATACTAGTCCTGAGGCTAGTAGCCCTATTGATGATGGTGAGAGGAGTACACCTAGTGGCTTGCCTCCTGCAGCCACCAGAACCAGAAAGGAGAGGAACTCAGATGATGAAGATTCTGATTTTGTTGCTGAGGAAGAAGTCTCCTCCAAGCCCAAGAGAAAAGTTGTTGCCAAAGAGCACCAAGGGCATCAGTCAAAGAAAGGCACCAGCAAGGTCAAGCAATCAGTTGTTGCCAAGAAGCTGAACTTGGAAGAGCCAGCTCCAAGTAAGGTGAAGAAAACTTCCAAGAGGAAGAGGGTAGTGTATGCTGAACCTCATGCAGATGCAGCAGTGGATGAAGAAGAAGAAGAAGCACCCCAGCCTCCTCCTCAGAAGGCTAAGCTCATGGGTGATGCAATTAGGGCTGGAGCCATTTCAAAGCCCAAGAAGCCTGCTCAAGCCAAGGCAGCTCCAGCAAAGCCTTCTGCCAAGCCCAAGAGGACTACCAGGAACATTCCAGCATCTGAGAAGAACAAGGGTGATGTGCCACCGTCTGAGTCTGAAGAAGAACATGTGTTGCTGAAGCTCCGTCCAAAACTGCCACTCCACAACGATGCTCATCCTCAAGCCGAGGATATGAAGGCAAGTAAAGATCGAGGTCTCAGGCTATGGAGACAGTCTGATCCATATGCCGTGAGGAGAAGGACTGCTGTGGACCCCAGATTTCACACCAGAGAGCAGCATGACTTCTATGAGACTGTGCTAATGGATAAGAAGCCTATTGTTGCAGACACCAGGTACGTTGACTGGAAGTACATTGACAGTGAAGAGCACAGAGACTTCTTTCCCCATGTGCATGAGAGCTTCACTGCATGTGGAGTTGATGAGTTTGTGGGTCAGAAACTGACAGATTGGAACGATGAGATGATTATGCAGTTCTACGCCACAACCCACTTCTATCCTGATGGGAAGATCACCTGGATGACTGAAGGTCAAAGGTTTTCTTCGTCTGTTGAAGAATGGGCAGAACTTCTGAATGCTCCAGTGCAAAGAGAGGACGTCATTGATGTCTATGGGATTCCTAAGAAGAACCATGATTCCATGAAGAACATGTACAAGGATATCCCGGCAAGAGATTTGGAAGTGTGGAAGCTTGGCTCAGTGTACTATCTCCAGGCAGGTCTACCTACCACTAACACTATTCTGAGGCATACCTTGATGCCCAAGTCTGGAGACCATCGCATGATTAGAGGCTATTCTATCAACATGCTGCACATACTTGATGAGAAGGCACCTTTCAAGGTGATGGACTTAATGGTAGAGACCATTAAGAGGACTGCAGCTGACCAGAAGAGGTCATGTGGATTTGCCCCGCAGATTCAGATGCTTATCAATGCCAAGTTTGGCACGGGCAAATTCATGTTGGATAGGAAACACTTGCCACTGCAGCCAGAGCATGAAGATAATGTTGTTGTGATGGACGAGGAGGATCCAACTTCGGTTGAAGGTCAAGCCAAGATTGAAGCTGCTAGGAAAGCCAAAGCTGATAAAGAGGCAGCAGCAGCAGCAGCTAAACCAAAGAGCTTCGGAGAGCAAATTCTTGAAGCTACCCAGAGGATTGAACAACGCCTGGCCAGCATTGAACAATCTCAGGAGAGCCTAGAGAGGATTGTTGACGACAAGATCCACGCTCTGGACGTGAAGCTGACTGAACTTCAGGTGACCGTCAACAAGCTTGAGGCAGACATGGAGGAAGCTAGGCAGGACAGGGCAGAGCTCATGCAGGATGACCTAGTCCAGGACTCTCATCGCCAGACTGCTCCGGTTCCCAGAGGATCCCGATCAGCTGCTATTCCAGTGACTGACTCCAGGACTACCACTTCAGCACCTCCTACAGCTCCAGCAGTCACTTCAGCCACAGCTCCAGTTTCCACTCCTCCAGCGCAGACATCAGCTGAAGTCTTCGCCGATGCCGTCATATCTACTCCGACATCTACCCAGACAGGAGCCGCCAGCAGAGCCCACAGTGACGTTTAGCTCTATGCTTTTTCAAACTTTTTGGTAACTTGTTGCCAAAGGGGGAGAAATTGTATAGATCATAGGGCTTCGAGAGAGAGAGTGCTCTTTCGTTCTTTTGCCGGTTTTCTTTGAGATACTTTTGGTTCTTTTGGTTCTTGAAACTTTCAGTGTGCTTGATACTACGTTTGATGCTACCTTAATGAGTGCTTGGTCGTACTATGCTTTAATGTGTGCTTAATGCTTATCATATGCTATTCCTATCTTGTATGGCTTTTTACTCATGTCTTGGTGATTTGGTGCATGTTATTCATTCTTATCATTTTGTGCGCTCCACCAAGATGTATGCGACATGGAAGAGTGACCCATGATCCTAATTGATTGTGCATTTGCATTCAAATGCAAATTTTAAATAATGCACAAATTTAGGGGGAGCTCTTGCTTATCACATACTTCTCAAAGCGACGATATTATTCATTGGTTATATCCTTTGTCGAAGCTTTGATCTATATGTTGTCATCAATTACCAAAAAGGGGGAGATTGAAAGTGCAACTAATCCCCGGGTGGTTTTGGCAATTAATAACAACATATATATCATTGAACTAATAGCTACTTGAGAATCATTTCAGAGAAGTTCAGTGATATGGGTATGTCAATGACTGAAGAAGTGGACCCCTCAAAATGCTAAGGCAAGCATTGGCAAAAGCTCAAGACTTCATTTTTGGTTTAGTGATCCAAGATCACATTGAGTCCATAGGAAAAGCCAATACTATTAAAAGGGGATGAGGTTGTGTTGATGATCTGGTTGCTCAAGTGCTTAGTGATATATCTCCTTTAACTATCAGCAACTTTCACTACCAAACACACTCATAAGTAATCTCGGACCAACCGATTTTCCAAACTCAGTCCCACCAAGATGAACCACCTCAGCCATAAGCCAAACCCTAGAAAAATCGGTCAATCCGAGTTTGAGATCGGTCTCACCGAAATACGGGCTGCCAAGCTTCTGTAACCGTTTGTCCTCAAATCGGAATAACCGAGTTGATGATTTCGGTCTCACCGAAACTGGCAAGTTCCTGTCTTTGCTCAAATCGGACAAACCGAGATGGTATTTTCGGTCCCACCGAAAACCCCAACGTTCACTATATTTGAACTTTCGGTCTGACCGAGTTTTCACTTCGGTCTCACCGAGATTGCTCAATTATGTGTGTAACGGTTGGATTTTGTGTGGAGGCTATATATACCCCTCCACCCCCTCTTCATTCGTGGAGAGAGCCATCAGAAAGAACTACCACTCCTACCTTACACTTTCTGAGAAGAGAACCACCTACCCTTGTGTTGAGATCAAGTTGCTCCACTCCTACCATATGAAACTTGATTTCTAACCTTCCCAAGTTGCTTTCCACTCAATCCTTTTTTCCACCACAGCCATATCAGTGAGGAGAGTTGAGTGTTGGGGAGATTATCATTTGAAGCATAAGAGCAAGGAGTTCATCATCATCTACAACATCTATTACCTTTTGGAGGGTGGTGCCTCCTAGATTGGTTAGGTGTCGCTTGGGAGCCTCCGTCATCGAGATGTGGAGTTGAACCAAGAAGTTTGTAAGGGCAAGGAGATCGCCTACTTCGTGAAGATCTACCCCGAGTAAGGCTAGCCCTCCGTGGGCGTAGGCCATGATGGAATAGACAAGGTTGCTTCTTCGTGGACCCTTCGTGGGTGGAGCCCTCCGTGGACTCACGCAGCCGTTACCCTCCGTGGGTTGAAGTCTCCATCAACGTGGATGTACGATAGCACCACCTATCAGAACCACGGGAAAAATCACCGCGTCTCCAAATTGCGTTTGCTCTTCTCCACCTCTCTTTACTACATGTGCAATTTACTTTCCGCTGCTTATACTCTAGAATTGCATGTGTAGGGTGATGCTTGACTTGATCATAATTGTGAATCTGCCAAAAACTGTTCATGATCAAAAGGCAAAAAATTTATATTTACAAGTAGTCTAATCACCCCCCCTCTAGACATACTTTCGATCCTACATGAGGCAAATTAAAAATCAATGTTGGGCCTTGCTGGAGGAGTTTTATTCAAAGACGAACTATCAAGGGGTCACCATATACCCAACCGTGTAAGGAACGCAAAATCAAGGAACATAATGCCAGTTTATTGGCTCCTAAGGTGGCATGAGTGGAACAAAATACCGAGAAAAAGGCCAAGCCTTCCACCCATGCCCAGTATATAGGTGTGTTAATAAATATAAGACATATTGTGATATTCCAACAACAAGTTCCAACATGGAACGATCTTCATCTTCACCTGCAACTAACAATGCTATAAGAGGGGCTGAGCAAGCGGGTAACATAGCCAAACAATGGTTTGCTAGGAAGGTGTCAAAGGTTAGAGGTTTCATGGCAACAAGGAGAGGGGCTGACAATAAAAGATGGGTAGCGCGACATATAACGATAGCATCAAGACAACTAAGCATGGAAATGATAGTAAATGTATCCAAGGTGATGGTCATCTTGCCTGAGTTCCCGCAAGGAAGAAGAACGGGTCCATGAAGAAGACGAAGATGAAGCCTTGAAGACGAAGCACGATTAGATGAACGAATCCTCACGATCGCAACGGAAAAGAACTAGCAAGAAGAAATCACACGACACGGTAAACACACAACACAAGAACACATCAAGATGCTCAAACAAGTATGAAGCAAGACAAGTCTATATATGATGCAAAACATGGCAAGGGAGGAAGCACTCAAAAACAACATCACCCAACAAGTTTAAATGAGGCCGGAAACTACACATATCAAATCCGGTAAGTCCTCATATGCACGTTTTGAAATTAGTCCAGATCTGAACAAACCTCAAGTTAAAGTTGTTAAACAGCAATTTAACATCCACCATGATGATCTACATGAAATTCTAGTCAAGTTTCATATAAAGTTTGTTTAATTCGGAGCTACGGCCTAGAAGATATGAGCAAAACAAGACAAGCAAGTCAACGATGCAAGATGCACCCCAAACATCAAGCAAACACACTCCAAACATGTAAACAACATGATATTATGATTCTACATGCAAAATCACACAAGTTTCATATAGGGCACACTCAAAACGGAGCAACGGTTCAACACATACACATGAAACAAGATATAACAACAAGCTGAAGTTAACAGCCACATGGCAACTTTGGAGCAAGGTAAATATATGCTACAACACCCAAACATAATAACAAGAAGCATGGATGTGAAGTAGACATGATACTTAACAAGAATAAACTTAGAACACACCCAAAAGCTTGCTGGAACATCATTAACCAAGCATGGCAAGTTGCAATAAAATTATCCAGACTTAGTCAAAATCTGGGAAGGAAAAAACATCATCACGATGCTGCCTTCGGAGGCACAAAACAACAAGCATATAAACTCAACTAAGTATATAAAGAACATGGACATGAAGTAGACATATCATACAGCAAACAACTCCATTGGAGCATCTCCATAGGAGGCATGGATCAATAGCAACAAGCTCCACCAAATTGAACATGCTGATAAAATCCTGACAGGTATAATTTATGGCAACTTGAGAGCAAGAAATAAATAAGCTACAGTAGGCCATATGAGCAAGTAAGGGCATGAATGGATAGACAATAACATTGACAACAAGACATGATCATTGGCCACTCCAAAACAAGCATGGATTTGAGTGAGGCATCAAGCAAACATAGCATCAGGTTATAACAGATTCCAGACTTTGCAGTTTTTTCACTAAGTATAAAACAGTAACAACAACATGGCATGTTTACAAGCTTGTTTAAGTCACCTCAAGGCAGATCATGGAAAGATTGTTGCACCACAGCAAAGACCATATGATTGTGCTTCTAAAACATAAAGACATGTGGCATGAAGACAAACACATCAATAGCAATGAGCAAGTGAAATCAGCATCTCATAACAAGTTTCAGCACTTAACAGCCAAATACACTTTTGCGACAGAGATTAACATGGCAAGATGGCACCCAACATGAATGCTACAGCAACCAACATGTAGAGCACTTCACAATGAACAATTTGACATATCATATGCTCCATTTGAATAAACATGCACAAAGTTATCACATCTCAAACATGGCATCAAAATAACAAGTAACAACAGTTTATAACAAGTAGCACTCTTGCAACAGAGATTAGGGCATCTAGATGAAGTCAAACAAGCATGGCACAATGGAACAAAGTGAAGTGCATATCACCACGGTAATTTTGACATATTATTCACTCAATTTGGACTTACACAAAAAAGTTACAGGCATGCAAAGATGCAACAAAATTATGACAGAAAAAGGACTTAGCAGTTTTTTATGAATTAGGGAAAAACACAGTGAGCGATGGATAACTAAATGGTGCTCAGGCACTGGATAGGGGCTGCTCACACTGGGCCTGGCCCGAGACGTGGAGAGGAGGAGGCCCGGGGCTGGAGCGGATCTGGGCCGGCGGGGCAGGGGACTTGGGCCGGCCCGAGGCGGCGGTCAGGTCGGCCCAAGTGCGGGGCGGCGGTGCTCGGCCCATGCGGCTGGAGCGGCCCAAGGGAGCGGCGCACTGGCCGAGCCCGTCCTGCTCGATCCCGATTGGGAACGAGGCAAGGGCGGCGGCGCTCGACGGGAAGAGGCCGGCGGCGACATGGCGCACAGGGCGCCGGCGAGGGAAGCCAGCGAGGCGAGGCTCGGTGCGGCGGCGGCCCTGCAGGCGCGCGACGGCGGCGGGGTCGACGGGATCTGGCGGGGCGGCTGCGCGGATCCGGCGGGGCGCGGGCCACCGGCGGGCTTGGCGGCGAACGGAGGGGCAGGGGAGCACGGGAACACGGGCTCCGACGGCGGGGAGCTATGGCCATGGCGGCGACGCTGGTTGCGGGAGGCAGCCGGCGGCGGCCTGCGGGCGAAGGAAGCGGGATCCGGGCCCGGGCGGGTCCCAGATGGGCCTGGCGGGCCTGTGGTGCGGGTGGGAGGTGGTGGAGGTGAGGTGGCGCTGCAGGATAGGGCGAGAGCGGCGGCGGGGTGATGTGGCAGGCCGCGATTGGCCGGGGTGAGGTGGCTGGCTGGACATGTCCGGCGCGGGTGGACATGTCCGGCGGCGCGAGGTGGAAGAAGACTAGGGTTGCACCGCGAATTTCGGGAGGAGGGGCAAATATATAGGTAGAGGGAGCTAGGAGTGTCCAAATGAGGAGAGGTTCACGGCCACGCGATCATGATCGAACGACCAAGAGCATGGAGGGGTTAGAATGGGCTAGGTGGGCTGTGTGAAAGGGGTGCTGGGCCAAAAGAGAGAGGCTTCCGGCGGTTAACGCGGTTAACCGTTGGGCTATCAAACGAACTCCGAATGCGACGAAACTTGACAGGCAGTCTACCTATGCTATAATAAGACCACACGCCAAGTTTCAACCCATTCCGATAACGTTTTCCGGCCACTTAAAAAATAAATATCCGGAGGTGTCGCAGGCACGTGCAAGTGTGTCTGGGCTCAGAACGGACAACGGAGAGGACGAGGGAACTCGGACGGATGCAAGTTTTAAAAACATGAGGATGCAACACACATGATGACATGCCAAAGATGCGACATGCAAGCATATGACATGGCAACGAGGACGAATAACTGGCTGACACCTGGCGCACCGGTCTCGGGGTATCACAACACTCCCCTACTAACAAGAGATCTCGTCCCGAGATCTTAGGAACGAGACAGAAGAGAAAAAGGAAGAACAAAGTTCTTCGAGGACAAAAGAGTGAAGCCAAAGAAGATTGAGGGTGTAGAACAACTCGAAAGGAAGAATACAACGGTGGTGAACGAAGTTGCAAGACTTCGTTAGACAAGAGGAAGAAGGAGTACGACGAGAACCCAAAAGGTTGAAGGATATGAAGCACGTGTTGTAGGAATAAGAATGAATTCGAAATCACTCCGGTTAAAAGAGATAGAAAAGGAATTCGAACGAAGTAATTCGGGCAGTACTTCGGCTGAAACTGAAAGAAAAAGCACACCGGTTAAACATGAATGGAATAGGACAAGAACATGAGAAGATGGAATACAATGCCTCCGGAAGAATTTAAAGAGAGTGGAATGAAAAGAATGAAGAAGATGACAACTTTCACCACGAAAAGAATTTGAAAGAGCATCTTCAAGAGAAAGGCTAGAATGGAGTTGTTGATAAAATCAACAACAAAAGAATAACCTTGTCGTGGACTTATGGAAATCATCTCGAAACTTGAGGTGATATTATGCTGCAACCAAAAGATTGAATAGATGAGATGAAGGAAGAAATGCAAAACTCCACTTCAAAAGAATACGAAGAATTAATTGCACTCGAGAGGCAAGAATAAGAATGCTTGCGCTGCTCCACAAGGATTGCTCAATATATTTGAAGAAAGAATTAAATCATGAAGAGACACCAAGAGGAACTCCGGTAACCACAGGATGATGATGTAGAAATGAAGGACGAAAAGAATAAGATTAAAGCCTTGCGCTGATTAGTCGGGGTTCCGACGAGATAACCGAGAAACTTGAACTCCGGGGAAGAAAAAGATTAAGGCACTTGGAACTAGAATTTATTCATCAAGAATAAACTCCAAAGGAAGGGATTAATCAACATGACGAGAATGAATAAGAATTATGTTATGCTTATCCTCCACCAATTAAATTGATGAGAAGCAATGGATTTGCATATCACTTATTCGCGTTGAAATGATCAAAGAGGGATATATCGTGAACTTGCGAAAATCTTCATGAAACACCGGTAAGATTGGAATAAAAATAATGGATTGATATGACAACGCCGGAAAAGAGCTCTTGAGCGAACCACCGTAAAGAATTGAAACCGAGTTAAGAAAAGGACGAACCACCGGGAAGAACTGAAATCGAGTGATGAAAAAGAACAACTACCGTAAGGAATTGAAATTAAGCGAGAAAAGAGAATGAATCATCGGGATGAATAAGGCACTTGGGGAATTTAGATGACGAGAACGAAGAGATCACGAACTGATTAAAGAATACTTGAACAAAGCACCGGAAGAATGTGAGACGAACGAGGAGGCATCAATGAAGAATAGTTGGAGGACGAAGTTGAAAACTGAGAACGAAGAAATCTTCTGAAATGATGGCCTTTGGAGGAACACAATGAAAGGAATTGATGAAATACTCCGGATGAATGAAATGAGGAAAGGTTGGACCAACGATGAAAAGAATTAAAAGCGATCTTGGAGAAGGCATATGACTGGTGGAATCCATACTTACGTCACACTTGAAAGAATTTGAGACTCACTCCGGAAAAATTAGAAGAGTCAGGTAAGATCCTGGGAAAAGACCTGTGGGTTATGAAACCATCGAAGAGAAAACACCGTTGAAAAGGATCGAAAAGGAGATGATGCACCGGAACGATTGAAAAACTCGAATGAGGTGACAACCTCGAATTAATTAGAACACAGACGAATCTCTTGAGGTGTCTTCGGAACTCTGGAATAATTACATGGCGAGAGGTGAACGAGCAATTGGAATCACTTGAGCCGGGGAAAGAATAAGACGAGCACCAAATACAAATTGAATTGGAACCACCGGAAAAGAAGAAGAGGTGAAGAATATCGAACAAGAGGAGAATTCTTCGGGAGAAGAAAAAAGCAGAATGATGACGAGTCAGGCGAGAATTCACCGGTTGAAATAACTGAGGAAAGAATGCAAAGGCTTCACACGAGTAGGATGGATACTCGATTAAGGACTCCGGTCCGAGAAGAAAAAGGGTGGGCGGGTGGGAAAAAGAAAGACAGCTTCGGAAGGGGAAACAACACCGGTTGAAAAGAACTGAGGATTGAACTTGTAAAGAAGAAGAGGGTCGAGTCCAATTGACGAGAGATGCACCATATGACAAGAACTAACAACGCAACAAACGAAAACTACCCACGTGATCCTAAAAAAAATTGAAGGGGAAGAGGGGTAATTCAAAACACCTACGTCAAGATTCCTCACCAGAGCGACGAAGGGGCAGGGGAGTAAAAAGAATTTCTACTCTCCGATATAACTAGACTCCGAAAAAAAGTTTTCTACTAGACTCAACAACGGCCAAGCTACGATCAATCAAGGGGGCTCCTATGGTCGGTCGAGGCTCTGATACCAACTTGCCAGGCCCAAGATGCGATTCTATCCCGATCACGTGACACTTACGTGATTGGGGCACAACCGCATTTCGGGCGCTTAGCAAGATGGATATCATTACATCGTACTATTACATACATACATGGGGGATACAACAGATCATACAAGTCACATGAATACAACATCATCAATACAAGGCATACGACTACGGATGCAAACATGAAAAGCACAACGACATCCATCTGCTATCCCAGACTGCCGACCCGAAACCTAACCCAAGACTGAAGAAGAAGAAGAAGCAAACTCCAACAAAAGTACATCGCTCTCTAATCAAGACATCGGAAACCTGCACCTGAAACTGTTGTTGTAGTATCTGTGAGCCACGAGGACTAAAAAAAATCCCATAACCATAGGTAACAAGACTAGCAAAGCTTAAAGGGAAGGAAGAGGTAAAGTGGTGAGGTTGCAACAACGGCTAAGCAATATATGGTGGCTAAAGTTACGAGTGCAAGAATAAGATGAGCATCTATGCAAACGGTCGCAAACTAGTAGTGATCGCTAAAGATCCTGAACTACCTACGAGTCAAACGTAACCCCACCGTGTTCTCTTCTCAAAGTGAAAAGAGACAGTCACGGTTACTCACACAGTTATGTGTTTTACTCGGATCCTCTGTCAAGTTTTCTACAACCGGACATTAACAAATTCCAATCTGCCACATAACCGTGGGCACGGCTTTCGAAAGATCATAACCCTGCAGGGGTGTCCCAACTTAGCCCATCACAAGCTCTCACGAGCAGCAGAAGTAATAATAATATTACCCTTATCTTAGGGAAATCCGATCAGACTCGGAATTCCCGGTGCACAAGACATTTCGACAATGGTAAAACAAGTCCAGCAAGACCTCCCGGTGTGTCGACACCCTGATAGTAGCCGCGCATATCTCGTCTCAGGCCACGACCGGATGGGCGATGCTACAGGTAAAACCAGCCCTCGGGTTTCCCCAAGGTGGCCCTGCACGACCCCTGTTCGGGACCAACACCATCAGCACTGGCCCCCCTGCTATGTAGAAAAGAATATCGAGGGCACGACCCCCTATGCAAATTTAATTAATTAATTAAGTTGTTATTATGAGGCAAATTAAAAACCAATGTTGGGCCTTGCTCGAGGAGTTTTATTCAAAGACGAACTGTCAAGGGGTCCCCATATACCCAACCATGTAAGGAACGCAATATCAAGGAACATAATGCCGGTTTATCGGCTCCTAAGGTGGCATGAGTGGAACAAAACACCGAGCAAAAGGCCAAGCCTTCCACCCATGCCCAGTATATAGGTGTGTTAATAATAATAATAGATATTGTGATATTCCAATAACAAGTTCCAACAAGGAACGATCTTCATCTTCACCTGCAACTAACAGCACTATAAGAGGGGCTGAGCAAGCGGGTAACATAGCCCAACAACGGTTTGCTGGGAAGGTTTCAAAGGTTAGAGGTTTCATGGCAACAAGGAGAGGGGCTGACAATAATGATGGGTAGCGCGACATATAGCAATAGCATCGAGACATCTAAGCATGGCAATGATAGTAAAGGTATCCAAGGGTATGGTCATCTTGCCTGAGATCCTGCAAAGAAGAAGAACGGATCCGTGAAGAAGACGAAGAAGAAGCCTTGAAGAAGAACCACGGGTAGATGAACGAATCCTCACGATCGCAACGGAACAATCACTAACAAGAAGAAGCAAGCAATACGGTAAACACACAACACAAGAACATGACAATATGCTCAACCAAGTATGATGCAAGACAAGTCTATATATGATGCAATACATGGCAAGGTAGGAAGCACTAAAAAACAACACAAGAACATGAAAATATGCTCAACCAAGTAGGATGAGAGACAAGTCTATATATGATGCAAAACATGGCATGGCAGGAAGCACTCAAAAACAACACAAGCCAACAAGTTTAAATGAGGCCGGAAACTACACATAACAAATCCGGTAAGTCCTCATATGCATAATTTTAAATTAGTCCAGATCTGAACAAACCTTAAGTTAAAGTTGTTAAACAGCAAATTAACATGCACCATGATGATCTACACGAAATTATAGTCAAGTTTCATATAAAGTTTGTTTAATTCGGAGCTACGGCCTAGAAGATATGAGCAAAACAAGTCAAACATGTCAACGGTGCAAGATGCACCCAAACATCAAGCAAACACACTCCAAACAAGAAAACAACATTATATTATAATTCTACATGCAAAATCACACAAGTTTCATATAGAGCGCACTCAAAACGGAGCAACGGGCTAAAAGATACACATGAAACAAGATATAACAACAAGCTGAAGTTAACAGCCACATAGCAACTTTGGAGCAAGGTAAATATAAGCTACAACACCCAAACATCATAACAAGAAGCATGGATCTGAATTAGACATGATACTTAACAAGTATGAACTTAGAACACACCCAAAATCTTGCTGGAACACATTTAAACAAGCATGGCAAGTTGCAATAAAATTATCCAGACAGCCAAAATCTGGGAAGGCAAAACATCATCACGACGCTGCCTTCGGAGGCACAAAACAACAAGCATATCAACTCCATTAAGAACATAAAGAGCAAGAACATGTAGTAGACATATCCTACAGCAAACAACTCCATTGGAGCATCTCCATAGGAGGCATGGATCAATAGCAACAAGCTACACCAAATTGAACAGGCTGATAAAATCCTGATAGGTATATTTTATAGCAACTTGAGAGCAAGAAATAAATAAGCTACAGCATGCCATATGAGCAAGTAAGGGCATGAATGGATAGACAATAACATGGACAACAAGGCATGATCATTGGCCACTCCTAAACAAGCATGGATTTGAGTAGAGCATCAAGCAAACATAGCATCAGGTTATAACAGATTCCAGACTTAGCAGTTTTTGCAGTAAGTATAAAACAACAATAACAACATGGCATGTTTACAAGCATGTTTAAGTCACCTCGAGGCATATCATGGAAAATTAATTGCACCACAGCAAAGACCATATAATGGTGCTTCTAAAACATCTAGACATGTGGCATGAGGACAAACACATCAATTGCAATAGGCAAGTGAAATCATCATCTCATAACAAGTTTCAGCACTTAACAGCCAAATGCACTTTTGCAACAGAGATTAACATGGCAATATGGACTCAAACAAGCATGCTACAGCAACCATCATGTAGTACACTTCATAATGAACATTTTGACATATCATATGCATCATTTGGATAAACATGCACCAAGTTATCACATCTCAAACAAGGCAACAAAATAACAAGTAGCAGCAGTTTATAACAAGTAGCACTCTTGCAACAGAGATTAGAGCATCTAGATGAAGTCAAACAAGCATGGCACAATGGAACAAAGTGTAGAGCATATCACCACGATCATTTTGACATATTATTCACTCAATTTGGATAAGCACACAAAAAGTTCTCACTATGCAAACATGCAACAAAAATTACAAAGAAAAAGGTCTTAGCAGTTTTCTGGAAAAAAACGACGGGCGCAAGATAGATATAAGACGCACATGCGAGGCTTAGGCGGGGCAGCTCACCTAGCTGGGCCTGGGCCCAACCGAGGAGGAGGCGAGGTGGTGAGGCAGTCGGGCCGGTGGCTTGCGGGCCCTGGAGGCCCACGAGGGCGGCGACGGGAGCTGGGCCGGCCCGAGTGGAGGGAGGCGGCCCACGCAGCTGCGGATGGGGTGGCCTAGGCGGAGGGACGCAGGCCGGCGGCGGCTGGCAGGGCCCACGAGGTAGAGGTGGCCTCGGGCCTGCCCAGTTGGGCTGGAGCAGCCACGCGGTTGGGCCGACGTGGAGCCCAGGCGGACGGACGCTGCGTCAATGACGGGACGAGCGACGGATCTTGTCGATGGCATCGTTGGGCTGGTCGCCGGCGTCGGGAATGAGCGACCCGGCCGACGTGCTCGCCAGATCCGGGAGGGTGGAGGCGCTGAGGGTGCTCCGGTGGGCGGAGGTCGACGGCGGCAGGCTCGGAGCGGCGGCGCTGCGAGCACACGGCGACGGAGGAAGTTTGGCAGCGCGGTGGCGGAGCTGGTGGACGACGGCGGCGGCGATCCGGATGGAGGCCGCGAGGCGCGGTCGGGCTCGGCGTGGCCCGACGCGGGCTGACCGTGGGCTCGCGGGCCCGGCGCGATGCGGGGAAGTGGCGCGCTGGCGGGCCAAATCAGGGGGTATCACGTGGCAGCCCCGCTGAGGTGGCGGCGCAGGATTGGGCGGAGTGAGGTGGAGGGGGCGCTGGACATGTCCGGCGGCGGAGATGGACATGTCCGGCGCACAGTGGGAAGAGGGTTAGGGTTTCATCTGCGAGAATTTCGGGAGGAGCCACATATTTATAGGTAGAGGGAGCTAGGAGTGTCCAAATGAGGAGCCGTTCGCGGCCACGCGATCGTGATCGAACGGCCAAGAGCAAGGAGGGGTTAGAATGGGCTTGGTGGGCTGTGAGAATGGGGTGCTGGGCCAAAAGAGAAAAGGCTTCCGGCGGACAACGCGGATAACCGTTGGGCTATCAAACGAACTCCGAACGCGACGAAACTTGACAGGCAGTCTACCTATGCTATAATAAGACCACACGCCAAGTTTCAACCCATTCCAAGAACGTTTTTCGGCCACTCACAAAATAAATATTTGGAGGCGCCGTGGGCGCGTGCAAGTGTGTGTGGGCTCAGAACGGACAACGGAAAGGACGAGGGGACTCGGGCGGATGCAAGTTTTGAAAACATGCTGATGCAACACACATGATGACATGGCAAGATGCAACATGCAAGCAGATGACATGGCAACGAAGACGAATAACTGGCTGACACCTGGCGCACCGGTCTCGGGGTGTCACAACACTCCCCTACTAACAAGAGATCTCGTCCCGAGATCTTAGGAACAAGACGGAAGGGAAAAAGGAAGAACAAAGTTCTTCAAGAACAAAAGGGTGAGACCAAAGAATATCGAGAGGTTGGACAACAGGAAAGAAAGGATACAACGAAGATGAACAAAGTTGCAAAGACTTCGTTAAACGAGAGGAGCAAGGAATTCGACGAGAACCAAAGGTTGAAGGATATGAAACAAGAGCTGAAGGAACAAGAATGAATTCGAAACCACTTCGGTTAAAAGAGATAGAAAAGGAATCTCCACGAAGGAATTTGGGCAGCACTCCGGCTAAAACTGAAAGAAATAGCACACCGGTTGAACATGAATGGAATGGAACAAGAACTTGAGGAGATGAAACGATACTCGACGAGAGTAACATCACAAAGCCTCCAGAAGAATTAAAGAATGGAATGACAAGAACGGAGAAGAAGATGACAACTTCCACCATGAAAGAATTTGAAAGAGAATCATCAAGAGAAAGGCTTGAATGGAGTTGTCGAGAAATCAACAACAAAAGAATAAGCTTATTGTGGACTTATGGAAATCATCTCAAAACTTGAGGTGAATTATGCCACGATGAGAAGATTGAATAGCTGAGAATTAGGAATTACAAAACTCCACTTCAAAAGAATACGAAGAATTATTTGCACTCGAGAGGCAAAAGAATAATGCTTGAGCTTGATCCAAAAGAATTTGAAGAACACTTGAAGACTGGTTTGAAACGCGATGAAGCAGAATGAAACTCCGGTAACAAAGGATGATGATATAGAAATGATGGACGAAAAGAATAAGATTACAGCCTTGCGATGATTTAGATAGGGTTCCGACGAGATAGCCGAGTAAACTTTAACTCCGGGGAAGAAAAGATGAAAGCACCTGGAACTAGAATTTATTCATCAAGAACAAATTCCGGAGGAAAGGATTAATCAACTTGAAGAAAAATAATAAGAATTATGTTATGCTTCTCCTTCATCAATAAAATTGATGAGAAATAATGGATTCACATAACACTTATTCGCGTTGAAAAAGATTAAAGAGGGATATAGCTTGAACTTGAGAAAGTCTTCATGAAACACCGGTAGGATTGGAATAAATGAATGGATTGATAATGATAGCACCGGAAAACAACTGTTGAGCGAAACACCGTAAAAATTGAAGCCGAGTGAAGAAAAGGAACGAACCACCGGGAAGAATTGAAAACGAGTGATTCAAGAGAACGACCACCGTAAGGAATTGAATTTGGACGAAGAAAATAAAATGAATCGCCGGAAGAATAAAGCACTTGAGGGAATTAAGATACAATAGAACGAAGACATCGCGAACTGATTAAAGAATACTTGGACGAAGCACCGGAAGAATGTGAGACTAACGAAGTGGCATCAATGAAGAATATTTGAAAGACGAAGTTGAAAACTGCGGATGAAGAAATTTTCTGACTGATGGCCTTCGGAGGAACACAATGAAAAGAATTCATGAAATACTCCGGAAGAATGAAAAGAAGAGAGGTTGAACAAACGATGAAAAGACTTTGAAAACGCTCTTGGAGAAGGCATATAACTGATGGAATCCATACTTACGTCACACTTGAAAAGAATTTCGGAACTCTGGGAAATTAGAAGAGTCAGGTAAGATCCTGGGAAAAGACATGTGGGTTATGAGCCCACCGAAGTGAAAACACCGTTGAAAATGAACGAAAAAGGAGATGATGCACCGAAACGATTAAAAGACTCGAATGAGGTGACAACCTCGAATTAATTGGAACACAGAAGAATCTGAAATGTCTGCAGAACTCCGGATAATTAAATGACGAGAGTTAACGAGCAAGGGGAAAACACTTGAGCCAAGGAAAAAGAATATGAACAACACCAAATACTTGAACTGAATCCACCGGAAAAGAAGAGAGGTGAAGAATATGAAACGAGAGGAGAATTCATCGGAGAAGAAAAGAGAAGAATGATGACGAGGTAGACGAGAATTCACCGGTTTAAAAAAATAACTGAGGAAAGAATGCAAAGGATTCACACGAGTAGGATGGATACTCGATTAAGGACTCCGGCTCCGAGAAGAAAAGGGTGGGCGGGTGGGGAAAAGAAAGAACACAACGGACGGGGAAAACACCGTCGGTTGAAAAGAACTGGGGTTGAACTTGCAAAGAAGAAGAGGGTTGAAAACACTTGACGAGAGATGCACCGGATGAAAGAACTGACAACGCAACAAACGAAACTAACTACGAGATCGTAAAAAAAATTCGAAGGGGAAGAGGAGTAATTCAAAACACCTACGTCAAGATTCCTCACCAGAGCGACGAAGGGACTGAGGAGTAAAAGAAATCCTACTCTCCGATATAAGTAGACTCCGAAAAAGTTTTTGCTAGACTCAACAACGGCCAGACTACGATCAATCAAGGGGGCTCCTATGGTCGGTCGAGGCTCTGATACCAACTTGTCAGGCCCAAGATGCGATTCTATCCCGATCACGTGACACTTACGTGATTGGGGCACAACCGCATTTCGGGCGCTTAGCAAGATGGATATCATTACATCGTACCATTACATACATACATGGGGGATACAACAATACATACAAGTCACATGAATACAACAACATCAATACAAGGCATCCGACTACGGATGCAAACATGAAAAGAACAACGACATCCATCTGCTATCCCAGGCTGCCGACCCGGAACCTAACCCAAGACTGAAGAAGAAGAAGAAGAAGAAGAAAGAACTCCAACACAACGATCAACGCTCTCATGTTAATACATCGGAAACCTCCACCTGCAACTATTGTTGTAGTATCTATGAGCCAAGAGGACCCAATAATCCCATAACCATGGGTAACAAGACTGTCAAAGCTTAATGGGTAGGAAGAGGTAAAGTGGTGAGGTTGCAGCAGCGGCTAAGCAATATATATGGTGGCTAACTTACGAGTACAAGAATAAGATGAGCATCTACGCAAACGGTCGCAAACTAATAATGATCGCTAAAGATCCTGAACTACCTACGAGTCAAACATAACCCCACCGTGTTCTCTTCTTAAAGTGAAAAGAGACAGTCACGGTTACTCACACAGTTGTGTGTTTTACTTCGGATCCTCTGTCAAGTTTTCTACAACCGGACATTAAGAAATTCCAATCTGCCACATAACCGCGGGCACGGCTTTCGAAAGATCATAACCCTGCAGGGGTGTCCCAACTTAGCCCATCACAAGCTCTCAAGATCAGCTGAAGTAATAATAATTATTACCCCTTATCTTAGGGAAATCCGATCAGGCTCGGCATCCCGGTGCACAAGACATTTTGACAATGGTAAAACAAGTCCAGCAAGACCTCCCGGCGTGCCGACACCCTAATAGTAGCCGCGCGTATCTCGTCTCAGGCCACATCCGGATGGGTGATGCTACAGGTAAAACCAGCCCTCGAGTTTCCACGAGGTAGCCCCGCAGGCTCCCCGTTAGGGACCAACACCATCAGCACTGGCCCCCCTGCTATGTAGAAAAGAATACCCAGGGACGTGACCCCCTATGCAATTTAATTAATTAATTAAGTTGTTATTATGAGGCAAATTGAAACCAATGTTGGGCCTTGCTGGAGGAGTTTTATTCAAAGACGAAGTGTCAAGGGGTCCCCATATACCCAACCGTGTAAGGAACGCAATATCAAGGAACATAATGCCAGTTTATCGGCTCCTAAGGTGGCATGAGTGGAACAAAACACCGAGCAAAAGGCCAAGCCTTCCACCCATGCCCAGTATATAGGTGTGTTAATAATAATAATAGATATTGTGATATTCCAACAACAAGTTCCAACAAGGAACGATCTTCATCTTTACCTGCAACTAACAACGCTATAAGAGGGGCTGAGCAAGCGGGTAACATAGCCAAACAACGGTTTGCTGGGAAGGTTTCAAAGGTTATAGGTTTCATGGCAACAAGGAGAGGGGCTGACAATAATGATGGGTAGCGCGACATATAACGATAGCATTGAGACATCTAAGCATGGCAATGATAGTAAAGGTATCCAAGGGTATGGTCATCTTGCCTGAGATCCCGCAAGGAAGAAGAACGGATCCGTGAAGAAGACGAAGAAGAAGCCTTGAAGGAGAACCACAGGTAGACGAACGAATCCTCACGATCGCAACGGAACAAGCACTAACGAGAAGAAGCAAGCAATATGGTAAACACACAACACAAGAACATGACAATATGCTCAACCAAGTATGATGCAAGACAAGTCTATATATGATGCAATACATGGCAAGGTAGGAAGCACTCAAAAACAACACAAGACCATGACAATATGCTCAACCAAGTATGATGCAATACAAGTCTATATATGATGCAAAACATGGCAAGGCAGGAAGCACTCAGAAACAACACAAGTCAACAAGTTTAAATGATGCCGGAAACTACACATAACAAATCCGGTAAGTCCTCATATGCATAATTTGAAATTAGTTCAGATATGAACAAACCTTAAGTTAAAGTTGTTAAACAGCAAGTTAACATGCACCATGATGATCTACACGAAATTCTAATCAAGTTTCATATAAAGTTTGTTTAATTCGGAGCTACGGCCTAGAAGATATGAGCAAAACAAGTCAAACATGTCAACGGTGCAAGATGCACACAAACATCAAGCAAACACACTCCAAACAAGAAAACAACATGATATTATAATTCTACATACAAAATCACACAAGTTTCATATAGAGCACACTCAAAACGGAGCAACGGGCTAAAAGATACACATGAAACAGGATATAACAACAAGCTGAAGTTAACAACCACATAGCAACTTTGGAGCAAGGTAAATATAAGCTACAACACCCAAACATCATAACAAGAAGCATGGATCTGAAGTAGACATGATACTTAACAAGTATAAACTTAGAACACACCCAAAAGCTTGCTGGAACACATTTAAACAAGCATGGCAAGTTGCAATAAAATTATCGAGACTTAGCCAAAATCTGGAAGGCAAAAACATCATCACAATGCTACCTTCGGAGGCACAAAACAACAAGCATATCAACTCCATTAAGAACATAAAGAGCAAGGACATGTAGTAGACATATCCTACAGCAAACAACTCCATTGGAGCATCTCCATAGGAGCCATGGATCAATAGCAACAAGCTACACCAAATTGAACAAGCTGATAAAATCCTGACAGGTATATTTTATAGCAACTTGAGAGCAAGAAATAAATAAGCTACAACAGGCCATATGAGCAAGTAAGGGCATGAATGGATAGACAATAACATGGAAAACAATGCATGATCATTGGCCACTCCTAAACAAGCATGTATTTGAGTAGAGCATCAAGCAAACATAGCATCAGGTTATAACAGATTCCAGACTTAGCAGTTTTTGCACTAAGTATAAAACAACAATAACAACATGGCATGTTTACAAGCATGTTTAAGTCACCTCAAGGCATGTCATGGAAAATTAATTGCACCACAGCAAAGACCATATAATGGTGCTTCTAAAACATCTAGACATGTGGCATGAGGACAAACACATCAATAGCAATGGGCAAGTGAAATCAGCATCTCGTAACAAGTTTCTTCACTTAACAGCCAAATGCACTTTTGCAACAGAGATTAACATGGCAATATGGACTCAAACAAGCATGCTACAGCAACCATCATGTAGTACACTTCATAATGAACATTTTGACATATCATATGCATCATTTGGATAAACATGCACCAAGTTATCACATCTCAAACAAGGCAACAAAATAACAAGTACCAGCAGTTTATAACAAGTAGCACTCTTGCAACAAAGATTAGAGCATCTAGATGAAGTCAAACGAGCATGGCACAATGGAACAAAGTGTAGAGTATATCACCACGATCATTTTGACATATTATTCACTCAATTTGGATAAGCACACAAAAAGTTATCACTATGCAAACATGCAACAAAAATTACATAGAAAAAGGTCTTAGCAGTTTTCTAAAAAAAACGACGGGCGCAAGATAGATATAAGACGCACAGGCGAGGCTTAGGCGGGGCAGCTCACCTAGCTGGGCCTGGGCCCAACCGAGGAGGAGGCGAGGTGGTGAGGCAGTCGGGCCGGTGGCTTGCGGGCCCTGGAGGCCCATGAGGGCGGCGACGGGAGCTGGGCCGGCCCGAGTGGAGGGAGGCGGCCCACGCAGCTGCGGACGGGGCGGCCTAGGCGGAGGGACGCAGGCCGGCGGCGGTTGGTAGGGCCCACGAGGCAGAGGTGGCCTCGGGCCTGGCTAGCTGGGCTGGAGCAGCCATGCGGCTGGGCCGACGTGGAGCCCAGGCAGACGGACGCTGCGTCAACGACGAGACGAGCGACGGATCTTTTCGATGGCATCGCTGGGCTGGTCGCCGGCGTCGGGAACGAGCGACCCGGCCGACGTGCTCGCCAGATCCGGGAGGATGGAGGCGCTGAGGGTGCTCCGGTGGGCGGAGGTCGACGGCGGCAGGCTCGGAGCGGCGGCGCTGCGAGCACACGGCGGCGGATGGCGGTGAAGGAAGCTTGGCAGCGCGGCGACGATCCGGCTGGAGGCCGCGAGGCGCGGTCGGGCTTTGCGCGGCCCGGCGCGGGCTGACCTTGGGCTCGCGGGCCCGGCGCGGTGCGGGGAAGTGGCGCGCTAGCAGGGCGAATCAGGGGGCGCCACGTGGCGGCCCCGCTAAGGTGGCGACGCAGGATTGGGCGGAGTGAGGTGGAGGGGGCGCTGGACATGTCCGGCGGCGGAGTTGGACATGTCCGGCGCGCGGTGGGAAGAGGGTTAGGGTTTCATCTGCGAGAATTTCGGGAGGAGCCACATATTTATAGGTAGAGGGAGCTAGGAGTGTCCAAATGAGGAGCCGTTCGCGGCCACGTGATCTTGATCGAACGGCCAAGAGCAAGGAGGGGTTAGAATGGGCTTGGTGGGCTGTGAGAAAGGGGTGCTGGGCCAAACGAGAAAAGGCTTCCGGCGGACAACGCGGATAATCGTTGGGCTATCAAACGAACTCCGAACGCGACGAAACTTGACAGGCGGTCTACCTATGCTATAATAAGACCACACGCCAAGTTTCAACCCATTCCGAGATCGTTTTTCGGCCACTCACAAAATAAATATTCGGAGGCGCCGCGGGCGCGTGCAAGTGTGTCTGGGCTCAGAATGGACAACGGAAAGGACGAGGGGACTCGGGCGGATGCAAGTTCTAAAAACATGCCGATGCAATACACATGATGACATGGCAAGATGCAACACGCAAGCAGATGACAAGGCAATGAAGACGAATAACTGGCTGACACCTGGCGCACCGGTCTCGGGGTGTCACAGATCTTGACTGGTTTCTCCTCATAGGTTAGATCACTATCCAGCTGAATTGCTTCCAGGGGCACTGTGTCTCTCAGAGGAATATCGGCTATCTCAGCATGGCACTTCTTAAGCTGGGATACGTGAAACACGTCATGAACTCCTGACAATCCTTCGGGTAACTCTAACTTGTAGGAAACCTCTCCCATGCGTTCCAAAACACGGTATGGCCCTACAAATCTCGGGGCTAACTTTCCCTTAACACAGAAATGCTTAACTCCTCGCAGAGGTGACACTCTCAGGTATGCTCTGTCTCCGATGTCATAGACTACTTCCTTGCGTTTCGAGTCTGCATAACTCTTCTGCCTGGACTGAGCTACTTTCAGTCTATCTCAAATTAGCTTAACCTTCTCTTCTGACTCTTTGATCAGATCTGGTCCAAATAACTGACGGTCTCCGACTTCATCCCACATCAATGGCGGCATCTTCTTTCATACAATGCTTCGAACGGTGCCATCTTCAAGCTGGCCTGGTAACTGTTGTTGTATGGAAATTCTGCGTAGGGCAAGTTATCATCCCAACTAGATCCATAATCTAGCACACAAACTCTCAACATGTTCTCCAGAATCTGATTGACTCTCTCGGTCTGTCCATCAGTCTACGGGTGAAGAGCTGTACTGAACTCTAGCCTGGTTCCCAAAGTCTGGTGTAGCTAATGCCAAAACTTTGAAGTAAACTGTGCTCCTCTATCTGATACGATGGTCCTCGGAACTCCATGCAGACATACGATCCTGGTCATGTATATCTTGGCCAACTTCGCACTGGTATAGGTGGTTTTCACGGGGATAAAGTGAGCTACATTGGTCAAGCGATCCACTACTACCCATATTGAGTCATATCCCGATCGGGTCTTGGGTAATCCGGTGATAAATTCCATGCCAAGCTTATCCCACTTCCATTCGGAATCGGCATAGGCTGCAGTAATCCTGCTGGCTTGTGATGTCCTGCCTTCACTAACTAGCATACATCACATACGGCTACATACTCGGCAATGTCCTTCTTCATTCCCGTCCACCAGAAACGTTCCTTCAAATCCAAATACATCTTAGTGTTTCCGGGGTGTATCGAGTATGGCGAATCATGTGTTTCCTGTAGTATCAACTTCCTGATCTCGACGTTGTTGGGCACATAGACTCGGTCCTCGAACCACAAGGTGTCGTGTTCGTCCTCACGAAAACCCTTGGCTTTTCCTTCACTCATCTTCTCCTTTATTTCTGCAATTTCCTTGTCATCCTTCTGAGCTTCTCGTATCTTTCCCAATAATGTTGACTGAACCTCCAAGGTTGCAACAAAACCTCTAGGGACTATCTCCAAACGAAGCTCCCTGAGATCTTCTGCTAACTCCTTGGGCAATCCTCCATTTACTAGGGTATTGACATAACTTTTCCGGCTCAAAGTGTGTGCAACGACATTGTCCTTGCCTAGATGATAGTGCAGCTTCATATCATAATCCTTTATGAGCTCCAACCATCTCCTTTGTCCGAGGTTCAGTTCCTTCTGGGTGAAAATGTACTTCAAACTCTTGTGATCCGTGTACACATCACAACGATTTCCAATAAGGAAATGTCTCCAGGTTTTGAGCGCATGCACTACCGCTGCTAGGTCCAAATCATGCGTAGCATAATTTAACTCGTGCGGTCGAAGTTGACGGGACGCATAAGAAACAACTCTTCCGTCCTGCATGAGTACTCCTCCAAGTCCTAAGCGAGAAGCGTCGCAATACACTTGGAAATCCTTGCGTATATCTGGCAAGATCAACACTGGGGCTGTTGTCAAACGTTTCTTCAATTCCTGGAAACTTTTTTCAAATTACTCGGTCCAATGGAACTTTGTGTCCTTCTTCAACAATGCAGTCATAGGCTTTGCAATCTTGGAGAAATTCTCTATGAATCTTCGGTAATATCCCGCGAGTCCAAGAAAACTGCGGATTTCTCCAACTGAGGTGGGTGCCAACCACTTAGTGACTGCCTGCACCTTGATAGGATCCACTGCTATACCTTCTCCTGATATAACATGTCCTAAGAATCCAACTTCCTTCAACCAAAACTCACATTTGCTGAACTTGGCATATAACTGGTGTTCTCTGAGCTTCTCAAGAACCAAACGCAAATGGTCCTTGTGTTCCTATTCGTTCTTCGAATACACCAAAATATCATCAATGAATACCACGACAAACTTATCCAAGAACTCCATGAACACCTTATTCATCATACTCATGAAATAGGCAGGGGCTTTAGTCAATCCAAATGACATAACCGTATACTCATATAGCCCATACCTTGTGGTGAAGGCTGTCTTAGGTATATCTTTTTCTCGGATCTTCAAATGGTGGTATCCTGATCTTAGATAGATTTTGGAGAATACTTTAGCTCCTTGAAGTTGGTCGAACAAATCATTGATCATCGGCAATGGGTACTTATTCTTAATCGTCACTTCATTCAGTGCTCGATAATCAACGACCATCCTTAAAGATCCATCCTTCTTCTCGACCAAGAGCACTGGAGCTCCCCAGGGTGATGAACGTCGGCAAATGAATCCTTTCTCCAATAACTCCTTAATCTGCTTCTTGATTTCCTCTAGATCATTCGCTGGCATCCGGTATGGTCTCTTCGATATTGTCCGGTGCCTGGCAATAGTTCTATCAAAAAATCAATGTCCCGATCTGGCGGCATGCCTGGTAGCTCCTCTGGCAATACATCCGGGTAATCCTTTACTACAGGCACTTCCTCCTGAACAACTCCCGAGAGAGAATTTACTTGTATCCTCCTAGGCGCATGCCTAGATACATACTTGATCCTTTTTTCCTCTGGGGTGGTAAGTAAAGTTGACTTACTGGCACAATCGATGTTCCCTCCATACATCGATAGCCAATCCATACCTAGTATCACATCCAATCCTTGTGACTCCAAAACTATCAGGTCTGAGGGGAAAACATGGCGTCCAATGGTCAATGGCATCTGAAAACATACTTGATTTGCCATGTATTCAGCTCCTGGTGAGCTAACTAACATAGGGGTCATAAGTACTTTGGTGGGCAACTTATATCTATCCACGAATCCCCTTGAAATGTATGAATGCGATGCACTAGTATCAAAAACAACTATTGCGGTGAATGACTTAACCAAAAACTTACCGACAACTACATCCGACTGCTCTTCAACCTCCTCCACGGTCACGTGGTTCACTTTTTCCCTGTTAAAAAGGGTTGGGCTTCTTCCCAGCGCTTCCATTGCCGTTTCCATTCTTCGCTTTCGGGCACTCCATGGCGTAGTGTCCATTCTTCCCGCACTTGAAACAGGTAATGTGACCTAGATCCCTCTTGGCGGGTGTGGCTGGAGTGGAGCAGTTCTGATTATTGCTTGCTCCATTCCCATTCCCATTCTTGGAGCCATTGTGGTTATGGGAACTCCCTCCATTATGGGTGTGGCTTCCATGTTTATGGGTATATCCTCCCGAGTTCGGGGTGAAACTGGGCTTCTGTTGGGCTCCATAATTATTCTTTCCTTGTCCATACTTCCTCTTGCGGCTCTAAGTCTGTTGTTGCTTCCCTTCAACCATAAGAGCCTTATCTACCAACTCCTGGTAGTTGTTGTATGTTGCCACCATCAACTGTATGCTCATCTCATCATTCAGCCCTTCCATAAACTTCTCCTGCTTAGCGGCATCTGTGGCCACATCATCAGGGGCATAGCGAGATAGAGTACTAAACTCATCTATGTACTGGGCCACAGTACGATTTCCTTGGCGCAAGTTGTGAAACTCACGCTTCTTCATACTCATAGCTCCAGTTGAGACATTGACAGTGCGAAAAGCTTGCTGAAACTGATCCCAAGTGACATTGGTTGTGTAATTCTCCCACCATGAGGCTGCTGGTTCATCCAATTGATGTGCGGCAAAGCACATCTTCTCAGCATCCGTGCAACCTACGGTGGTCAACTCCCTTCCAATCTTGCGTAGCCAGTCATCAGCAACTATTGGCTCAACGCTACTGGAAAACACCGGCGGCTGCAACCTCAGAAAACGGGCTTGGTTGTCCTCTGTTGTTGTTGTTGTTGTTGTTGTTGTTTTTGTTGTTGTTGTTGTTGTTGTTGTTGTTGTTGTTGTTGTTGTTGTTGTTGTTGTTGTTGTTGTTGTTGTTGTTGTTGTTGTTGTTGTTGTTGTTGTTGTTGTTGTTGTTGTTGTTGTTGTTGTTGTTGTTGTTGTTGTTGTTGTTGTTGTTGTTGTTGTTGTTGTTGTTGTTGTTGTTGTTGTTGTTGTTGTTGTTGTTGTTGTTGTT
>LR738709.1:321982077-322022744 GCA_902687465.1 Secale cereale
CCTGGAGCTGCTTTCTGGTCTTCTTGTTGCATCAGCTCGTCCATGACCTTGGGGACTTGTCCATCTTCAAGCTCTTCTCCGAAGTGGTCTCCTTCACACCTGAGCACACAAAGCACACTCGCTTGAGGTAGCAACCATGTCTCGCAAGATTCATAAGGAAGTAGGGCTAGGAGTGACGTCACCTCGGTCTCGAAAGCTCTAGTACGGGCACGTGTCATCGGTCCTTGAGGCACTTGAGGGGGTGAAGGAGGGTCCATGGGGATGGCCCTAGGATACACCGTATCATTGTTGCTGTTGTTGTTGTTGTTGTTGTTGTTGTTGTTGTTGTTGTTGCTGTTGCTGTTGTTGTTGTTGCTGTTGTTGTTGTTGTTGTTGTTGTTGTTGTTGTATCAAAGGAAAACTCTATGGGCTCAGTGACTGGCACGAATGTCCTCCCAGGAATTTGAACTTCAATACTCCATCGCTCCTCTTTTGGTAAAGTGTCGGTGTAGGTCCCGGTGAAGCTTGGTATTCCGATGTTCAGGTACCTAGTGACTTTCTTCAAGTGTCGTCCAAAAGGTGTGTCTTCATCCGGTTGGGTGAACTTGTTCCTTGAGTCCACCATCCTAAAGAGTAGAAAATGGAGAGGAGTCAAAAATGAGTATAGAAGAATGACCTAAGGTTTTTCTTAGTGGTTGTGTCCTATATTCAGCGTGTGCTCTCATGCCATCTTGTAGCAACCACGATCCGAATGGACCGAAGTCTCTGTGTTCTGTGTCATCCCTGGATCGGTAATGCTGACACACACAGTACTTGAAGGAATTATAACAGAGTGGCAATCACACACTTATTACATCGAATGTCTTAAAAGAGAACTTATTACAAAAGATATGGCATAAGGCCATCTAACACGATAACAGTGGAAGGCTTGGAAGATAAGTGAGTCCATTAACTCCAACGACATAGCTGAGTGCATGCCAAAGGACCTAGCGCACCTTACTCTTCTTCTGAAAAGTGTGCAACATGATATGTTGCAGCCCGAAACGGGTCAGCACATGGAATATGCTGGCAAGATAACACAGTAGAGCAAGTAACAGAATAAATGCTAACACTACATGCATATATGGCTGGTGGAGGCTCTAAGGTTATAAGTTTTTGCATAAAGCCATTTTTTCTCTACAACAAAGGAATAAATTTTATTTTTAACTTTCATGGTAGTTGAAACATCATTGAGAAGGTTCCTCCAACTCAATCCCAATTAAGACCGTCTTTACTTACCCACCAAATTATTTTTAGAGTGATGAGATCAATCCAATAATTCAAGTACCAGATACTCAAGATGTCCATAACCGAGGACACGACTAATCATGATTAGTTTGTACACTCTGCAGAAGTTTGTGCACTTTTCCCCACAAGACTCGATCTCCTTCATTGGATTTATCGCACTACATGGTGTTTGAGAAACGGATGAGCGAGACACAGTCTTTCAGAAGCATTTACTCTTTACCCCGGTTGTATCCGTACACCTACTTTCCCCTACATCTACTAGTCCACCACTAAAAGAGCTCACACAATATACTCAACTATGCCAGAGCCCATAATGGCATTATGGTTGCACACGGAAGTTTCTAGCATAAAGAGTCTTATGACCCCTTTGAGCCTGGATGGCATTTCATAGGATAATCACACGGTTCCTCCGTGATTTCCTAGGACAACACTGGATTCTCCTGGTGCCCTGCAACCAATCCACCCAGATGTGTATTAAAGTTGCCACCTTGAGTTGAACCATTAATTAATAAACTCACATCTGTCATGGATACTCTCAAACCCAAACCACATCTACGAGCATAACATGGCAACCTAAGCATAACGTAGAAGTAACTCTTAGGGGTTTGATAATAATGCAGGTAATAGGTTCTACCTCAATCTACTTCCCAGATCCACATGTTAAGAGTTCCTACTCATGCTATGTTTGAGGGTTGAACTAATGCATAAAAACTGGGTAATAAAGATATCATCAAAGTGTTACTTGTCTTGCTGACGATTCACAAAACCTAGGGACTCGTAGTAGCATGCTTCGCACTCCGGGAATTCTATCGCAAGCAAACAATTGCACACATAAGCGACCAATCAAATATGCACGGGTAAAACTCAGATAAGAAGATCTAACCAGAAAGTTCAACTGAAGAACTCCGGTTTTCAAAAAGAATCAAATCAAACGGAGCAACGAAACTTAAACTACGAAAGAAACAAGATCCATTTACTAGATTGAACAAAAGTCAAATTTTACAGCACCAAAACCTTGTTCAAGTTGGCTAAAAGGAAAGAGGGCTTCGAGACGAAGATCTAGGCGCTTATTTCGCCTGATTCCGACTAACGAGCGAAATGTTATACTAAAACGAAGATCAGGACAGAAATCACGATCGAAAATAATCGCGAAAAAACCCTGAAAAAGAAACGCGACGAACAGGCTAACGAATGAGCGTTCGCTAAAAGAAACCAACGAACGAAAACGTTCGTTAATAGTTCTAAACGAACGAACGTTCGCAAATTAGATCCAAACGAAAGAACCGGGGAAAAACTGATTTAAAAAAACCGGGTTTATGTCTAGGGTTTACCTAAAAATACAGAACGAAAAAAAAACACGGCAACTCTGGTGAACTCCGGCGACAGCGCGGCGGGCAGCGGCGGTGACGGCGGCGGCGCAGGTGGCGGCGCGGCGACGGTGACTCGAGGCGGCGGGTCCGGCTAGGGTTTCGGGTGGGCTGGGGTGGGCTGAGGGGGGGGGGGCTTATAAAGGCCGGCCGGGCGAAGTGTCCGGGTCGAACATGGCCCGTTAGGTCGGTTCTTTTTTTTTAATATATAAATAGTCCTAACGCAGCAAAACAGACGAAAGAAATACTAAATGGAGTCGAAAAATTCCAAAATAAATTTTCGCCGTCCTCTATTAATATTTATGACAAAGTAAACATTTTTCCCGGACCTAAATGCAATTTTGCAAAACGCGTATTTTTCCTATCCAAATAAAATTGCAAATAAATCCAAATAAAATAAAATAATTGATTCTAATATTTTTCCTCCGATATTTCATTTGTTTTGGAGAAGTCATATTATCTCCACTCATATATTTTAATATGAAATACTTTCGGAGAGAAAAAACAATTAAAACCAAAATGATCCTCGTACCAATATTAGAGAAAACTCAAATATGAAAACGGTAAAGTCCCCAACTCTCTCCGTGGGTCCTTGAGTTGCTTAGAATTTCGAGGATCGCAACACACGAATGCAAATAAAAATATGATATGCAAGATGATCTATGTATAACATTCCAAATTGAAAATTTGGGATGTTATATTTTCTTGCAAGGTGGTACTAATCATTTTACTTGGCGCAACTGGTTTTGAAGATATTTTGTCATTTCGTTACCTACTTTCTGAAATACCCTCTCCGTCTAAAAATAAGTGTCTCAATTTTGTATCAGTTTTAGTACAAAGTTGTATTAAGGTTGGGACATTTATGTTAGAATAGAGTACAGAAGTAATGTGCATAATATGATAGTTAGTTGCATTTCAGGCAAATTCTAAATCTCTATGCCAACCCCAATTCTTGGACAAGCATATCACAACATGGTAAACAACAACTTTGTATCAGTTTATATGCTTTTTCCAAAGAAAAAAGGAATGTCCACGTCTCCTCCCAAAAATAAATAAACATCGACGTCATGAAACCAAGTGGATACCACTAGCGGTAGACATCAATTGAAATTATTCCGAAAAGGGGACTTGTTCGCATAATGAAAGAAACTTATAGGTCGACTAATCTTTATCTTTACCTAATATTAAAGGGAGGATTGTTTCTCCAATTTATTTTGTTGACGGTGGGACCCATATAATCTTCGTACGTTCCGTTACCTCGTGCGAGCGTTTTCTGGTTCTCCCGATTCCTTTCTGTCAAAATAAAAATCGCAGGACGCACAGAGCCTTAATGGGCCGGCCCATTAGCATACAAACAGCCCGCGCTAGGAAATAATAAAAATTCTGTGCCGCAAGGAATGGAACCCAGAATTCATTGTACAGCACTCAGGAAGCTAGCCACCAGACCAAACAAGACTAGATGTTTTATTAGCAGCGCTAAATTTTACATTTAGTACGCAGTCGCGTCAGATACTGAGAGGATTGTTTTTAACGTGAATATATTTCAGAATGCCAAAATTTTACAAAGTTGTTAATAAAAATTTAAGGTCGAACATTTTTGAAAGAAAAATATTTCTATTTTTGTTTTGAAAACTGAGTATTTTTAAAAACACCAATAATTTTTAAAACTAGGAGGCATTGTTGTGATTGTTACTCGAATTTGCAAACATTTTTGAAAAATATTTTTGAAATTTAAATTTGAAATTGCAAACATTTTTTAAAAAACATGTTTTTTTAAAAAAGAATTGGGAGGTACTATAGCTAAATTGTTTTAATTTATACTCCATCCAACCAGAAATACTTGCCAAAGGAATGGATGTATCTAAACGTATTTTAGTTCCACATACATTCACTTTTATCCATTTCTACGACAAATAATTTTGGACGGAGGCAGTATCTAGCAATAAAACTTGGCGAATTTTTCAAATATGCCCACCTGAAGGAATTTTTTCTCTGCCGCGTCTTCAAGTACGTCTCGCTCGGCCCAGTGACTCCCGTCAAAATGCATGAGGAGTCCAACTAAGATTTCATGGTCTATGACACAAACTACCCAATTTACATGATGACGCGGACATATATTATGTGCAGTGTTTTTCCCTATTATATTAGCCAGAGGATAAAAAAACTTATTTTAACGCTCTTGATCTTCGTCGGACACGAAGACGGCTCAACAATCCAGCTATTGAACCATGCCAACCTTCGTTTAGTGACTGGTACTGCGAGCACCAGCGATGAGGACGGCAAAGACGACAAGCGTCGTCGGACACGAAGACGGCTCAACAATCCAGCTATTGAACCATGCCAACCTTCGTTTAGTGACTGGTACTGCGAGCACCAGCGATGAGGACGGCAAAGACGACAAGCGAAAACATGTGTCTGGTGTTATATAGAAATGGAGGATATGAACCTGAGGATGAGGTATTAGTCATGTTTATGATGTTATGGGCATGATGGTGAGGTGTTTAGCCATGCTTAGTGGACCGTTTTATCCCGTTGCAACGCGCGGGCATTTTTACTAGTCCAAACAAAAGCACCACAGGAAATCTTGGCTCTTCCAAATTCCAATATATTTTCCCACGTCCAAAGGACTACACTTTTTTTTTGCGGGGCTGCACTTTGTAAATTTCATTCTTTCTGTTCGGTGTAGGGTTGGAGCGAAGATTTAAATATAGGGGCGAAACAATAGCATAAAAGTTTGTTTCACCCGCAGAAGAGTATGGTTTTTTTCCTCCTTCGATCAAACTCCTTTCACATTTTCTTGATGAAATTATCACAATCAGATGTGGAAAGAGGAGATAGAAGATCTGGGCATCAAGAGCCTCTACTATTGGACCCATACTCATTCCAAACGCTTGAATAGGCTACCCAGTTGTGACCGCACAAAAAGAAGTCATCCAACCGGCCTTCCCATGGCCGGTCTAAACGCCGAGACTAACCGACACTCCCTATATTCAATCCAAATCTGAAGTGGATACGGGAAACCGGATGCGCCCGAACACATCCGCCACATCGAATCCGGACCACGCTAGCCCACCCGACCCCACTTTATCGGGGGGATGAACCCCAGGTAGGCAACGGAAGCCGGATCCTTTTCAAAAACGACGGGGTCAGCATCGCCCCGCAATCCGGCTCTCACTTGGCCGGGTCACTCGACCCGGCCAGGGCCCGCGATCCGGTGAGACTCTCGAGTCCGGCCGGCTCCCACGATCCGGCCCCAACGGCCCGCTCAGGGGATCCGGACCCGACACGCCAAGACTTCTCCAGCAAACCAGACCAACCCGTGGCGTGCCCCCACCCGAATTCGGCCACAGGTCAGCTTCCGTCCCATCCCAGCCGTACGATGGGACGAGACGCACCTACTAATTACCTAGGCAACAGTGCATCGCTCCATGCCCCTAGTCAGCCGGGGCGTGGCTACAGTGTAATGATCACAGCCCATGACGCCGACAGACGGTTACATGACGGAGCACGTTGTACCCGACTCAGCTCAGCCAATCCTTGGCGAATGACAAGACGGCACACAGTGTCCCTGTACCCGGTGGACCCCGCACCCGGAGAACCCGGCGAGCCCTGTACCCGGCGGGTCCCAGCGCCGGCTTCCTAGACGATGACAATCCGGCCCCACGGTTGTGTAACATTACCATTGTATCCCTTGCGGGTTGGCCTATATAATACCCCCAGAGCCCCATGCATGCGGGGGGCGAGAGAGAGATATCAGCGAGACCTAGTAGAGAACATGATAGACACACCTCGGGAGAAGCAGCCTAAGCCCTGGCCCGTCTTCTTCCTTCCACCACACAGCTCAAGGAGCAACTCTGTACTGGTAAATATCAACCACGTTCGGCAGGATTAGGGGTGTTATCTCCCTGGAGAGCCCGGAACCTGGGTATGTCTTGCGTCCCATGCTCGCTCATACCAACCCCGCCTCTGGAGTCCACCAGTGCCCTTGAGCCGCCTCCTATCTTTAGCCATCCCTTGGCATCTGTCGTGCGCCTACCACGACAGTTGGCGCCCACCGTGGGGCGACTCGAGGTCCTGGCCGGGAGCATGCTTCAGACGGGGCCTTGCTCCTACTCCGACGAGCTCGTCGTGCTGGCGGACGACGTCATCGACGCCCTCGCCGTCTCCTTCGCCGCGCTGCGCATCTCTGATGCGCCAGCGGCCGATGAGTACCCCAGCGAGTTACTTGACTTCTCCGACTCCCCCATCGCTCTCGGTGGCAGCATTCCCGACTGAGCGATGGATCTCTGCGTAGATATTTTCTTCACCGACACCGGCGCTACCTCTTCGTCGAGTGCGGCGAGAAAGGCCGCCGAAGCTGAGGCCGCGGCGGAACGGGCCGAATCGCCCAACCCGCTGCGCGCCACGATCCAGAGCCTCCACGTTCCCATTGGCACCGACATCGACGCCTCCAACATCGCCGAGGCACGGACCCGCCTCGACGGGGACCGCCAGCGCCTGCTGGACCTCACCCAGTCACACGCCGCAACAGAGCGCCGCCTTGCATCCGCTCAGATGGAGCGCAACGCTGCCTACGGTTTCACACCTGGTGCCTCCGAGCCGAGCCGGGTCGCGGACATGCGGGCCCGGGGCGACGCGGTCGGACGCGCCCTCGACGCCCTCCATCCCATTTATGAGACTCCCGTGAAGAATATGCGCGCTGCTCAGGCTGCCGTGGTCGGCCTGGAGCAGCTCGCAGGCGAAGAGCTGCAGGAGCGCCTCAAGAGGGTGAACGACCTCCTCACGGTGGCCAACGCGCAGCAGGACCGCCTGAACCAGCTTGCCAAACTAGACGGATCCGGCTCCGCCCGCATCGTTGGAGCCGATGACGACCGGCACACGACGTCTTCCCCACCCGGCGAGGCTCACTCCGGCCGCACCCAGACCCGGCAAAACCCCGCCCCGACGACTGCTAGTGGCCAAGGCGACGAGTCGCCCTCCAAAGCCAGTGCCCGCTCAACCCTGCTCCCCAACCGACCCGGCAACAAACCGCGGTTGACCCTGGTCCCCGTGGCGCAGTCACCGGCCGGCTGGGCCCGCGCGCCATCGACATCGTCGAAGCTCGCCACCGCCTCAAATGGCTCACCCGCTCCCAGGAGCTGGAAGAAACCGGCGCGGTCGGGCCAGCGTGCTTCGGTCCGCGCACCCGGAGCGAGCCCTTCGCCAAAGGGTTCACACTTCCCCGTGACAAGTGTAAGTACAACGGCACAATGAAGCCGGAGGACTGGCTCACCGACTACACCACCGCCATCGGCATCGCCGGCGGCAACCATCGCCTCGCCGTTCTCTACGCACAACTCATGCTCCACAGATCAGTCCGCACGTGGCTGAACAGTCTGTCGGTGGGCAGCATCAACACGTGGGTTGATTTCGAGGAGGCCTTCGTGCGTAACTTCACCGGGACCTACCGGCGACCCGGCCGTCCCAGTCAGCTCGCCATGTGCGTGCAGGGGCCGACGGAAACCGGCCGGGAGTACCTAACACGGTGGACCGAGCTCCGGAACAGCTGCGAGGGTGTCCACGAGGTCCAGGCATTCCAGTACTTCGTCAACGGGTGCCGGGGCGGTACCCTCCTCAAGCACAAGTTGCTACGCTCCGAGCCGACCACCATGTCCGCGCTCATAGGGACGGTGGACAAGTACCCAAACGCCGACTCCGCCATGAAGATCCAGGTGGCTCTAGATGAAGCCGGCAAGACAAAGCCGGTTCCCCCTACGAAGCCGGCTGGCAAAGGAAGCCGGCAACATCAACACAACCAACAGCAGCACAAACGCAAGGCCGAACAACAGGTCCAGCAACACGACAACCGGCTCGTGGTGGCCGCCGAGCAGGCGCCCGCAACCGAGCCGGCCGCCAAGCGCCGGCAGATCGGCAAGACGACATGGCAACCCGCCATGAGCTTCGAGGAAATGCTCGACGCTCCCTGCAAACACCACAGCGGCGCGAGGCCGTCCATGCACACGCTCCGGCAGTGCGCCATCACCAAACGCATCATGAGAGGCGATGTTCCACCGCCTCCAGCCCCGGCTCCAGGAGCGGGGCGGCAGCCTTCGCCTCCCCCACCACCTCCGGCTGGCGGCGCCATGCGCAATGACGCCTACCCAGACCCGAACGCAGCTTACGTTGTCTTCACCAGCCTCAGCGACGACAAGCGCAGTGAGCGCCTCATCCGGCAGGAGGTAAACACTATCGCCCCGGCCAGGCCGGGATACATGCACTGGTCAGAGCGCCTGGTCACATGGACGCGGGAGGATCACCCGGCTGTCATGCCGAACCCAGGTGGATATGCCCTCGTCCTCAACTGCACCATCATCGCACCTCGGCGCACATGCAAATTCTCCCGAGACCTCATCGACGGCGGCAGCAGCATCAACATCTTCAACCGGGACACCATGACCAAGCTCGGCCTCCAGGCCACTCCTGCTCTCCGATTAGCCGGATCTGGCTCGACGTCCTATTCAGCGATATCAGCCATTTCCGACGCGAGCCGATCTTGTTCAAGGTGATGGACCTGTCCAGCACATACCACGCGCTGCTCGGCCGGCCCGCACTCGCCAAGTTCATGGCGGTCCCCCACTAGGCCTACCTGAAGATGAAACCGTCGGGTCCAAAGGGCCTCATCACCATCACCGGTGACTACCGCAAGTCTCTGGAATGTGCCCGAGACGGATCCAAGCTGGCCGAGTCGATGGTCATCGCCGAGGAGCGGCGCCAGCTCGACCAGATCGTTGCCCTCGCCGGCGAGGCAGCGGCTGCGCCAGCCCCAGCCGAGGAGCCCACCAACGAAGCCTCGTTCAAACCCTCCAAGGAAACCAAGAAGGTGAAGCTGAACCCAGAAGACCCCAGCTGCAACAAGTACGTTGTCGTTGGCTCTTGCCTCGGCGACAAATAGGAAGGCGAGCTTGTCGACTTCCTCCATGAGAATCGGGATATCTTTGCATGGTCCCCAAAGGACATGCCGGGCATCTCGAGGGAATACGCCGAGCACAAACTTCACGTCCGCAAGGACGCCAAGCCTGTCCGCCAACCCCTATGTTATTCCTCCGAAGAGAAGAGAAGGACCATCGATGAAGAGATCGCCAAGCTTTTGGCGGCCGGATTCATCATGGAAGTGTTTCACCCCGAGTGGCTGGCCAACCCAGTTCTCGTCCTAAAGAAAAACAACAGCTGGCGCATGTGTATTGACTACACCAGCCTGAACAAAGCCTGCCCCAATGATCTGTTTGCTCTCCCACGGATCGACCAAGTCATCGACTCCACCGCCGGGTGCAAGCTCCTGTCCTTCCTGGACGCTTACTTCGGCTACCATCAGATCAAGCTGGACCCGGCCGATGCCCTGAAGACGTCCTTCATCATGCCCTTTGGGGCGTATTGCTACATCACCATGTCGTTCGGCCTGAAGAACGCCGGAGCCACTTTCCGGCGGTGCATGCAGAAATGCTTACTGCCGCAGCTCGGCCGCAATATGCACGTCTACGTGGATGACATCGTGGTGAAGACCAAGCAGCACCTCACAATCCTCGACGATCTGAAGGAAATCTTCGCTAACCTACGCGAATACACGGTCAAGATCAACCCAGAGAAATGCGTTCTCGGCGTCCCAGCCGGAAAGCTACTCGGTTTCCTCATCTCGGAGCACAGCATTGAGGCAAACTCGGAGAAAATCAAGGCCATCGAGCACATGCGCAAGCCGGCTCGGCTGCGTGATGTCCAGAAGTTCACCGGCTGCTTGGCCTCGGTCAGCCGGTTCCTCAGCCGGCTGTGCGAGAGGGCCTTGCCCCTATACCAGGTGATGAAGAAGATGACGCCGTTCGAGTGGAATGACCAAGCGGACGAAGCTTTTCGGGACCTCAAGAGCATGCTCTCCACCGCACCTGTCCTGACCGCCCAGCCGAGAAGGAGCCGCTGTTTCTCTACATAGCCGCAACCTCGCGCTCGGTCAGCACGGTGCCGGTGGTCGAGCGACTAGAGAAGGGCAAGATCCAAGCCGTGCAGCATCCCGTCTACTACCTGAGCGAGGTGCTCTCCGCCTCCAAGCAGAACTACCCGCACTACCAAAAGATGTGCTACGGCGTATACTTCACCGCCAAGAAGCTGAAGCAGTACTTCCAAGAGCACGAGATCACCGTGGTCAGCACGACCCCCCTCGGCGAGATCATCGGGTGCCGAGACACCTCCGGCCGGGTCGCCAAGTGGGCGCTCGAGCTAGCCGGCCACACCATCCTCTACGAGCCTCGCACCACGATCAAGTCCCAAGCTCTGGCCGACTTCCTCATCGACTGGATAGAGACGCAGTACTTGCCATCGCCTCCAGACTCGACGCACTGGTGCATGCACTTTGACGGCTCGAAAATGCGTCTCGGCCTGGGGGCCGTCATAGTGCTGTCATCCCCAAAGGGCGACTGACTCAAGTACATACTCCAGATCCACTTCGCCGCCTCCAACAACGTCGCCGAGTACGAAGCCCTTGTGCACGGCCTCCGGCTAGCCAAGGAACTTGGCATCCGGTGAATCCTGTGCTACGGCGATTCGGACCTGGTGGTGCAGCAGTGCTCCGGCGAGTTGGATGCGCGCGACCCCAACATGGCAAGCTACCGCTTCCTCGTGTAGAAGCTGTCCGGCTTCTTCACGGGCTGCGAGTTCCTCCACGTCCCACGAGCAGAGAACGAGGTGGCTGATGCGCTTGCCAAGATCGCCTCATCTTGACGGTCCATTCTGTCTGGCGTCTCTCTCGAGCACCTGCGAAAGCCATCCGTCAAGTCGTCTCCGGACTCAGAGTCAATCCACGTTCCGGACGACTCAGGGACTGCCGAGTCCGGCCCGGGGACTGCTCAGTCTCGCCGGGGGACTGCTCAGTCCGGCCCGGAGACTGACGAGTCCGACCCGGAGACTGCCGACCTCGGCCCGGTGACTGCAACCCTCAGTCCGGCCACTCCCGCACCCAACCCAAGGACTGCCGAACCCGGCTCGGACACCGCCGCCCATGAACCAATTGATGGAAATATGCCCTAGAGGCAATAATAAAGTTGTTATTTATATTTCATTATATCATGATAAATGTTTATTATTCATGCTAGAATTGTATTAACCGGGAACTTAGTACATGTGTGAATACATAGACAAAACAGAGTGTCCCTAGTATGCCTCTACTAGACTAGCTCATTGATCAAAGATGGTTATGTTTCCTAACCATAGACATGAGTTGTCATTTGATCAACGGGATCACATCATTAGGAGAATGATGTGATGGACTAGACCCATCCGTTAGCATAGCACTATGATCGTTTAGTTTTACTGCTATTGCTTTCTTCATGACTTATACATGTTCCTATGACTATGAGATTATGCAACTCCCGAATACCGTAGGAACACCTTGTGTGCTATCAAACGTCACAACGTAACTGGGTGATCATAAATATGCTCTACAGGTGTCTCCGAAAGTATTCGTGGTGTTGGCATAGATCAAGATTAGGATTTGTCACTCCGAGTGTCAAAGAGGTATCTCTGGGCCCTCTCGGTAATGCACATCATAATAAGCCTTGCAAGCAAATGACTAATGAGTTAGTCACGAGATGATGTATTACGGAACGAGTAAAGAGACTTGCCGGTAACAAGATTGAACTAGGTATAGAGATACCGACGATCGAATCTCAGGCAAGTAACATACCGATGACAAAAGGAACAACGTATGTTGTTATGCGGTTTGACCGATAAAGATCTTCGTAGAATATGTAGGAGCCAATATGAGCATCCGGGTTCCGCTATTGGTTATTGACCGGATATGAGTCTCGGTCATATCTACATAGTTCTCGAACCCGTAGGGTCCGCACGCTTAACGTTTGATGACGATCGGTATTATGAGTTTATGAGTTTTGATGTACCGAAGGTAGTTCGAAGTCCCGGATGAGATCACGGACATGACGAGGAGTCTTGGAATGTCTGAGACATAAAGATTGATATATTGGACGACTATATTCGGACACCAGAAGTGTTCTGGAAAGTTTCGGAATTTACCGGAGTGCCGGGGGGGGGGGGTTACCAAAACCCCCCGGGGGAATGGTGGGCCCTAGTGGGCCATAGGGGAGAGAGAGGGCAGCAGCCAGGAGGTGGCGCGCCCCTCCCTAGGAGGAGTCCGAATAGGACTAGGGGAGGGGGGCGCGACCCCTCTTTCCCTCTCCCTCTCCCTCTCTTTCCTTCCCCCCTTTTCCTTCTTTGGTAGGTTCCTACTAGGAATAGGATTGCAATCCTATTCCTAGTAGGATTGCAGCCCTAGCCGCACCATAGGAGGGCCGGCCGGCCTCCCCCCTTGCTCCTTTATATACGGGGGCAGGGGGCACCCAAAGACACACAAGTTGAATTGTTCTAGCCGTGTGCGGTGCCTCCCTCCACAGAAACACACCTCGGTCATATCGTCGCAGTGCTTAGGCGAAGCCCTGCGCCAGTAGATACATCATATCCGTCACCACGCCGTCGTGCTGATGAAACTCTCCCGTGAAGATCAACTGGATCAAGAGCTCGTGGGACATCATCAAGCTGAACGTGTGCTGAATGCGGAGGTGTCGTACGTTCGGTGCTTGATCGGTTGGATCGCGAAGAAGTTTGACTACATCAACCGCGTCACTTGACGCTTCCGCTTCCGGTCTACGAGGGTACGTAGACACACTCTTCCCTCTCGTTGCTATGCATCTGGTAGATAGATCTTGCGTGATCGTAGGAAAATTTTAAAATACTTCGTTCCCCAACAGTGGCATCATGAGCCAGGTCTATGCGTAGATGATATGCACGAGTAGAACACAATGAGTTGTGGGCGATACTAGTCATACTGCTTACCAGCATGTCATACTTTGCTTCGGCGGTATTGTGAGATGAAGCGGCCCGGACCGACATTACGCGTACGCTTACGCGAGACTGGTTTCACCGTGATGAGCACTCGTTGCTTAAAGGTGACTGGCGGGTGTCTGTCTCACTCACTTTAGCTGACTCAAGTCTGGCTACGCCCGGTCCTTGTGAAGGTTAAAACAACACATACTTGACGAAACATCGTTGTGGTTTTGTATGCGTAGGTCAGAACGGTTCTTGCTAAAGCCCGAAGCAGCCACGTAAAACTTGCAACAACAAAGTAGAGGACGCCTAACTTGTTTTTGCAGGGCATGTTGTGATGTGATATGTTGAAGACATGATGAGTTATACGGTTTTGTATGAGATGATCATGTTTTGTAATGTTATCGGCAACTGGCAGGAGCCATATGGTTGTCGCTTTATTGTATGAAATGCAATCGCCATGTAATTGCTTTACTTTATCACTAAGCGGTAGCGATAGTCGTAGAAGCAATAGTTGGCAAGACAACAACGATACTACGATGGAGATCAAGGTGTTGCGCCGGTGACAAAGGTGATCATGACGTTGCTTTGGAGATGGAGATCAAAAGCACAAGATGATGATGGCCATATCATGTCACATATTTTGATTGCATATGATGTTTATCTTATTATGCTTCTTATTTTGCTTAGAACGACGGTAGCATTATAAGATGATCCCTTACTAAATTTCAAGGTATAAGTGTTCTCCCTGAGTATGCACCGTTGCAAAAGTTCGTCGTGTCGAGACACCACGTGATGATCGGGTGTGATAAGCTCTACGTTCAAATACAACGGGTGTAAGCCAGTTTTGCACACGCAGAATACTCGGGTTAAACTTGACGAGCCTAGCATATGCAGATATGGCCTCGAAACACTGGAGACCGAAAGGTCGAGCGTGAATCATATAGTAGATATGATCAACATAAGATGTTCACCATTGAAACTACTCCATCTCACGTGATGATCAGACATGGTTTAGTTAATTTGGATCACGTGATCATTTAGATGACCGTAGGGATGTCTATCTAAGTGGGAGTTCTTTAATTAATATGATTAAATTGAACTTTAATTTATCATGAACTTAGTCCTGATAGTTTTTGCATATCTATGTTGTAGATCAATAGCTCACGATGTTGCTCCCCGTTTATTTTTTTATATGTTCCTAGAGAAAACTAAGTTGAAAGATGTTAGTAGCAATGATGCAAAATTGTTCCGTGATCTAAGGATTATCCTCATTGCTGCACAGAGAATTATGTCCTTGATGCACCGCTAGGTGACAGACCTATTGCAGGAGCAGATGTAGACGTTATGAACGTTTTGACAAAAGCTCGGTATGATGACTACTTGATAGTTTAAGTGCACCATGCTTTACGGCTTAGAACCGGGACTTCAAAAACGTTTTGAATGCCACAGAGCATATAAGATGTTCCAAGAGTTGAAATTAGTATTTCATACTCATGCCCGTGTCGAGAGGTATAATACTTCTGACAGTACTTTGCCTACAAGATGGAGGAGAATAGCTCAACCAGTGAGCATGTGCTCAGATTGTCTGGGTACTACAATTACTTGAATCAAGTGGGAGTTAATCTTGCAGATAAGATAGTAATTGACAAAGTTCTCTAGTCACTATCACCAAGTTAGTAGAACTTCATGATGAACTATAATATGCAAGGGATGACGAAAGGAATTCCCGAGCTCTTCGCGATGCTGAAGTCGGCGAAGGTAGAAATCATGAAAAAGCATCAAGTGTTGATGGTTAACAAGACCACTTGTTTCAAGTAAAGGGCAAAGGGATAGAAGGGGAACTTCAAGAAGAATGACAAGCAAGTTGTCACTCCCGTGAAGAAACCCAAAGCTAAAACTCAAGCCTGAAACTAAGTGCTTCTACTTCAAAGGAAATGGTCACTGGAAGTGGAACTGCCCTAGATACTTGGCGGATAAGAAGGATGGCAAAGTGAACAAAGGTATATTTTGATATACAGATTATTGATGTGTACTTTACTAGTGTTCATAGCAACCCCTGGGTATTTAATACCGCTTCAGTTGCTAATATTAGTAACTCGAAACGAGAATTGCAGAATGAACAAAGACTAGTTAAAAGTGAAGTGACGATGTGTGTTGGAAGTGGTTCCAAGATTGATATGATCATCATCGCACACTCGCTATACTTTCAGGATTCGTCTAAAACCTAAATAAATGTTATTTGGCATTTGCGTTGAGCATGAATATGATTTGATCATATTTGTTGCAATACGGTTATTCATTTAAAGTCATAGAATAATTGTTATTCTGTTTACATGAATAAAACCTTCGATGTTCATACACCCAATGAAAATAGTTTGTTGGATCTCGATCGTGGTGATACACATATTCATAATATTGAAGCCAAAAGATGCAAGGTTAATAATGATAGTGCAACTTATTTGTGGCATTGCCGTTTAGGTCATAATGGTGTAAAGCGCATGAAGAAACTCCATAGTGATGGACTTTTGGAATCACTTGATTATGAATCACTTGGTGCTTGCGAACCATACCTCATGGGCAAGATGACTGAAACTCCGTTCTCCGGAACAATGGAGCGAGCAACAGATTTGTTGGAGATCATACATACAGATGTATGTGGACCAATGAGTGTTGAAGCTCGTGGCGGGTATCGTTATTTTCTGACCTTCACTGATGATTTGAGCAGATATGGCTATATCTACTTAATGAAGCACAAGTCTGAAATATTTGAAAAGTTCAAAGAATTTTAGAGTGAAGTGGAGAATCATCTTAACAAGAAAATAAAAGTTTCTACGATATGATCGTAGAGTTAAAATATTTGAGTTAGCGAGTTTGGCCTTCAGTAAAAACAATGTGAAATAGTTTCACTACTCACGCCACCTGGAACACCACAGTGTAATGGTGTGTCCGAACATCATAACCGTACTTTATTAGATATGGTGCGATCGATGATGTCTCTTACCAATCTACTACTATCGCTTTTGGGGTTATGCATTAGAGACAGCTACATTCACGTTAAATAGGGCACCATCTAAATCCATGGAGATGACACCGTATGAACTGTGGTTTGACGAGAAACCTAAGCTGTCATTTCTTTAAGTTCTGGACTGCGATGCTTATGTGAAAAAGTTTTAACATGATAAGCTCGAACCCAAATCGGAGAAGTAAATCTTCATAGGATACCCAAAAGAAACTGTTGGGTACACCTTCTATCACAGATCCGAAGGCAAGGTCTTTTGTTGCTAAGAGTGGATCCTTTCTAGAGAAGGAGTTTCTCTCGAAAGAAGTGAGTGGGAGGAAAGTAGAACTTGATGAGGTAATTGTACCTTCTCCTGAATTGGAAAGTAGAACATCACATAAACTAGTTCCAGTGATTCCTACACCAATTAGTGAGGAAGCTAATGATGATGATCATGAAACTTCATATCAAGTTTCTGCTGAACTTCGTAGATCAACTAGAGTTCGTTCCGCACCAGAGTGGTACGGCAACCCAGTTTTGGAAGTCATGTTACTAGACCATGATGAACCTACGAACTATGAGGAAGCGATGATGAGCCCAGATTCCGCAAAATGGCTTGAGGCCATGAAATCTGAGATGGGATCCATGTATGAGAACAAAGTGTGGACTTTGGTTGAGTTGCCCGATGATCGGCAAGCCATCGAAAATAAATGGATCTTCAAGAGGAAGACCGACGCAGATGGTAATGTTACTGTTTACAAAGCTCGACTTGTTGCGAAAGGGTTTCAACAAGTTCAAGGAGTTGACTACGATGAGACTTTCTCACCTGTAGCAATGCTTAAGTTTGTCCGAATCATGTTAGCAATTTGTGACGCCCGAAGACCGACGTCCCAGAAGATTCCAGAAGATTCCAGATGTTCCGGGTTCTCCCGCGTGTTTCATTTGTGCTTGTGCTATTTATTTTTGCATTGCATCGTGTCATCATGCCATCATGTCTTTAATCTTTGCATCTCAACCTAAATAAATCATGTGGACCTTCGGTCCATTTAAATCGAGGGAAGGATGACTTCTCTTTATAACATATCCTCCTAATAATTATGGAGCTATTATAATTAAATATTCCATTTGTTTGGAATTAACCCAACACACTTGCATAATTTTCCCCATGCCTATTTCACTTCAAGTTTCTCCATCTAAACCTTGTCTATATTTCTTTTCCGTTGAATCGAGGTTCCTCCAAAAATTCGAACATTTTTGGACACTTCTATAATCAAGTCTTAGTTCAAACCCATTTGATTAAATTCAAATAATTTTGAATTATATCTCGATCATGCCTTTTCTATTTTTCTCGGACCGTGCTCATTTTATGATGCCCGAGAAAAATAACCTTATGTGCAACTTTTCCCTAACCCCCTCTTTCTTTCTTCCTCCTCTTTTATGTTTTCTGCTAAAGGAAAATAAGAATAGCCGCCAGGCCAGGCTCCTTTTCCTTCCCCAGCCGGCCCATCTGGCCATCAGGCCCATCTTTACCCCAACCCTAGCGACCTCACCCTCTCCCCTCGCTCTGTCCCTGCGCCCCAGAGTCCCGCATCGCTCGCTCCTCTCCCCGATCCCATCTCCTCGTCCCCTCGCTCTCCCTTCGCCTTCTCCCCTTCCCCATCGCACCCAAGAGGCCGAGCCGCCTCGCTCCCTCGATCTCCCTCTCCTCGTTTTCCCCTTCGCCCGCACCTCTCCATCCTCTCGCCTCGCCGCGCCACCGGCCTCAGGCCCTTCTCCTCCTCGCGTCGCCAAGGCCGCGGCCTCGCTTCCTCCGCGCGAGTCCAGCGCCCTGCCTCCGGCCTGGTGCTCGCACCCAAGCGCCTCCCTCCAGGCCTCTGCCTCGTCTCCCTGCGCGCCCCGATGAGGAGCCGCAACTCCAGCACCTCGTCGGCTGCCTCGTCACCGCGCCCCGTCCTCCCAGCTAGGGCCGGCCAGGAGTGCTGCCGTCGCGCCAAGGTCTCGCCCAGTCGCCCCTACCGCGTTGAACGCCAAGGCCAGCAGCAGCCGACGCTTGTGTCCCTCTGCTTCTTCACTGGTCTTCCGCGCAGGCCGCCGTAGTGCCGCGGCGCTCTGCCTCGCCAGGGGAGTGGAGCCCCGTTGGGCCTCTTTTGAGCCCCGTGCCAAGTTCCTCGTGGTCTCTGTCGTTGGAGTTGGTCTCTGTTGACTCTGCGTCGAGCGGAGGAGTTCATCCCCACGTCTTCATGCCTCCTTGTGTTGTGTTGCTATTGGAATCGCAAGACCGCCGAGATTTTTTTTTGCCACATACCACTACAACCGCGAACGTCTTCGGATCTTCAAGTTCAACTACGTGGATTCGCCAAGTACCCCTACGGCAAGTACCACGACACCCGGAGCCCTCGGATCCAACAAGTTCGACTACGACCCTCGAGTACGACTACACACGAGAACCGCAAGTTCCACTACATCAACGAGTACAACTACCGTCGCCGAAGACCGCGTGTACCTCTCCGAACGTGAACGCCTACTTCCACTACGACTCGGGACAACGTCTTCTTCCACTACTTCCACTACTTCCTCTACGATCTCGAACCGCCCCGAGACGAATGTTCCGAAGGTATAACCCCGAGACGATGACCCGTGGTTGAATGCTTGCATGTGTTGTATGAAATGTTTCCCTTGTGTGCATCGTGCCCGTATCATCTTTTGTCGTGCTCCTCGGTTTCCTCGTCGCCGACTCGTGGGAACCCGGAAGCCGGGATCACCCCACCTTTCTCTTGACACGCTCTCCGTCATCTTTTGCATCGGACTCTCAACGAGTTACCGGAACCGAGATGTTGCCGTTGCATCATTTTCGGATCGTTGCCGTGGCACCTTTTCTTTCCACCACGGTGACAAATACTCCTTATCATCTTCTTATCTCTTCATGTTAACCTTTAATTAATAAATTGCATAAACTTGATCATGTCATCCGCATCATGTTAACAACATTAAAATGTGTGATTTGTTGTTGCTTAAAATTACTAAACATGCATTTGGGGATTTTCCAGAATTGTTGTTGGTATTTCCGGCCTCATTTAAATTGCCTAGATAGGTAGTTTACTTTTGATTCACCTCTTGCCATGTTAACAAACATTTAATCTTGTCTTGTAAATCAACGAGAGTCAATTAAATAATTAAATGTGGTGTTTCGTCAATATGCAACTCGTTGCATATTGAGCTCCACTTAACTTGTAGTTTTGTTTGTGCTCTGTCATGCCATGCATATTTAAACCGGACATGCATCATACTTGGATGTGCATCGTATGCCATGTTTATGCTTGTGTGTTTACCGTGTTGTTTGCTTCTTTCCGGTTGCTTCTATTGTTAGCTTCGGTTTCGTTTCGGAGTTGTGAGGATTCGCTCGACTGTTGCTCCTTCTGCTTCATGGATCCGTTCTTCTCCCTTGCGGAATCCCAGGCAAGATGATCATACCCTTGGATACCTTTACTACCATTGCCATGCTTAGTTGTCTCGATGCTATCGTTACATGTCGCGCTACCCATCTTTTATGTCAGCCTCTCCTTGTTGCCATGAAACCTCTAACCGTTGAAACCTTCCTAGCAAAACCACTGTTTGGCTATGTTACTCGCTTGCTCAGCCCCTCTTATAGCGTTGTTAGTTGCAGGTGAAGATGAAGATCGTTCCAGGAGGGAACTTGTTGTTGGAATATCACAATATCTATTATTATTATTAACACACCTATATACTGGGCATGGGTGGAAGGCTTGGCCTTTTGCTCGGTGTTTTGTTCCACTCATGCCACCTTAGGCGCCGATAAACCGACATTATGTTCCTTGATTTTGCGTTCCTTACATGATGGGTGGATGGGGACCCCTTGACAATTCGACTTTGAATAAAACTTCTCCAGCAAGGCCCAACATTGGTTTTAATTTGCCTCATAATAATAACTTAATTAATTAATTAAATTTGCATAGGGGGTCGCGTCCCCGGGTTCTTAATTCTACATAGCAGGGGGGGCCAGTGCTGATGGTGTTGGTCCCAAATAGAGTCGTGTGCGGCGCCCCCCTTGGAAACTTGGGGTTTGGCTGCTGTACGATGTGCTCATCCGGTCGTGGCCTGAGACGAGATACGCACGGCTACTATCAGGGTGTCGGCACGCCGGGAGATCTTGCTGGACTTGTTTTACCTTTGTCGAAATGTCTTGTGCACCGGGATGCCGAGCCTGATCGGATTTCCCTAAGATAAGGAGTGATGATATTATATTTATCACTTCAGCTAATCGTGAGAGCTTGTGATGGGCTAAGTTGGGACACCCCTGCAGGGTTATAATCTTTCGAAAGCCGTGCCCGCGGTTATGTGGCAGATTGGAATTTGTTAATGTCCGGTTGTAGAAAACTTGACAGAGGATCCGAAGTAAAACACACAACTGTGTGAGTAACCGTGACTGTCTCTTTTCACTTTGAGAAGAGAACACGGTGGGGTTATGTTTGACTCGTATGTAGTTTAGGACCTTTAGCGATCACTACTAGTTGGCGACCGTTTGCGTAGATGCTCATCTTATTCTGGTACTCGTAAGCTAGCCACCATATTATGCTTAGCCGCTGCTGCAACCTCACCACTTTACCTCCTCCTACGCATAAAGCTTTGCTAGTCTTGATACCCATGGTTATGGGATTGCTGAGTCCTCGTGGCTCACAGATACTACAACACCAGATGCAGGTTCATCCGAGAATGAAGCAGGAGCTGGTTCAAGTACTTCACTGGGAGCTCGACAAAGAGAGTGGCCGTTTGCTTGTGACGTTTTCGACGATCAGTAGGGGTTTCTACTAGGATTCGATCTAGACCTGTGGCTTTATGTTGGTTTTGCAATCTTTCTTTTGGATCTTTGCCCGTAGTCGGGTTGTGATGTTTTGAATGATGTTTTGCTTATGTAATGTATTGTGTGAAGTGGCGAGTGTAAGCCAACTATCTCCTTTTGCAATTTAATCCCTCTTTTACATGAGTCGTGCAAAGATACCAAACTTGCGATCATTCCAGAATGGGTTTATATCTTTAAGTCGTGCCTCGACACGTAGGAGATATAGCCCCATCCTGGGCATTATACAATTGCCGCATTTTATGATTCTGAAATCTGGCAAATGGATGTCAAAACTGCATTCCTAAATGGATATCTCAAAGAAGAGTTGTATATGATGCAACCAGAAGGTTTTGTCGATCCAAAAGGTGCTAACAAAATATGCAAGCTCCAGCGATCCATCTATGGACTGGTGCAAGCATCTCGGAGTTGGAATATACGCTTTGATGAGGTGATCAAAGCATATAGATTTATACAGACTTGTGGTGAAGCCTCTATTTACAAGAAGTGAGTGGGAGCACTACAACCTTTCTGATAAGTATATGTGAATGACATATTGTCGATCGGAAATGATGTAGAATTTTCTGGAAAGCATAAAGGAGTGTTTGAAAGGAGTTTTTCAAAGAAAGACCTTGGTGAAGCTGTTTACATATTGGGCATCAAGATCTATAGATATAGATCAAGACGCTTGATAAGACTTTCGATGAGTACATACCTTGATAAGATTTTGAAGTAGTTCAAAATGGATCAGTCAAAGAAGGAGTTATTGCCTGACTTGTAAGGTGTGAAGTTGAGTAAGACTCAAAGCCAGACCACGGCAGAAAAATATAGAGAGAATGAAAGTCATTCCCTATGCCTCAGCCATAGGTTCTATAAAGTATGCCATGCTGTGTACCCAACATGTTGTGTACCTTGCCATGAGTTTGTCAAGGGGGTACAATAGTGATCAGGAGTAGATCACTGTACAACGGTCAAAATTATCCTTAGTAACTGGATAACTAAGGAAATGTTTCTCGATTATGGAGGTGATAAAGAGTTCGTCGTAAAGGGTTATGCCGATGCAAGCTTTGACACTAAATCCTGATGACTCTAAGTATCAATCTGGATGCGTATTGAAAGTGGGAGCAATTAGCTAGAGTAGCTCTATGCAGAGCACTGTAGACATAGAAATTTGCGAAATACATACGGATCTGAATGTGACAGACCCGTTGGCTAAACTTCTCTCACAAGCAAAACATGATCACACCTTATTACTCTTGGGTATTAATCACATAGCGATGTGAACTAGATTATTGACTCTAGTAAACCCTTTGGGTGTTGGTCACATGGTGATGTGAACTATGGGTGTTATTCACATAACGATGTGAACTATCGGTATTAAATCACATGGCGATGTGAGCTAGATTATTGACTCTAGTGCAAGTGGGAGACTGAAGGAAATATGCCCTAGAGGCAATAATAAAGTTGTTATTTATATTTCCTTATATCATGATAAATGTTTATTATTCATGCTAGAATTGTATTAACCGGGAACTTAGTACATGTGTGAATACATAGACAAAACAGAGTGTCCCTAGTATGCCTCTACTAGACTAGCTCATTGATCAAAGATGGTTATGTTTCCTAACCATAGACATGAGTTGTCATTTGATCAACGGGATCACATCATTAGGAGAATGATGTGATGGACTAGACCCATCCGTTAGCATAGCACTATGATCGTTTAGTTTTACTGCTATTGCTTTCTTCATGACTTATACATGTTCCTATGACTATGAGATTATGCAACTCCCGAATACCGTAGGAACACCTTGTGTGCTATCAAACGTCACAACATAATTGGGTGATCATAAAGATGCTCTACAGGTGTCTCCGAAAGTATTCGTGGTGTTGGCATAGATCAAGATTAGGAATTGTCACTCCGAGTGTCGGAGAGGTATCTTTGGGCCCTCTCGGTAATGCACATCATAATAAGCCTTGCAAGCAAATGACTAATGAGTTAGTCACGAGATGATGTATTATGGAACGAGTAAAGAGACTTGCCGGTAACGAGATTGAACTAGGTATAGAGATACCGACGATCGAATCTCGGGCAAGTAACATACCGATGACAAAAGGAACAACGTATGTTGTTATGCGGTTTGACCGATAAAGATCTTCGTAGAATATGTAGGAGCCAATATGAGCATCCAGGTTCCGCTATTGGTTATTGACCGGAGATGAGTCTCGGTCATATCTACATAGTTCTCGAACCCGTAGGGTCCGCACGCTTAACGTTTGATGATGATCGGTATTATGAGTTTATGAGTTTTGATGTACCGAAGGTAGTTCGGAGTCCCGGATGAGATCACGGACATGACGAGGAGTCTCGGAATGTTCGAGACATAAAGATTGATATATTGGACGACTATATTCGGACACCGAAAGTGTTCTGGAAAGTTTCGGAATTTACCGGAGTGCCGGGGGGGTTACCGGAAACCCCCGGGGGAATGGTGGGCCCTAGTGGGCCATAGGGGAGAGAGAGGGCAGCAGCCAGGAGGTGGCGCGCCCCCTTCCTAGGAGGAGTCCGAATAGGACTAGGGGAGGGGGGCGCGGCCCCTCTTTCCCTCTCCCTCTCCCTCTCTTTCCTTTCCCCCTTTTCCTTCTTTGGTAGGTTCCTACTAGGAATAGGATTGCAATCCTATTCCTAGTAGGAATGCAGCCCTAGCCGCACCATAGGAGGGCCGGCCGGCCTCCCCCTTGCTCCTTTATATACGGGGGCAGGGGGCAGCCAAAGACACACAAGTTGAATTGTTCTAGCCGTGTGCGGTGCCCCCCTCCACAGAAACACACCTCGGTCATACCGTCGCAGTGCTTAGGCGAAGCCCTGCGCCTGTAGATACATCATATCCGTCACCACGCCGTCGTGCTGACGAAACTCTTCCGTGAAGCTCAACTGGATCAAGAGCTCGTGGGACGTCATCAAGCTGAACGTGTGCTGAATGCGGAGGTGTCGTACGTTCGGTGCTTGATCGGTTGGATCGCGAAGAAGTTCGACTATATCAACCGCGTCACTTGACGCTTCCGCTTCCGGTCTACGAGGGTACGTAGACACACTCTTCCCTCTCGTTGCTATGCATCTGGTAGATAGATCTTGCGTGATCGTAGGAAAATTTTAAAATACTACGTTCCTCAACACCAATCATAATGGTTGTTCTCACCATGGTGACGGCACCATCTTGGGCCCTGCCCATCTCAGAGTTCCTGAAGAGCGGGATCCTCCCCATCGACGAGACCGAAGCTCGGCAAGTGCAGCGTCGAGCGTTCGCCTACAACATCATCAACAATGAGCTCATCAAGCGCAGTCCCACTGGCGTGTTTCAACACTGCGTCGAGCAAGACAAGGGCGTGGACATCCTCCTCGACATACACCAGTGCGAGTGCGGGCATCACACCGCGTCACGATTCCTGGTGGCCAAGGCTTTCCGCCATGGTTTCTACTGGCCCATGGCCCTCCAAGACGCCGATTCGCTCATCCTCAAGTGCGAGGGATGTCAGCGCTTCAGCAAACGCACCCACCAAGAAATGTCGGCGCTCTGGACCATACCGATCGCTTGGACTTTCGCGGTCTGGGGGCTCGACATGGTGGGACCTTTCAAAACAGCCTGAGGCGGCATGACGCATATGATGGTAGCAATCGGCAAATTCACCAAGTGGATCTAGGCAAGGCCGATCAAGAAGCTAGATGGGCCAACAGCCGTCTGATTCATCAAGGACATAGCGGTACGCTACGGCATGCCCAGTAGCATCATCACAGACAACGACTCCAACTTCGCCAAGGGCACGCTCGCGCAGTACTGCTCCATCTCCGGCATTCGCCTCGACCTGGCGTCCGTTGCGCACCCACAGTCCAACGGCCAGGTCGAGGGGGCAAACGGCCTCATCCTATCCGACATCAAGCTACGGCTCGTCGAGCCACTCATCCGCTCACCCGGTAGCTGGCTAGACGAGCCGCCAGCCGTCCTATGGAGCCTCCTAACAACACCGAACCGGTCGACCGGGTTTACCCCGTTCTTCCTCGTGTACGGAGCAGAAGCCGTCATCCCGACCGAGGTCGAGTTTGACTCGTGATACATCCATTTTGAATCATGCTTATAAGTTGATATTTATTGCATTATGGGTTGTTCATACATGTTTTGTCACAATACTTATGCCTTTTCCCTCTTATTTTGCAAGGTTTACATGAAGAAGGGGGAATGCCGGCAATTGGAATTCTGGGCTGGAAAAGGAGCAAATTTTGGAAACCTATTCTGCACAACTCCAAAAGCCCCGAAACTCCACAGAACATTTTTTCGGAAAATATAAAAAATATATGGCAGAAGAAATCCACGAGAGGGGCCACTAGCTGGCCTCGAGGGTGATGCCCCCCCCCCCGCCTCGAGGGCCAGCCGGTGGGCCCCCGGTGCCCATCTTCTCCTATATGAAGTGTTTTGACCTGGAAAAAAAATAAGGAAGAGGCTTTCGGGACCAGACGCCGCCGTCTCGAGGTGGAACCAAGGCGGAAACCAATCTAGGGCTCCGGCAGAGCTGTTCTGCCGGGGATACTTCCCTCCGGGAGGGGGAAATCGTCACCGCCGTCATCACCAACAACTCTCCCATCTTGGGGAGAGCTATCTTCATCAACATCTTCACCAGCACCATCTCCTCTCAAACCCTAGTTCATCTCTTGTATCCAATCTTTGTATCCAAACCTCAGATTGGTACCTGTGGGTTGCTAGTAGTGTTGATTACTCCTTGTAGTTGATGCTAGTTGGTTTATTTGGTGGAAGATCATATTTTCAGATCCGTTATGCATATTAATACCCCTCTGATCATGAACAATAATATGTCTTGTGAGTAGTTACTTTTGTTCCCGAGGACATGGGAGAAGTCTTGCTATTAGTAGTCATGTGAATTTGGTCTTCGTTCGATATTTTGATGAGATGTATGCTGTCTCTCCTCTAGTGGTGTCATGTGAACGTCGACTACATGACACTTCACCATTATTTGGGCCTAGAGGAAGGCATTGGGAAGTAATAAGTAGATGATGGGTTGCTAGAGTGACAGAAGCTTAAACCCTAGTTTATGCGTTGCTTCGTAAGGGGCTGATTTGGATCCATATGTTTCAGGCTATGGTTAGGTTTACCTCAATACTTCTTTTGTAGTTGCGGATGCTTGCATTAGAGGTTAATCATAAGTGGGAGGCTTGTCCAAGTAAGGGTAGCACCCAAGCACCGGTCCACCCACATACCAAATTATCAATGTACCGAACGCGAATCAGACGATCGTGATGAAAACTAGCTTGACGATAATTCCCATATGTCCTCGGGAGTGCTTTACCTTCCATAAGAGTTTGTCCAGGCTTGTCCTTTGCTACAAAAAGGACTGGGCCACCTTGCTGCACCTTATTTACTTTTACCTTTTGTCACTTGCTACCAATTATCTTATCACAAAACTAGCTGTTACTTATAATTTCAGTGCTTGCAGAAAATACCTTACTGAAAACTGCCTATCATTTCCTTCTACTCCTCGTTGGGTTCGACACACTTACTTATCGAAAGGACTACGATAGATCCCCTACACTTGTGGGTCATCTAGACTCTTTTCTGGCGCCGTTGCCGGGAAGTGAAGCGCCTTTGGTAAGTGGAATTTGGTAAGGAAAAATTTATATAGTGTGCTGAAATTTATTGTCACTTGTTACTATGGCTCAAAATCCTTTGAGGGGCTTGTTCGGAGTATCTTCACCCCGAGCAGAGGAGCAAAGAGTTGCTCCTCAACCTACTGCACCTATTGAAAATGTTTGCTTTGAGATTCCTTCGGGTATGATAGAGAAACTGCTTGAAAATTCCTATACAGGAGACGGAACACTTCACCCCGATTTACATCTTATCTATGTGGATAAAGTTTGTGGATTATTTAAGCTTGCAGGTATGCCCGAGGATGTTATCAAGAAGAAGGTCTTCCCTTTATCTTTGAAGGGAGATGCATTGACATGGTTTAGGCTATGCGACGATATGGAGTCATTGAACTATAATCGTCTGAAGTCGGAATTTCATCAGAAGTTCTACCCTATGCACCAGGTTCATCGTGATCATAATTATATTTATAATTTTTGGCCTCGCGAAGGAGAAAGCATCGCTCAAGCTTGGGGGAGGCTTAAGTCAATGTTATATTCATGCCCCAATCATGAGCTATCAAGAGAAATGATCATTCAAAATTTTATGCTCGGCTTTCTCATGATAATCGCTCCATGCTCGATACTTCTTGTTCTGGCTCTTATATGATGAAGACTATTGACTTCAAATGGGATTTATTGGAAAGAATTAAACGCAACTCCGAAGATTGGGACCTCGACGAAGGTAAGGAGTCAGGTATGACCCCCAAGTTTGATTGTGTTAAAGCTTTTATGGATACCGATGTTTTCCGTGAGTTTAGCACTAAATATGGACTTGACTGTGAGATAGTAGCTTCTTTCTGTGAATCTTTTGCTACTCATGTTGACTCCCCAAGGAGAAGTGGTTTAAATATCATCCCCCTATTGAAGTAAAAGTAGTTGAACCTATTAAAGTTGAAGAAATGACTATCACTTATAATGTTGATCCTGTTATACCTACCGCTTATATTGGGAAACCACCTTTCCCTATTAGGATAACGGATCATGATCAAGCTTCAACTATAGTTCGTAAGAGTAATACTAGAACACCTACACCCTCTGAGCAAATCAAAGTTGAACCTAGTGTTGCCATGGTTAAAGATCTCTTGGTAGAAGATTTAGATGGACATGTTATTTATCTCCAAGAAGAGTGTGCTAGGATAGCCAAACCCAATGCTCGGAATAAACATAAACCTATCGTAGGCTTGCCCGTTATCTCTGTTAATATAGGAGATCATTGCTATCATGGTTTATGCGACATAGGTGCTAGTGCGAGCATTATCCCTTTTGATTTGTATAACGAAATTATGCGTGATATTGCACCTGTTGAGTTAGAAGGGATTGATGTTACTATTAAGCTTGCTAATAGAGATACTATTTCACCAGTTGGGATTGTTAGAGATATTGAAGTTTTGTGTGGGAAGGTTAAATACCCTGCTGATTTTCTTATTCTTAGTTCCCCACAAGATGCTTTCTGCCCCATTAGATTTGGTAGACCCTTCTTGAATACCGTTAATGCCAAGATAGACTGTGTGAAAGATATTGTTACTGTTGGATTAGGGGATACGTCTCATGATTTTAACTTTGCTAAATTCCGAAGACAACCCCTTGAAAAGGTACCACCCAGTAAGGATGAACTTATTGGTCTCGCTTCTATTGCCGTGCCACCAAATGATCCTTTAGAACAATATTTGCTAGACCATGAAAATATGCAAATGAATGAGAGAAGGGAGATAGATGAAATATTCCTTACGCAGGGACCCGTATTGAAAAATAACTTGCCTATTGAAATCCTAGGGGATCCTCCTCCACCCAAGGGTGATCCCGTGTTTGAACTTAAACCTTTGCCTGACGATCTTAAGTATGTTTATCTTTATGAAAAGAAGATATATCCTGTTATTATTAGTGCTAAATTTTCAGAGCACGAAGAAGACAGATAGTGAAAACTCTGAAGAAGCACCGAGCTGCTATTGGATATACTCTGGATGATCTTAAGGGCATTAGTCCCACTATATGTCAACACAAGATAAAATTGGAAGAAAATGCTAAACCAATTTTTGATCATCAGCGACGGTTAAATCCTAAGATGAAAGAAGTGGTAAGGAAGGAAATTCTAAATCTCCTAGAGGCAGGTATTATCTATCCCATTGCTGATAGTCAGTGGGTAAGTCTTGTCCATTGTGTCCCTAAGAAAGGAGGTATGACCGTTGTCCCTAATGATAAAGGTGAATTGATCCCGCAAAGAATAGTTACAGGTTATAGGATGGTAATTGATTTCCGTAAGTTAAATAAAGCTACTAAGAAAGATCATTACCCCTTACAATTTATTGATCAAATGCTAGAAAGGTTATCCAAACATACTCAATTCTGCTTTCTAGATGGTTATTCTGGTTTCTTTCAAATCCTGTTTCAAAGGGGGATCAAGAAAAGACCACCTTTACTCGTCCTTTCGGTACCTTTGCTTATAGACGTATGCCTTTTGGTTTATGTAATGCACCTGCTACCTTTCAAAGATGTATGATGGCTATATTCTTTGATTTTTGTGAAAAGATTGTTGAGGTATTCATGGATGATTTCTCCGTTTATGGAACTTCTTTTGATGATTGCTTAAGCAACCTTGATCGAGTTTTGCAGAGATGTGAAGACACTAACCTTGTCTTGAATTGGGAGAAGGGCCACTTCATGGTTAATGAAGGCATTGTCTTGGGACATAAGATTTCTGAAAGAGGTATTGAAGTTGACAAAGCTAAAGTTGATGCTATTGAAAAGATGCCATGCCCTAAGGATATCAAAGGTATACGAAGTTTCCTTGGTCATGCCGGGTTTTATAGGAGGTTCATTAAGGACTTTTCCAAAATCTCCAGGCCTCTGACTAATCTTTTACAGAAAGATATTCCTTTCGTCTTTGATGATGATTGTCTCGAAGCATTTGAAATACTTAAGAAGGTATTGATCTCTGCACCTATTGTCCAGCCTCCTGACTGGAATTTACCCTTTGAGATTATGTGCGATGCTAGTGATTATGCTCTAGGAGCTGTTCTAGGGCAAAGAGTTGATAAGAAATTGAATGTTATCCAGTATGCTAGTAAAACTCTAGATAGTGCACAAAGAAATTATGCTACCACTGAGATGGAATTTTTAGCAGTTGTATTTGCTTGTGATAAGTTTAGACCCTATATCGTTGATTCTAAAGTAACTATTCACACTGATCATGCTGCTATCAAATACCTTATGGAAAAGAAAGATGCTAAACCTAGACTTATTAGATGGGTTCTCTTGCTGCAAGAATTTGACTTGCATATTATTGATAGAAAGGGAGCTGAGAACCCCGTAGCAGATAACTTGTCTAGGTTAGAGAATATACTTGATGACCCACAACCTATTGATGATAGCTTTCCTGATGAACAACTAGCTGTCATAAGTACTTCTCGTACTGCTCCCTGGTATGCTGATTATGCTAATTACATTGTTGCTAAGTTTATACCCCCTAGCTTCACATACCAGCGAAAAAAAAAGTGTTTCTATGATTTGAGACATTACTTCTGGGACGACCCACATCTTTATAAAGAAGGAGTAGATGGTATTATTATACGTTGTGTGACTAAGCATGAACAGGAACAGATCCTACGCAAGTGCCACTCCGAAGCATATGGAGGACACCATGCGGGAGACAGAACTGCACACAAGGTATTGCAATCCGGTTTTTATTGGCCTACTCTCTTCAAGGATGCCCGTAAGTTTGTCTTATCTTGTGATGAATGTCAAACAATCGGTAATATTAGTAGACGTCAAGAAATGCCTATGAATTATTCACTTGTTATTGAACCATTTGATGTTTGGGGCTTTGACTATATGGGACCTTTTCCTTCCTCTAACGGGTACACACATATCCTAGTTGCTGTTGATTATGTTACTAAGTGGGTAGAAGCTATTCCAACTAGTAGTGTTGATCATAACACCTCTATTAAGATGCTTAAAGAAGTTATATTTCCGAGGTTTTGAGTCCCTAGATATCTAATGACCGATGGTGGTTCACACTTTATTCATGGTGCTTTCTGTAAGATGCTTGCTAAATATGATGTCAAGCATATAATTGCATCACCTTATCACCCACAGTCTAGTGGTCAAGTTGAATTAAGTAATAGGGAGTTGAAATTAATCTTGCAAAAGACAATTAATAGGTCTAGAAAGAATTGGTCCAAGAAACTAGATGATGCATTATGGGCCTATAGAACTGCATACAAAAATCCTATGGGTATGTCTCCATATAAGATGGTATATGGAAAAGCTTGTCACTTACCTCTTGCGCTAGAACATAAGGCATAATGGGCTGTTAAAGAGCTCAACTATGATTTCAAACTTGCCGGTGAAAAGAGGCTATTTGATATTAGCTGTCTCGATGAATGGAGAACACAGGCCTACGAGAATGCCAAGTTATTCAAAGAAAAAGTTAAAAGATGGCATGACAAAAGGATACAAAAGTGTGAGTTCAACGTAGGTGATTATATTTTGCTATACAACTCCCGTTTAAGATTTTTTGGAGGAAAACTTCTCTCCAAGTGGGAAGGACCTTACGTTATCGAGGAGGTCTGTCGTTCCGGTGCCATAAAGATCAACAACTTCAAAGGCACAAATCCGAAGGTGGTGAATGGTCAGAGGATCAAACATTATATCTCAGGTAATCCTATAAATGTTGAAACTAATATTATTGAAACCATAACCCCGGAGGAATAAATAAGGGACACTTTCTAGAACGATTCAGCCTCCGAAATGGAAGAGGTACGTGATATGGTAAGTAAACCGACTCCAAAACAGTTCTAAAGGCAATTTTTCTCCGTTTTGGAATATTTAGAAAATTAGAAAAATAAACCGCAGTCCGGAGGAGACACGGGCCCTCCTCGAGGGTAGGGCCCCCCTTCCCAGGGCGGGCCCCTGCCTCGAGGGCACCCCGTGTGTCCCCTGGACTCTGTTTTCTTGTGGGTTACTCCTTTCGTTTGGGAAAAATTCATTATATATACTCCCGAAGGTTTTGACCTCTGTATCACGCAGAATCCCTCTGTTTTCGTTTCGAGCTTCTGTTTTTGACAGATCTAGATCACCATGCCGTCCTCCAACACCCCCAAGGACAAGTTCTTCGAGAAGGTCATCAACCCCTACCTTGCGGAGGTTCCGCACCACCCCAAAACCATGGAGTTGCATGAGGGGGTGCTGCACATCCGTGATGTTGAAGGGCCAAGGAGGACCGGAAGCGTAGAGACAAGACTCGAAGAAATGGAGCAACAAGTTTTCAAGTGCCAAGGTATGGTGGAACGAGGTCTCGACGCCAACCACATGATGATCTCAGAGCTTGCCAACAACCTCAAGATGGACTCAAGGATCTTCGGAGAAGCCATCTCCAATCTTCAAGAAAAGATCGATCACCTCCAAGCCCAGATCTATGACCTGCAAAACCAAAACTGTGAGTATGAGTATAGATTCAAGAATATGAGTTTGGCTGTAGATTTGAGTATCCCGGAGACTCGGTCATCCTTCTACGATGGTGAGCCCATGCCTTGGAATAACAACAAGCCTACATCAACAACAACCCCATCATCACCAACTCCGAAGAAGGAGACATAATCATATGGGTATGGGCACTCCCCTTGGCAACTGCCAAGCTTGGGGGAGTGACCCCAGTATCGTATCACCATCACTCCTATCTTTACCATTTTACTTAGTTCAATCCTTTTGGTAGTAGCTTGATCTATTAGAATAAAGTTAGCATGATCTAGTTGTGAGCTTTTGCTTTGTGAGCTTTATCCTTTGTAATCGAGTCCGTGAGCTATATAATAAAGATTAGTGTTGAGTCAAGGGCTTGGTTTCCTCACCTGGGTCATGATAAAAAGAAAGAAAACAAAAAGAGTATCAAAGAGATCATATCGATCTTATGGGAAGTATTAACCTCACATACAAGGGTATGATAAATAAAAGTTGTGGGGAGGTGACAAACAAAGTTTTGGTCATCGTTGCAATTAATAGGAAGTAATAAAAGAAGAGAGGCTTCACATACAAATATACTATCTTGGGCATCTTTTATGATTGTGAGCACTCATTAAAATATGACATGCTAAAGAGTTGATGTTGGACAAGGAAGACAACATAATGGGTTATGTCTTCTTATATCCGAAATAAAGTATATTGTCATGGATCTTCCAACATGGTGAGTTTGCCTTTCTCCCTCATGCTAGCCGAAACTCCTCGCACTAAGTAGAGATACTACTTGTGCTTCCATATATCCTTAAAAATAGTTTTGCCACGAGAGTCTACCATACCTACCTATGGATTGAGAAAGATCCTTCCAAGTAAGTTGTCATGTTGCAAAACCGCTAAAACATGTATGATTTATTAGTGTGGGAGAAATTAGCTTTATACGAGCTTGTGATATTGAAGTAATAAAAGCGACAGACTGCATAATAAAGGTCCTTATCACAAGTGGCAATATAAAGCGAAGTTCTTCTATGCTAAGACTTTGTGCATCTAACCATAAAAACACATGACAACCTCTGCTTCCCTCTGCGAAGGGCCTATCATTTATTCTTGTCTTATAAGTGTCAAGGTGAATCCACCTTTCCTTTTTCAGTTTATCCTTTGGCAAGCACATTGTGTTGGAATGATCCTGACATATATACCCACTTGGATGTAAGTTTTCATGATCTATTACTGTTGACATTACCCTTGAGGTAAAAGGTTGGGTGGCAACACCATAAGCCCCTATCTTTCTCTGTGTGCGATTAAAACTCCATAAACATAAGTATTGTGTGAGTGTGAGCAATTGTGAAAGACTATATGATAGTTGAGTATGTAGGCTTGCTGAAAAGCTCTTATATTGACTCTTTCCGATGTTACGATAAATTGCAATTGCTTCAATGACCGAGACCAAAGTTTGTTAGTTTCCAATAAAGTTAATGATGCATACTTGATATTGTGGATGAATTGTTACTTTAGCATAATGATCATATGACTATATTTATATAAGTTGTTGTTATGAGAATGATCATGATGCCCTCATCTCCGTATTCTGTTTTTATCGACAACTCTATCTCTAAACATGTGGACATATTTTTCGATTTCGGCTTTCGCTTGAGGAAAAGCAAGGTCTAAGCTTGGGGAAGTTGATACGCCCATTTTGCATCATGCTTATAAGTTGATATTTATTGCATTATGGGTTGTTCATACATGTTTTGTCACAATACTTATGTCTTTTCCCTCTTATTTTGCAAGCTTTACATGAAGAAGGGGGAATGCCGGCAGCTGGAATTCTGGGCTGAAAAAGGAGCAAACTCTGGAAACCTATTCTGCACAACTCCAAAAGCCCTGAAACTCCACAGAACATTTTTTCGGAAAATATAAGAAATCCACGAGAGGGGCCACTGGCTGGCCTCGAGGGTGGGGGGCGCGCCCCCTGCCTCGAGGGCCAGCCAGTGGGGCCCCAGTGCCCATCTTCTCCTATATGAAGTGTTTTGACCTGGAAAAAATAAGGAGGAGGCTTTCGGGACCAGACGCCGCCGTCTCGAGGCAGAAACCAATCTAGAGCTTCGGCAGAGCTGTTCTGCCAGGGATACTTCGCTCCGGGAGGGGGAAATCGTCACCGCCGTCATCACCAACAACACTCCCATCTTGGGGAGAGCTATCTTCATCAACATCTTCACCAACACCATCTCCTCTCAAACCCTAGTTCATCTCTTGTATCCAATCTTTGTATCCAAACCTCAGATTGGTACCTGTGGGTTGCTAGTAGTGTTGATTACTCCTTGTAGTTGATGCTAGTTGGTTTATTTGGTGGAAGATCATATGTTCAGATCCATTATGCATATTAATACCCCTCTGATCATGAACAATATTATGTCTTGTGAGTAGTTACTTTTGTTCCTGAGGACATGGGAGAAGTCTTGCTATTAGTAGTCATGTGAATTTGGTCTTCGTTCGATATTTTGATGAGATGTATGTTGTCTCTCCTCTAGTGGTGTCATGTGAACGTCGACTACATGACACTTCACCATTATTTGGGCCTAGAGGAAGGCATTGGGAAGTAATAAGTAGATGATGGGTTGCTAGAGTGACAGAAGCTTAAACCCTAGTTTATGCGTTGCTTCGTAAGGGGCTGATTTGGATTCATATGTTTCAGGCTATGGTTAGGTTTACCTTAATACTTCTTTTGTAGTTGCGGATGCTTGCATTAGAGGTTAATCATAAGTGGGAGGCTTGTCCAAGTAAGGGCAGAAACCAAGCACCGGTCCACCCACATACCAAATTATCAAAGTACCGAACGCGAATCAGACGATCGTGATGAAAACTAGCTTGACGATAATTCCCATATGTCCTTGGGAGTGCTTTACCTTGCATAAGAGTTTGTCCAGGCTTGTCCTTTGCTACAAAAAGGATTGGGCCACCTTGCTGCACCTTATTTACTTTTACCTTTTGTCACTTGCTACCAATTATCTTATCACAAAACTATCTGTTACCTATAATTTCAGTGCTTGCAGAAAATACCTTACTGAAAACTACCTATCATTTCCTTCTGCTCCTAGTTGGGTTCGACACTCTTACTTATCGAAAGGACTACGATAGATCCCCTACACTTGTGGGTCATCAGCTCGCCGCGTGTCACGATGTACACTAAGGCCGAAGCCAAAGAGGCCCGTGAGGACGGCGTCGACCTACTCGAAGAGGCGCGTCTCCTAGCGCTCAGCCATCTACCAGCAAGGCCTCAGGCACTACCACAGCAAGAAGATCAAGCCTCTTGCTTTCCATGAGGGAACGTCGTCCTCCGACTCGTCTAATAGTAAGCCGGCCAGCACAAGCTGTCCTCCCCATGGGAAGTCCCCTTCATCATCAACAAGGCTTTGTGTGACCGCAACGCCTACTACCTCATCGACGCCCGCAAGTCAAACAAGAGCAAGAGGGACACGACCGGAGAAGAAACAATTCGGCCCTGGAACGCGGAACTCCTCCGTCCGTTTTACAGTTAGCCGTGTATGTGTATGTATCGCTGCCTTTTGTGCTCAATTAAAAAACTATGGGGTCCTAGTGATGCTTGGGGCCGCCCTTTCCGACCAAGTTATTTGTGTCTCTAGCATTTTATGCTTTACCTATCTCTTCGTCCAAACCCGGCCACCGGTCTGACTTGTTCGACCCGGGGACTCAGGGGCTGGCCGGCTCGGTCACTACCCGTCGCGTTGCTTAGCATTTTTTGGCATGATGGGGTCGCCGCGGTCTCCCGCTCCACCTTAAGCCACAGATCCGGCTTCGGCTATTGGTCGGCGAGCGCGCAAAGGCCAGAGCACCAGTGCGCCACGAGAACAAAGCCAAGTGTTGGATTACTGGATTCCGCAAACCCAAGAAGTTCGAACACATGGGCGTGAACAAAGATCTCTCCCACTCACGTCTACCTAGCGTCCCGCCCTCGTCCGATGAAGAGATTCAAGCGAACAACAAGTAAAGCACACGCGAATTTACCCAGGTTCAGGCCACCTTGCGGTGTAAAACCCTACTTCCTGCTTTGGTGGATTGGCCTCGGGAGGGCTTGAGTATGAATGAATACAGTGGTTCGTGAGCTCAGGAGGGTCAGGAGGCAAGGCTTCTTGCTCCTTTGTGCAAGGGCAGAGTTTCTGGATCTAATCCGACTTGCCTCCATAGTGGAGATCCTAGCTACTTATATAGGCGGCCAGGGTCCTCTTCCCCCGAAATGTTTAGGCGGGAAGGGATCCCACAATGGCTATTTTGAGCGGGAACACAAGGATGTTCCTATCCTGACAAAAGCGGTCTTCGCCTGCAAAGGGATCAGGCGGTGACGCGGTGGTGGGATCGGTGATGACATCCTCCTTGTTGTCCTTGTGGTCTTCGGTCTTGTTGCACCGAAGGGGAAACCTTTGTCCCGCTCCTCGGGAACATGTGCCTGCGCTGTCTCCTTTGCACCAAAACGGCAACTGCACCACTGGCACGCTCTGGCACCCGCTAGTGCGGTGCATCACTGCCTCCTCCTGAGGCAGGCTTGGCCTTGGATTCTCCGCCTCTCCGGAGCATCCCAGCCGAGGCCGCTCCTATGGGGGTCTTGACGTCGTTCTCCTCGCGAGGTCTAGCCCCCTCACGAGGGTCTTGAGCAGCTGGTCGATTAGCTGGGCCGTACTAGGCCGTGATAGGAGCGCGTCGCGGCCCGCAGACAGGCCAGTAGGTACCCTGGTTCCCAGGACGCCGACAGTAGCCCCCGGGCCCAAGGCGCGCGCGGAGTTGGCTTCGGGGCGAAGCCCTAGTCGAGGACGAAGCGCCGCGGGCCCCAAAAGGTAGCAGGCTAGGCTGGCGTGTGACGGTTGGATGGGACGTGGGCGACTCCGTTCCCACACAGCCTTGGCAGTCGTGTGTTTTGACAATCGCACAACCGATAGGCGGACTTCTTGCCGCCGCCCCTACTTTCTTGCCCTTCAATCGCTTCCTCCCTTTCCTTGCCTTCTCTGCCCCCTCCTTCCTTGCCGCTATGCCGCGCGGGACGAAGAAGAGGGGAACCGGCAAGTCTTCCACGCCGCCGCCGGGGCTCGAGCTGGTTTTGGGTCGCTCCCTCGTGGTGAACCAGGAGGGTTTGGACAAGGTGCGCCGTGCCTTGGCCGACACATCTAACGAGTGGGGGCCGACCCGGGTCTGGCTTGCCTCCCGGCCGACGGCGGAGCTAAACGCCAATGACATCCAGCTCCACCTCCACGCCATCTTTGGGGGTCTCCTCCCCCCTTTTTCCGCCTTCTTCTATGCGGTGCTCACGCACTACCAGATTCGGGCGCTGCACTTGGACCCGGGGTCCATCATCCTCCTTTCTGGCTTCGCGTTTCTGTGCGAAGATTTCATCGGCGTTTCCCCGTCCGTGGCCCTGCTTCGCCACTTCTTCGCCCTCCACCTGGTCGACGGGGGGCAGCGCTCGGGGTGTGTGTCGCTGCGCGTGGTGGAGGCGACTGCTGCCTCCGGGATCAACTTCTCGCTCCGCCCGACCACAGTGGGGTTTCGTCGGTAGTGGGTGTATGTTGATGCTGCTGCGTACAGCCCCCATTTCCACCTTCTCGACGCGCCAGCGGTGCCGAACTCGGGCTGGGAGCACGAGGCCCTCTCGGATCTGCTGGCGGAGCTGGTTATGCGTCGGTTGGCCAGCCCGAGGAGGAATGGGTTGACCCTGGCGATGGTGGTGAGGGACTTCCTTGTCCTGTGTGTCGCCCCGCTTCAGCGCCACTCTCGCCCGATGTGGGCCCTCTCCGGTCGTGATGATCCCGCGCGTCTTCAGCGGAAGCAGCTCCCCCCTGAAACGCTCCAGGGGTTGCTGCGGCTACTCATCGGCAAAGTGCCTGAAGCACGCCCCGTCTCCGCGACTCCCTTGTACTTGGCTCCTGTGGCCGGAAGAGCCTTTGCTGAGAAGATGCCCCGCTTTGATGCGTGGGGACTGTCGCCGGGGGGCGCCTCTGATCCTCATGACGATCCCTTGGTGGTGGTGTCAGGGCTCACGAGCCCAACCTTCCCTTCCGGGGCGGATGCGTCAAGTGGAGCCCCTGATCTAGGGTCCACTCCGCCTCCGGAGCAAGCAGATGAAGCGTGGGTGCCGGTGTCGACGGAGGTGGCGGAAGGTATCGAGGCACCGCTGGCTCCTGAGGTGGCTGAAGGTAGGGCACAACAGTCTCCTGTCGGGGCGAGCCTAGAGGACGCCATAGCGGGAAATGGAGCGCCGGCCGCGGGCGTCCGCCGCGGCCCTGCCCCGGGCCTAGGCGCATCTGCCCCAAGCGGCCTCCTGCCGCCCTTCGCGGCGCTGGGCAAGAGGCGGAGGTTCAGGGGTAGTTATGGCCCTGCCCCGAGGGCTCTGAAGAGGATGAAGTTGACTGTACCGGGCAGGTGCGTGTTCCTCAGCTTTTCCTGTTCTTCCTAATATGGTTCTCCTGACGCCTTGCTCCGCAGGGTTTCCCCTGACTCATTCCCAAGCCGTTCGGCGAGGCTCACAGACGTTTCTGCCCGCGTCCGTCCTCCGGACCATGTTGGGTCTTCGGCAGACCTCGCGCGGGTTCGCGGGGCCGTGCCCGGACCCTGCCACATGGATCATGCTCCCAGCCCCCGAGTGCTTCTGGGGCAAGGCAGCTCTTGGTGCGTCGGGGGCCCGTCTCGTGCCCCGTGGCTTGTCTTCATCGTGGATCAGCAAGCTCTTGAGGCGGCCCGGGCGGCCGACCGCCCATTACGACCACGCCTGCCCCTCGCGCCGGAGGCAGCGCGCGCTCGTGGGGTTAGCCCCGAGGCGCATGGTGAAGGAGAAGGAGAAGGAGAACCCCCTTTGGGCGGCGCGTATGTCGTGGACGACCCAGGCCGCCTCCTGGAACTTGCACTGCGCGGGAGTGTGGTTCATCATGATCTTGTGCGGGAGGCGTCAGACGCCCTGAAGTGCCTCAAGGTCGAGGTCGCTGAAGTGGATGGGCGCGTCGAGGCCGAGGGCCTACTTCTAGCGAAGGGTTGGCGCCAGTTGAGGGCTGCCGTTAACTTGAGCCAACTACAGCATGAAACCGCCCTGAAAAAGGCGGAAGAGTCCGCTGCCGCAGCTCAGGAGGCGTGCAACCACGCCCTAGAAGAGGCTCGAGGCACCGACCGCCGCCGCGTAGCAGTTGAGGAGCGTGAGCGCGAGCTCAAAGCCTTGAACGCCGTGCTCGAGCGTCAAGTTCGTACATGAAGGACTGCCCTCGCCGCGCCCACGGCCGATGATGATAGCCCAGCGGGCCTCTCAGCGCGAGAGGAGGCGCTAGCACTCGAGGCGATGGAGCTGAACATGGAGCGCGAGCGCCTGGAGACAATGGAGTGCCAGGTAGCCGAAGCCGAGGGTAACCTTGATGATCGCGAGGATGTCGCGAGGAAGGCTGCCATGGAGGCAGAGCGCCTGCGGAAGGATTACCACAAGAAGCCGGGGCTTCACGAGACTTGCTTTGCTGATAAGCGCAAGGAACTCCAGAAGGAAGTCACGGCTCTCAAGGGCAAGCTAGAGGATGTCGAGCGCCGTCTGAAGGTGTCGGAGAAGGCTCGCGCCGCAGCCGATCGTCGTGAGCGAGCGTCGAGGGAGGCCTGTGCCGCGGCGGAGCACCGCGAGCGGGTGTTGGAGAAGGCTCGTGCTGCCGCCAGGGCGGAGCTGTCCTGCTTCCACAAGCAGGTGGAAGACATTTCCACTATCACGGCCCGGAACTCCGAGGAGGTCGCGCGAGCTCATGGAATACAGCACACCCGCTCGAAGATGTTCAAGGCCTTGCGGCACGGGGCCGGCCGAGCCCTGGACGAGCTCCTTGACTCAGGGGTCGATGACCCTCTGGTTGATGATGACGCTGAATATCTCGGGTTCTTCACCAGAGTGATGGAGTGTCTTGAAGGCGGGGTCATGAAGGCTCGGCAGCTTGTTGAGGAGCAGAGCCGCGACATCCTCAGGCGTGCGGTCTCCCGCATCTTTGGTAACTTGCTCTGTCTTGCCCCACGTACGGACTTCGGGGCCTTGCTGGAGCCTATGCCCGAGGCGGTCGCTGGCCCTTTGGAGGGATGGGTGAGCGATCACGTGGACGTGTTGGTGACGGAGCTCGTTCCAGCCATCGACGATCCGCCGGTGCTTCGGGGCGGGGG
>LR738709.1:322022830-322037380 GCA_902687465.1 Secale cereale
GGGGGGGGGGGGGGGGGGGGGGGGGGGGGGCGACGTCGACGGTCCTGACGAAGATGTCGATGCTTAGTCCCGCTCCTGCTGTAGGTTTGTTTTTTGGTTGTGGCTCTAGAGCCGGGTAAGATGTATGTCACAAGACTTAAGCTTTTGATAATGTAAGGATGGGTTTAAGCACTCCCTTGTGACGTTCGCCCCTAAGGCTAAGACCTCAGGCCCTTGTTGCGTTTCTGAGAGGGGCGTCTACCGACCCTGTCCGGGCGCGTCTCGCGAGTACCTGCAGTTGGCGCAAGAGTGATTGCCGGTCCGGCCGCAGACCAGACAGGATGTGCGCCCACGCCCCGGCCCCTGCTCGTGAGGAGTGATTGGACGGGGTTGCGGTTGTAGTCCGGCTTAGCCGAGCAAGGTGAAAAACAGACTGGGCGAAGGAAAACTCAGCGAAAATCGCAAAACACGGACGGAAAACTCTTCCCCCTTTATTTCAAAAAAATGAGTCGCGCGGTCGCGAGATCGACTCGAAAAGGCAGATAGAAAGGAGGCAAAGGCGAATGGCAAAGGGAGGGGCCGCGTACGGCCCCTGAGCAGGTCTTCGGTCTTCTCCCCAGCGTGGAGCGTAGGGCTACCACCAGCAGGTGTGGGCATAGCCATTGGAGGGCAGTGTTGACGGCCAGCACGGAGCATGGTGCTTCCACTAGGACGTGGGAGGGAGCCCCGTGAGGCCCTAGGGCGATGCTCCGGGGACTCCGGGGTGTGTACAGCCCCACTCATTATTACGCGAGAGTGTCACCAGCGGAGATCTTCTGACGTGCCCGCCCTTTCGCTTTGAGGGCCCTGCCCTGTGCTAGTCAGCTCCCGCCATGAACTCACCAGAAGGCGGCATTCATGAGGTGGGACACTGCGCATGGTGGGGGGATGTGACCTTGGCTATAGGCCCCCCTGCCGAGCACTAGGCACACCTCTTACGCGATCTCCGAGTGCGCTTCGCCCCTGGGGGCTAACGTCGTCCGGAGATGCGACGTCCTGAGGTGCGAGGGGGACCCTACCCCACCCACACTACAAATGACCCCTGAGCCCTCCTGATCAGGGTCGGGCCCAGAGGGTACGGGATTACGTGAGCGGGGGGACAGAGCCGCGGTCTTGGGCCCTCCTGGTGTGCATAGGACAGGCTGCCCTACCGCCTCCAGACGCACCCTCCGCAGCTCGGGGGATGGTGCGCCGGGAGGCGTGGCGTCTTGAGCCTGAACGGAGGGAGAGAAGGCCCCTCGCCACGTGCATCGTACCCGCCGCCGGCGATCCCCTGGTAAAATCCAGGGCGGGCTCATGTGCGACGGGTCACGCGTGAGGGGACGAGGGCCTGACCCGAGCCTTATCTCCCTTTTTGTCTTGACGCGGTACCTGGGGTGTCTCCTTGGCCTGCCGAGGCTCAGGGCCAGAGATGCTGTCGGCCCGAGACCTACGGCCAGTGCCGCGAGTGCCAGCTTCCGCAAGCACCCGCGAGCGTTTGCTTCGTGCTCCATGGCCATCGGTGGCGACGGCGGATGGTCGAGGGCAAAGGGCGGGAGGTCGGCCTCCCGACCTTCTGCCCCTGAGCCCCCTCATGCCGGTGCCTGATCGCATCCATCTTTGGGCGTACTCCTGCGGTTGCTTCCTGACGGTTCCCCGGTGGGGGCGATACTTGGGTACAAAGGGCTTTGAGGCAGAGGAGCGGCGTCATACGCTGGGTTCAGGGGGTCATACCCCATGTGGCCCTCGTAGGTTGCCGTTGGTCTTGACCACATGGGTGACCGAGCGCGGCCGGCGCAGCCCCCGGTTCTTGGCGTCCTTGTGCGGAAACAGAATGGCTCGGCTCCGGTGCTGGTGGCATCGAGGAGCTCGTCCACCCTGAGGAGCAGCACGTCGTGGCCGGCATCGAGCAACCGGCATCTTAGCAGCTCCCTTGCCACCAGCAACGCGGCCCTCATGTTTTCCATTTCACACCGGTCCCACGAACTTGCTATCGCCTGCTCGGCGGCCCGCACTGCTGTGTGGCTTTGGCGCCGCGTGGGCAGTGGGTGCTGCCGGTCCCCAGGCGGCGGGTCGGTGATGCTCATCGCGCCGTCACCACCGATCAAGGCCGGATGACGGCGCCGAAGGGCGACGCTCGAGCGGTGCGAGCGCCGTGGGCTTCCACTCGCGTCTGATGCGCTTCCGCCATCGGGGTCGCGATCCGTTGAGGCGGGGTGATGCGGGGTCGACGGACGAGAGCGGGACGAGGTCATCGGAGAGGCAAGATTTCGACACGCCCCCTACATGGCATGCCAAATGTCGGATTACGGGCTCCGCAAACCCAAGAAGTTTGAACACAGGGGCGTGAACGAAGATCTCTCCCACTCACGTCTACCTAGCATCTCGCCCCCGTCCGGTGAAGAGATTCAAGCGAACAACAAGTAAAGCGCACGCGAATTTACCCAGGTTCAGGCCACCTTGCGGTGTAAAACCCTACTTCCTACTTTTGTGGATTGGCCTCGGGAGGGCTTGAGCATGAATGAGTACAGTGGTTCCTGAGCTCAGGAGGGTCAGGAGGCAAGGATTCTTGCTCCTTTGTGCGAGGGCAGAGTTTCTGGATCTGATCCGACTTGCCTCCATAGTGGAGATCCTAGCTACTTATATAGGCGGCCAGGGTCCTCTTCCCCCAAAATGTTTAGGCGGGAAGGGATCCCACAACGGCCATTTTGAGCGGGAACACAAGGACGTTCCTATCTTGACAAAAGCGGTCTTCGCCTGCAAATGGATCAGGCGGTGACGCGGTGGTGGGCTCGGTGGTGACATCCTCCCTGTCGTCCTTGCGGTCTTCGGTCTTGTTGCACCGAAGGGGAAACCTTTGTCCCGCTCCTCGGGAACCTGTGGCAGGCTTGGCCTTGGATTCTCCGCCCCTCCAGAGCAACCCAGCCGAGGCCGCTCCTGAGGGGGTCTTGACGTCGTTCTCCTCGCGAGGTCTAGCCCCCTCACGAGGGTCTTGAGCAGCTGGTCGATCAGCTGGGCCATACCAGGCCGTGATAGGAGCGCGTTGCGGCCCGCAGACAGGCAAGTCTGGGTACCCTGGTTCCCAGGACGCCGACACCAAGGACCACCGGGTCACCCGACCGGGCCACGCCACGAATAGTTAAGTCACTACACAGCTGGCTGCTCGTCACCCGGCCACGCCGGATCACCGCCAGCCGTCCCAATGGGTGTTTCGCTCACGCTCAACGTTTCGAATTCCTAACTACTACGCGCCTTCTCTCAAAGGCCAAACCCCTTCTCATGGACCGGAGAATCGGCCGTCAGACTCGCGGGGGGAGGCCCGAGGGGGGAGAAGCACAGGGAAATGTCTCGACAAACAAAAAGCAAAAGCGCAAACATCCACGAGCATCGCAACACAACGCCGGATCAATCGATCCAGCCCGGCCACTTGTAAACCTCACAATACGACCGGCTGCTCGTCATCCGGCTACGCCGGATCACCGCCAGCCGGCCCAGTGGGTGTCTCGCTAATGCTCAACGTTTCGAACGCCTAACTACTGCGCGCCTTCTCTCGAAGGCCAAGCCCCTTCTCACGGACCAGAGCCTCGGCTGTCAGACTCGCGGGGGGTAGGCCTGAGGGGGAAGAAACGCAAAAGAACGGCCCGACAAACAAACAGCAAGAGCGCAGACATTCATGATATTCATACGAACGTTACTTCATAACGGCCCAAGGCCAGAATTCATTACACCCAATGCACCTAGTGGGATGGGTGGACCTGCTACCTAACAGAGATATCTATAAAGATTAAAAAACAGGGGTTCAGGCGTCCGCCTCCCCACCCGCCGGGCCCGCCGAGGTGTCGGTGTCTTCGTCGCCGACGCCCGTGTCGTGGTAGACACCCGTCCCCTCGGAGCTGCCATCCGGATCGTCCAGGAGCAAGTCGAATTCATCAGCAGGGACGACTCCGCTGTCTTTCGTTCGCTTCGGTCGGAACTCGTCGTGGTAGGAGAACCCGGCAATGTAGCTGGCCCGGGCAGCAATCTCGCCGGCCTGCGCCTGCAGCTGGCTCTCCGAGCCGGCTCGCTAGCCCATCAGCACCTTCAACGACAAGTCCGGATGCCAAGACATCACGAACCTGAGCGCCATCTCGGCACCAGCACGGGCGGCGGAAAGGTGCCAGTTATGGAGCCGATCTGGCCCCGTCTCAAGCCACCGCTCAAGCCGCGAGAAGCTGGTCGGTGCAGCGGAGCCCGGCCAAAGGGCCACCGTCATCGCTGTGTCGGCCTCGGAGAGCCGCGCCATCTGCCCGCCCAAGGCTTGCAGACAAGCCTCGGCAGCGGTCATGAGCTCCGGGAAGGTCCAAGCCACATTTGGATCAGTCCCAGAGCCGACAACTCCCTCCGGATCACGCTGGAAGCGGACCGCCTCCTCCGTCAACTCCCGCATCTCCGGGAAGACCCCTATCAAGAAGAGAATCAGAATAAAGTCGTAATGAAAAGAGAAGCCGGAACCTCAGTCCGGCAAAAGACTCAAGAAAAGCACTTACTGGAGAAGGACTCTTCCAGGTGTTGCGCCTCAAGCAACGTACCGCGCCGTTCCTGGTCGAGGGCGCGGTCGCAATCCTTGACCGTCGCCTCCAGTTGCGTGACTGTGACGCCCGAGACCGACGTCCCAGAAGATTCCAGAAGATGCCCGAAGATTCCAGATGTTCCGGGTTGCCCGTGTGTTTCTTTTGCTTGTGTTATTTTTTTTTTGCGTTGCATCATGTCATCATGCCATCATCTCATTATTTTTTTGCAACCAAATAAATTGTGTGGACCTTCGGTCCATTTAAATCGAGGGAAGATGTCTTCTCTTTATAACATATAAAAGCCTCCTAATATTTATGGAGCTATATTAATAATTATTCCGTTGTTTGGAATTACCCGCAACACACTTGCAATATTCCCCATGTTTTTTCCACTTCGAGTTCTCCTACAAAACCCTTCCCTGTAATTCTTTCCGTTGTTTCGAGGTTCCTCCAAAAACCCCTCCAATAATTTTATTAAATTCTTTACATTTTGCGGGTCCAGGAAATTTTGACCTCATGTCCAAATTCCTTCCCTAACCTCTTTTACTTTCCTTCTCTTCTTTATTGTTTTTTTTAAATAATCCGAGGCAGCCCAGCCTTTTGTTTTTTTTTTCTCCTCCTGGCCCAACTCCCTTCTCCTCCCCTCTAGGACCATCAGCCCCCTCTCCTTCTTTGGCCCAACCTGGCTCTACTACACCGAACCCTAGCCCTACCGATCGATCCTCCCTCTCCCCGCAGCCCGCCGCCACCCTCTCGTCCCTCTCTCTCTTTCCCTCGAGCGAGCCACCCTTCTGCCTCGCTCGCCTCCCCCCGATTCCCTCCTTCGATCCACTCTCCCCTTCGCCTCTGTCGCCCGGACCCTTTTCCCTCGCGCCCGTGTTTCTCCTAAGCGCTAAGACCCTCCTGCCGAGCGCCTCAGCCAGGCGCCGCCGCTCACCTGTGACGTCCGCAGCCTCCCTCGAGCCCCTCTGCCTCGCCACTCTCTCCTTCCCGTGCAGCGCCTCGCAGGCCCGCGCCCCTTCCTCCCTTCCCGTGCAGCGCTCTCTCCCTCGCGACGCCCCGCCGGCCAGCGCCAGGAGGCTGGCCGCGCTCGTCCTCCCGCGCCAGAGCGTCGCAAGAGCCCGCGGCCAGGCCGCATCCCAGGCTCCCGCGGCCTCATCTTCCCTCCGGCCAGCCCCGGCCACTGCCATCCGCCGCCGCCGCGCCTTGGACGCCCGACCTCCTCCTCTGCGTCCAGGCCGCTGCCCTTCCTCTCCGCCTCCGTCCAGTGGAGCCCCTGCCTCGGCCTCTTCTTCGTCTGGCCCGAGCCAGCACGCCGTGGCCTCGTCTCCGTGCAGCCTTGTTTTGCTCCTGTAGTTTTGTTGTTTTTTTTTGTGTGTGCCTGTGCTGTAATTTTTGGACAGATGACCCGTGTACGAGACCGAGACGACCAAGTACCCCTACGACCAAGTACCTCGACGACCCGATCATCTACGGAAAAACGACCAAGTTCCACTACTTCCCACGACGACCATGTGTACATCTACGTAACGAGATCGTCTACCGTCAACAAGACCGAGACACCGAGTACCACGACGACCCGAACGAGTACCGTCGCCGTGTACCACTACCGTCGCCCGGGTACCGCTACGAGAACGACTACCTTCGGTGAAGAAATGAGAACGTCTACTTCCTCTCCGAACGGAACATCTACTTCCTCTACGTCCCTCGACGAACTCGAACCGTCCCGAAACTTTTGGTTCCGAAGGTATAACCGCCGAGCCGATGACCCGTGTGTTGCTTGTTGTGGTTGTATGAAATGTTTCCTTGTGTGCATCGTGCCCGTTCCACCTTTTGTCATGTTCCTCGGTTGCCTCGTCACCGACTCGTGGGAACCCGGTAACGGGATCGCCCCACCTTTCATCTCGTTGACCCGCTCACGCCACCTTCATCTTTTGCACCGGACTCTCGACGAGTTGCCGGAACCGAATTGTTGCGTTGCATCATTTTTCGGATCGTTGCCGTGGCACCCTTTCTTTCCACCGCGGTGATAATACTTCATGTCTTCCTCTCTTGTCAACTTATAATAAAAACTGCATAAACTTGATCATGTCATCCGCATCATATTAACAACATTGATATGTGTGAATTGTTGTTGCTTATAATTATTAAACATGCTCATGAGGATTTTCCGAACATGTTGTTGTTCTTTTCCGGCCTCATTTAAAATGTCTTAATAGTTTAGTTTCTTTGTGCTTCACCTCTTGCCATGTTAATAACAATTAATCTTGTCTTGTAATTTAATGAGAGTCAACTAAATAATTAAATGTGGTGTTTCGCCAATATGCAACTCGTTGCATATTGAGCTCCACTTAACTTGTAGTTTTGTTTGTGCACTTTGCCATGCCATGCATATTTAAACCGGACATGCATCATACTTGTTTGTGCATCGTATGCCATGTTAATGTTTGTGTGTTTACCGTGTTGTTTCTTTCTTTCCGGTTGCTTTCTTGATAGCTTCGGTTTCGTTCCGGAGTTTTGAGGATCCGCTCGACTGTTGCTCCGTCTTCTTCTTGGATCCGTTCTTCTCCCTTGTGGAATCCCAGGCAAGATGACCGAACCCGGATACCATTACTATCTTTGCCTATTGCTAGTAGTCTCGATCTATAGTATTGCCTCGATGCCCATGTCTTTCTTGTCAGCCTCCTACTTGTAACCATTTGCCATGTTTAACCAACCTACCTATGCAAACCGTTGCTTGGCTAAGTACGCTTCGCTCAGCCCCTCTTATAGCATTGTTAGTTGCAGGTGAAGATTGAAGATGCTTGCTTCATGTTGAAGTTTGGTTGGGTTATATCACACTATATAAATGCTTAAAAATGAAATCATCTATATACTGGCAAGGGTGGAAGGCTAAGCCTTTTGCTTGGTGATTTGTTCCACTCATGCCGTTAGGAACCGTATAAACCGGTGTTATGTTCCTTGATTATGCGTTCCTAACATGGTTGGGGTGTATGGGACCCCCTTGATAAACCGCTAAGTGCTAAGTCTTTTCCAGCAAGTCCCAACATTGGTACTATTTGCCTAATAACTAATAAAACTTGCATGTGGACTAGCTATCCCTTTTATTTTAATTCAACCCCCCGGGCCAGTGCTCCACATGAGTGTTGGTCCGAAACGAGCAGACTGCGGGGCCACCTCAAGGAAACTTGAGGTTTGGTAAAAACCTGTAGGATGACTCATCCGGTCGTGTCCTGAGACTTAGATACGCGCGGCTACTATCAGGGTGTCGACACGCCGGGAGGATTTGCTGGATTAGCCTTACCTTAGTTCGGTTTAACTTGAGCACGGGATTCCGAGAATACTCGGGTCTTCCCACCTATGGAGTTGCGACTTCGCGGATCGTGGGCTTGTGATGGGCCAAGTTGGAACACCCCTGCAGGGTTTGAACTTTCGAAAGCCGTGCCCGCGGTTATGTGGCAGATGGGAGCTTGTTAATTCCGGTTGTAGATAACTTGACACAATGTTCAATACACTACCAGCGTGTGTACCGTGACTGTCAATTTCCGAATAGGGATTCGGGAGTTGAACACGGTGGGGTTATGTTTGACCGGCTTTAGTTAGGATCACTTCGTGATCATCTTTCGACCGATGCACTTCTCTTCTCGCTCTCTATTACGTAAGTTAGTGCTAGTTGCTGCTGCAGACTCTTGTTGTTCCTTCACCTCTCGTTCTTTCTTCAGCCTTACCCTCACCCAAGGCTTAAATAGTGTTGTTACCCGGGAACGGGATTGCTGAGTCCTCTGTGGCTCACAGTTACTTCACCACACCAGATGCAGGTTCGGCCGTGTACGATGCAGGAGCTGGTTCAGTGCTTCACCAGGAGCTCGATGAAGAGCGTGGCCGTTTGCTTGTGACGTTTCGATGTTCAGTAGTGGTTTCTACTAGGATTCGATCCTGACCTGTGGCTTTATGTTGTTTTGGTATCTTTCTTTTGGATCTTCACCCGTAGTCGGGTTGTGATGTTTTGAATGATGTTATGCTTATGTAATGTATTGTGTGAAGTGGCGAGTGTAAGCCAACTATCTCCTTTTGCAATTTAATCCCTCTTTTACATGAGTCGTGCAAAGATACCAAACTTGAGATCATTCTAGGATGGGCTTATATCTTTAAGTCATGCCTCGACACGTAGGAGATATAGTCCCATCCTGGGCATTACAAGTTGGTATTCAGAGCCTTCTCCGACCTAGAAGCCCCCACTGATTGATCGAATCGTTGACGGTTGAGTCTAGGCACACACCTGAAAAACTTTTGAGTCCTATATTATATCGGAGAGTAGGATTTCTTTGCTTCTCATCCCCTTTCTCTCTGGTGAGGACTCCTGACGATTACTCTTTTCTCTTCTACTTTCAAAAATTGCACCAAATTTTTTTTTAGGATCCCGCGAGTATTCTGGGATTGTTTCGATGTTCTTGTGACAAGGATATTGTTCTCGATGCCTCCTGTTACCGAGGAGTTGAGCTTCGGGGTATCATTGACACAAGCATATCGCGGCAGTACTAAATACTTAAGACGGCCGACATCGAAAATCTCTCCTATACGGCCAGTGGCAAGATAACCCCGACATCACCCAGTACTGGGGAGGTAGTTCGAGAGTATTGCCATAGCTTGTTATAGTGGATGCTTTTCGAAGGTCCGAGGTAAACAGTTTCCGAGAAAGACTGGTTATGTGTTGAAGGATGGATACACCTGGATGTAGGTTTAGAGTTGATTGCGCGGTGCTTCCCGTGTATCCCCAACACCTGATTGCATAACTGGAATCTTTCGGAAATCTATAGGTGGGTTCATCAAGTAGATCTAGGCATTCTTCCAACGGATGCTCGATATGAAGTTTGGGGTTTTACATTGAGTGAAGTGGTTTTATGGACTTGTTCTGATCGGAAGTTGCATCTTAAAGGGTCCTTGGCTATGCTGATCCGGGGATTGCAAAACCCTTTTGTAACACGTTCCATGAGCTTTCAGCACGAAGATGTCGAACGAAACTTCTATCTTGTATTTGTTCTATCTGTTCCTTGTTCCTTTTTATTTATCTTTTTTTTGCTCTCCAAGTGGCTTCTCGACTAGCTGATGTACCTGCGGAATTCATTCGTTCAATGCTCTGTTCGAATGATATTGTGAAGATCATGTTGCATATCTATCCTTTGTTCTTGTTTTGATTCTGGTATTCGAGTTGCTTCGATGTCAAATGTTGATTCCATACCTTTCCTTATCGGTGTTCTCATATTTCTATGGGAGTGCTAGTCCTTCTTAATCGTCAAGATCGTCTTGTTTATCATTTTCAACCGGTGTGCCTTCTCTTCAAGCTATTCCATACAGACGCCGTTGAGAAATCTGACGTTTTGTCTGTTTCATTCATCCCAAGTTGTCTTTGTTTTTCCCACCCTCCCACCCTTTTTCTTCTTGGAGCCAGAAAATCTCAGATGAAGTATCCATTTTATTCATGTGATATTTCTTCATTCATTCCCTTCAATGTTCTTATCCGGTGATTTCTCAGGATGATGCTCACGAGTTTCAGTTCATCATTCTTAATTCCAATAATTCTGCCGGTGGATGTAATTCAAGATTTCGGTGTTGATCTTATCCTTTTCCTCATTTCATAATGCTTTCTTATTCCGGTGCATCAATTAATCATTCTCCTCTTGCTATTCATATCCGGAGAGCTCAAGATATCTCAGAAGATTCATAATTCCATTCTTAATCCATTCAAGCTATTTTGAGGATTGCTATCTTATTCAAGCCTTTTAATTCAACCGGTGCTATATCTTTTAAGAAATCTGTTTCAACGGTGATTTCTTTGAGTGGGCCCTAACCCACAGGTCTTTTCCCAGGATCTTACCTGACTCTTCTAATTTTTTCTGGAGTTATTCTAAAATTCATTTCAAAGTGTGACGTAAGAATGATTTCCATCAGTCACATGTCTTCTCCAAGTTTACTTTCAAATTCTTTCCATCGTTGGTTCAACCTTTTAATTCTTCATTCCGGTGTGCCCAACAATTTGTATGGCATTTCTCGTCTTCATTCTCAACATTTGTAGACCGGAGAAGTGTTTCTCTTAAATCCTGACCGTTCTCTTGAAGATTCGTGGTTCTAGCTTCATGTCATCCTCTTTATTGTTCCGATTGTGAGGAATTCTTTTCATACCCATCCGAAGCATTTCATGAATTCTTTTCCTTGTGATCCTCCGAAGGCCATCATTTCAGAATATTTCTTCGTTCTCAGTTTTCAACTTCGTCCTCCAAATATTCCTCATTGATGTCTCTTCGTTCGTCTCCATATTCTTACGGTGGTTCTTTCAAGTTTACTCTTCCGTTGTTATCGTTTTCATTCATTTGTTCTTCTCATAATCCTACCGGTGGTTCGTTGAAGATTTACCCAAGCTTGTGCTAGTTCTCTCTTAATCCTTTCCAACGAGAATAAGTAGTATGCCAAATCCTTTGGTTGTCATCAATTTAAATTGGTGAAGGAGATGCATGACATAATTCTTATTCTTATTCTTCAAGGTGACTTAACTCTTTTGTCCGGAGCTTGTTCATCATATCATATCCTTGGTTCTAAGTTGTCCATCTTGTTTCCCGGAGCTCCAAATTATTTCAATCATATCATTTCAAGCTCCATCTAATTCATCGCAGGCCTTGAATCTTATTCTCTTCATCTTTCACTTCTCATGCTTTCAATACCGGAGTTTTTCATTGTGGTTCATCATGTTTTAATTCATCCTTGAAGTCTTCATCAAGATTCTTGTTCGAGCTCAAGCATTCTTCATCATGCTTCCAATTGCAATTCTTGCTCCTTTTCTTTTCAGATGGTGTTATGTCATTCTTGACAATTCCTTCATGTTTCATGATTCACAAGTTGTCAGGAATGAGATATTTAAACCCGTCATTTTCCTTGTTCAGGAGATCTTTCCAACCATTCATTTTTATCTGTTGGAATTATCTTGGGTTGTATTTCACCTAAAGCTTTCCCTAAGAATTTTGCTATTATGGTGCTTATAAATGCCCCAAGTTCTTCATTTATCATTCCGGTGAAATAAGTTTTCATCTCCTTGTTGATCTCAACCCAATCAATTGTTTTTCCATTAGTGGCTGGTTGTCACCTCTTAATTTTGAGATGTTTTCCATAAGCCCACATCAAGCTTATTCTTCTCGTTGTTGAAATTCCAACAACTCTATTCAACCCTTCTTCGTAAGGATGCTCTTTCAAATCCAATTTGAGAGAAGTTGTCATTTTTCTTCTCCATTCATTTCTTTCGTTGATCTATATGCTATTCTTTCATTCCGGAGGCTTTGTGATGTTGCTCTCTTGACCATCATCTCGTTTTTATCAAGATCATATTCTTACTTTGCTTGTCTATTTAACCGGAGTGTTGTATTCTTCATTCTAGTTCCGTCATCTTATCAAGTTTTGCCTATCTTTTAACCGGAGTGCTGTCTGAATCTTTCTTACCCTTGTGCCATTCTTTTAATTGTTTCGGAAGCTATATGTTGTTCATTTCATCAAGTATCTTCCCAACTTGGCAAGTTTTTGTTCAATTCCTTCCATTTTCAGACGGAGTGCTGCCCAAATTCTGTTTTTCTTATTCCTTGGCTATACGTTACAGTTTCACATTCTTTTGGCCCGTGAGCTCTTGTTTCTTGTCTTTGAACCTTCAAGGTTCTCATAATGCTCCTGGTGCCTCTTTTCTAACGGAGTGTTTTTCATCTTCGTTCATCTCCATTGCTTTCTTTCTTTCAACTTGTTTAACCTCTCAAGGTTCGTGGTTTCACTCGTCTGTCAAAGAAGCAACTTTGTTTTACCTCTTCCTCTTCCGTTTTTACCCGGTGATATCTCTAGGATCTCGGGTCGAGATCCTCTGTTAGTGTGGGAGAGTTGTGACGCCCGAGACCGACGTCCCAGAAGATTCCAGAAGATGCCCGAAGATTCCAGATGTTCCGGGTTGCCCGTGTGTTTCTTTTGCTTGTGTTATTGTTTTTTTTGCATTGCATCATGTCATCATGCCATCATCTCATTATTTTTTTGCAACCAAATAAATTGTGTGGACCTTCGGTCCATTTAAATCGAGGGAAGATGTCTTCTCTTTATAACATATAAAAGCCTCCTAATATTTATGGAGCTATATTAATAATTATTCCGTTGTTTGGAATTACCCGCAACACACTTGCAATATTCCCCATGTTTTTTCCACTTCGAGTTCTCCTACAAAACCCTTCCCTGTAATTCTTTCCGTTGTTTCGAGGTTCCTCCAAAAACCCCTCCAATAATTTTATTAAATTCTTTACATTTTGCGGGTCCAGGAAATTTTGACCTCATGTCCAAATTCCTTCCCTAACCTCTTTTACTTTCCTTCTCTTCTTTATTGTTTTTTTAAAATAATCCGAGGCAGCCCAGCCTTTTGTTTTTTTTATCCTCCTGGCCCAACTCCCTTCTCCTCCCCTCTAGGCCCATCAGCCCCCTCTCCTTCTTTGGCCCAACCTGGCTCTACTACACCGAACCCTAGCCCTACCGATCGATCCTCCCTCTCCCCGCAGCCCGCCGCCACCCTCTCGTCCCTCTCTCTCTTTCCCTCGAGCGAGCCACCCTTCTGCCTCGCTCGCCTCCCCCCGATTCCCTCCTTCGATCCACTCTCCCCTTCGCCTCTGTCGCCCGGACCCTTTTCCCTCGCGCCCGTGTTTCTCCTCAGCGCTAAGACCCTCCTGCCGAGCGCCTCAGCCAGGCGCCACCGCTCACCTGCGACGTCCGCAGCCTCCCTCGAGCCCCTCTGCCTCGCCACTCTCTCCTTCCCGTGCAGCGCCTCGCAGGCCCGCGCCCCTTCCTCCCTTCCCGTGCAGCGCTCTCTCCCTCGCGACGCCCCGCCGGCCAGCGCCAGGAGGCTGGCCGCGCTCGTCCTCCCGCGCCAGAGCGTCGCAAGAGCCCGCGGCCAGGCCGCATCCCAGGCTCCCGCGGCCTCATCTTCCCTCCGGCCAGCCCCGGCCACTGCCATCCGCCGCCGCCGCGCCTTGGACGCCCGACCTCCTCCTCTGCGTCCAGGCCGCTGCCCTTCCTCTCCGCCTCCGTCCAGTGGAGCCCCTGCCTCGGCCTCTTCTTCGTCTGGCCCGAGCCAGCACGCCGTGGCCTCGTCTCCGTGCAGCCTTGTTTTGCTCCTGTAGTTTTGTTGTTTTTTTTTTGTGTGTGCCTGTGCTGTAATTTTTGGACAGATGACCCATGTACGAGACCGAGACGACCAAGTACCCCTACGACCAAGTACCTCGACGACCCGATCATCTACGGAAAAACGACCAAGTTCCACTACTTCCCACGACGACCATGTGTACATCTACGTAACGAGATCGTCTACCGTCAACAAGACCGAGACACCGAGTACCACGACGACCCGAACGAGTACCGTCGCCGTGTACCACTACCGTCGCCCGGGTACCGCTACGAGAACGACTACCTTCGGTGAAGAAATGAGAACGTCTACTTCCTCTCCGAACGGAACATCTACTTCCTCTACGTCCCTCGACGAACTCGAACCGTCCCGAAACTTTTGGTTCCGAAGGTATAACCGCCGAGCCGATGACCCGTGTGTTGCTTGTTGTGGTTGTATGAAATGTTTCCTTGTGTGCATCGTGCCCGTTCCACCTTTTGTCATGTTCCTCGGTTGCCTCGTCACCGACTCGTGGGAACCCGGTAACGGGATCGCCCCACCTTTCATCTCGTTGACCCGCTCACGCCACCTTCATCTTTTGCACCGGACTCTCGACGAGTTGCCGGAACCGAATTGTTGCGTTGCATCATTTTTCGGATCGTTGCCGTGGCACCCTTTCTTTCCACCGCGGTGATAATACTTCATGTCTTCCTCTCTTGTCAACTTATAATAAAAACTGCATAAACTTGATCATGTCATCCGCATCATATTAACAACATTGATATGTGTGAATTGTTGTTGCTTATAATTATTAAACATGCTCATGAGGATTTTCCG
>LR738709.1:322045846-322079322 GCA_902687465.1 Secale cereale
TTTGTTCCACTCATGCCGTTAGGAACCGTATAAACCGGTGTTATGTTCCTTGATTATGCGTTCCTAACACGGTTGGGGTGTATGGGACCCCCTTGATAAACCGCTAAGTGCTAAGTCTTTTCCAGCAAGTCCCAACATTGGTACTATTTGCCTAATAACTAATAAAACTTGCATGTGGACTAGCTATCCCTTTTATTTTAATTCAACCCCCCGGGCCAGTGCTCCACATGAGTGTTGGTCCGAAACGAGCAGACTGCGGGGCCACCTCAAGGAAACTTGAGGTTTGGTAAAAACCTGTAGGATGACTCATCCGGTCGTGTCCTGAGACTTAGATACGCGCGGCTACTATCAGGGTGTCGACACGCCGGGAGGATTTGCTGGATTAGCCTTACCTTAGTTCGGTTTAACTTGAGCACGGGATTCCGAGAATACTCGGGTCTTCCCACCTATGGAGTTGCGACTTCGCGTATCGTGGGCTTGTGATGGGCCAAGTTGGAACACCCCTGCAGGGTTTGAACTTTCGAAAGCCGTGCCCGCGGTTATGTGGCAGATGGGAGCTTGTTAATTCCGGTTGTAGATAACTTGACACAATGTTCAATACACTACCAGCGTGTGTACCGTGACTGTCAATTTCCGAATAGGGATTCGGGAGTTGAACACGGTGGGGTTATGTTTGACCGGCTTTAGTTAGGATCACTTCGTGATCATCTTTCGACCGATGCACTTCTCTTCTCGCTCTCTATTACGTAAGTTAGTGCTAGTTGTTGCTGCAGACTCTTGTTGTTCCTTCACCTCTCGTTCTTTCTTCAGCCTTACCCTCACCCAAGGCTTAAATAGTCTTGTTACCCGGGAACGGGATTGCTGAGTCCTCTGTGGCTCACAGTTACTTCACCACACCAGATGCAGGTTCAGCCGTGTACGATGCAGGAGCTGGTTCAGTGCTTCACCAGGAGCTCGATGAAGAGCGTGGCCGTTTGCTTGTGACGTTTCGATGTTCAGTAGTGGTTTCTACTAGGATTTGATCCTGACCTGTGGCTTTATGTTGTTTTGGTATCTTTCTTTTGGATCTTCACCCGTAGTCGGGTTGTGATGTTTTGAATGATGTTATGCTTATGTAATGTATTGTGTGAAGTGGCGAGTGTAAGCCAACTATCTCCTTTTGCAATTTAATCCCTCTTTTACATGAGTCATGCAAAGATACCAAACTTGAGATCATTCTAGGATGGGCTTATATCTTTAAGTCGTGCCTCGACACGTAGGAGATATAGTCCCATCCTGGGCATTACAGTGACCATGGCTTTGGCCGCCTTCAGCTCGGCGTCCTTGTCCTCCTCCTGCTTGGCTTCCTCCACCGTGGCCACCAGCCCCTTCAGGCGCTCCACCTCGGCCTGAAGCTGGCCCTTGTCGTCGGCCAGCTTGCTGCACTGCTGGTCCGCCTCGGCAAGAGCCCGCTGCGTCTCCACGACCTTGGCGGTTTCTGCCCGGAGCTACTCCACCTCAGCCTTGAGGCGGCTCTTGTCGCCCGCCAGCTGCCTCTGCAGCTGGCCGGCTTCGTCGAGCGCCTGCCGGGCTCCTGTCGCCTCCTGCCTCGCCCGCTCTACCGCGGTTGCGGAGGAAAGACTGAGAGACAAAGCACCACCCCAAAGACTCGCAAGAAAGAAAGGGAAAAGAAAAGGAAAAGTACCTGTCATGATGCGGAGCTCCTCCTCCTTGGCGGCCAGCTGCTCCTTGAGCCGCTCGTGCGCATCAAGAAGCCGGTTGAAGACACCGACCCGATAAGAGTCCAGTTGTTACAGAACGAAATGAGGATCAAGTAAAGAAGATAGCAATTTGAAGATTCGACCCAACTTCTACGTAGTTGGCCCGATTCTCGGGGACTACACCCAGTGGGTGCACTGGCGCGCCCCCAATAAGAAGAAACAAGCATCGGGCAGAAAAAGACTTACGAGCACGGCATCCTCCAGCTCCCGCGCCTGCTCCATCTTGGCCTGGGCATAGGACTGGACCCGGTCCTTCCGCCCTTGCAGGCGCCGGTTCACGATGGCCATAGCCGCCTCCTCCTGGGTCGGCGGCCCACAGAAGACCTCGCCGGCTCCGTGTCGTGACAGCAGTGGCCCAACGGCTTGGCAGCCCCTAGGCTGGAGCACCAGGGCATGCTCGCTGCTGGCCGCCTCCCCTGCGGCTGGCGTCCTCTCTGGCGCCGCCATCGTCGGCGCCCCCAAGACGGCGTCACCATCGTCTCCATCGGCCCCGCCCGCTCGTCGCATCGGCCCGCAGCGGGGTCCCGTCCTCGATGACCACGACCTACCGGTCGAGGTCCATCGTATCGGCACAGCCGCCCTGGCCGTGCCCCTTCCCCAACAACGGGATGAAAACCGTCGTCGCCACCATCGTTCCGGCTGGCATCTCCGACCACGCCGGCTCCTCACCGGCTCACGCCCACGCCTTCGCGGTCATGGTCCAAGCCTGGGTCGATGCCACCTCCAGCGCGGCCTCGGCCCGATCCCGGTCTTGCCAGGACCGGCCCTCCGTGTCGGACAGATCTAGACCAAGGTCCGGATCCGCCCACCCCTCCTCCTTGCCCAGGTCGACGGTACTGGACCGGCTCTTTCGGAACCCAGCACCCTCGGGGGAGGCGGCCTCCGCCGCCGCCTGCACCAATGAGACCGGCGATCTGAAGAATCAAGACAAATTAGCGAAGAAGGGCTCAACAGAGCCACCCGGCTCGAACCAAAGAAGAAACTCACCCCGGTAGCACCAGCACGGTGCGCCTCGACCGCTGGGTGACGCGCCTCCTCTTGGCGGCCGGCTTCACGCCCCCAACCGTGCTTGCTGCGCGCTTCGCGGGCGGAGCCAGCAGAGCAGTGCTGCCCTTCCCGTGCGGCCGGCTCGCCGCCGGCACCGTCCGAGACGACCAGGCTCTAGCCGCGCCACCACCTCGTCCTCCCGCCGCCGTCAACACCGCCCGGGACGACCCGGCCCCGGCCATGCCGCCTCCTCGTCCACTCGGTACTGCTACACCAACAACCCACGTCAGCACCTCCAGCGCCGTCCCATGGCTAACAACACACAAGAGAGAATAAATGGGTGCACCTACACGGCGCCCCGCGCTCGCCTCGACGGCCGCTCCCTCCCCTCTGTCGTGGGCCTCGGGCTCCTCCGAGGCGGCGCGCACCACCTGCGTTCCGTCCGGTCGTAAGGGTGTTGGATGGCATTCAGAAGCACCTCCCGCGTTGCGTCCGGACGAGTAAGGAGATGGGCGGCAGCAAAATACGGAGAGAAGGGACTCACCATCGGTGCCGGGTTCGCGCGACTGTACGGCACCTTTCCGTACTGCCAGTCATCCGGCAGGTTGGCCTTGGAGATGTCGTTCACCCGGCGCGCGACCTGGTCCGCCCTCAGCCGCAGATTCGACATGAGGACGGGGTCCTCGAGGCCAGTCATCTCGCCGATGAGATGAACGCGCCGCTGCAGCGGCAGCACCCGCCGAGCGATGAAGGCCGTGACGAGGTCGTTGCCGTCGAGCCCTTCCTGCTCCTTCATCACCACCACCCGCTCACACAGGTTGAGCACCGCCTGCGACGGCCGCTTGGGGTAGTACGACCAGTTCTGCTTCGCCCGTGGTGGCTCATCGACGAACGGCAGCGCATTAATGCGATCCGCGCCCAAGTTGCGGATACAGAAGGAGTGTTGCCACTTCTTGGCAGAGTCCTCCAGCGGCACCTTGGGGCGCTCGTCCCCTGGCCGTCTGCAGATGACGGCGGCTCCGCACTCCGACATCTCCTCGGCCTTCGGCCCCTGTTGCTTCAGGGAGAAGAGGCGCGCGAAGAGGTCGATGGAGGGCTCAACTCTGAGGTACGCCTCGCAGAGCTTGACGAAGCCCGAGAGCTGCACAATGGCACCGGCTCCAAGATGGTGGGGCTGGAGCCCGTAGAACTACAGAAACTCGTGGAAGAAATCACTCGCGGGCAGCCCGAACCCGCGCTTGAAGTGTGTGAAGAAGACCATGTGCTCCACGCCCTCGGGGCGTGGCTCCTTCTAGTCCCCTGGCAAGCGCACGGCGACCTCCGTCCCCGGCGGTAGGCATTTGGTGGTGCGGAGGTAGGACATATCGTCCTCCGTGATGGTCGAGCCCATCCAAGAGCCCAACGGCAACGCCATCGACAAGAAGCGTGGAAGAGAAAGAAGAAGGGGCCGTCCTCTGCTCGGAACAATGGGTGTCGCGGTGCGTGGCGATCGCAAGAAGCAGAGGAGGCAAGGAAAGGCAGGAGAGCGCGAGCGAGAATGATTTCCACCGCCCCCTCGGCCTAATTTATAACCTACAGTTCGAATATGGGGGAGTGGGGTCGATTGCGCCTGCCTCTCCCACTCCCCCTCAATAAATGCGCACGTACGTGCACAATAACTGCCCCGAGAAGGGTAACCGGTTTGCAGACACCGCAATAAATCCGCGCGCACGGGCCAAGGCTGCGCGACCACAGGCCCCAGCACGTCGCCCCGTCCCGTCGCGCGCGTGGCCTGTCAGGCCTCTCCGGCTTCCGGGCACCACATGGCACCCGCGCGAAACACAAAAGATCATTCAAGATTCGGCGGACTCCTCAGTTTCCCATCGTCGCCAAAACGCCGCAATCCGGCTTCCGGAAGCCGGCACACAGCGGGTGTTGCCTAGTTCGGCCTCAAGCTCGCCTCCAAAGAAAGGAAGCTGCAAAGGCCCTTTCACCCGAAGATGGCGAACCTTCACAGCTTCGGGGACTACTGTCGGGGGGATGAACCACACGCAGGCAACGGAAGCCGAATCCTTTTCAAAAACGTCGGGGCCAGCATCGCCCTGCAATCCGACTCTCACTTGGCCGGGTCACTCGACCCGGCCAGGACCCGTGATCCGGCAAGACTCTCTAGTCCGGCCGGCTCCCACGATCCGGCCCCAATGGCCCGCTCAGGGGATCCGGACCGGACACGCCAAGACTTCTCCAGCAAGCCAGACCAATCCGTGGCGTGCCCCCCAATTCGGCCATAGGTCAGCTTCCTTTCCATCCCAGCCGTACGATGGGACAAGACGCACCTACTGATGACCTAGGAAATAGTGCCTCACCCATGCCCCTAGTCAGCTGGGGTGTGGCTACAGTGTAATCATCATAGCCCATGACGCCGGCAGACGGTGACATGACGGAGCACGCTGTACCCGACTCAGCTCAGCCAATCCTTGGCAAATGACAAGACGGCACACAGTGTCCCCGTACCCGGCGGGCCCCGCACCCGGAGAACTCGGCGAGCCCTGTACCCGGCGGGTCCCAGCGCCGGCTTCCCGGACGATGATAATCCGGCCCCACGACCATGTAACATTACCATTGTATCCCTGGGGGGTTGGCCTATGTAAAACCCCCCAGATCCCCCATGCATGCGGGGGGCGAGAGAGAGAGATCAGCGAGACCTAGCATAGAACATGATAGACACACCTCGGGAGAAGAAGCCTAAGCCCTGGCCCGTCTTCCTCCTTCCACCACACAGCTCAAGGAGCAACTCTGTACTGGTAAACATCAACCACATTCGGCAGGATTAGGGGTGTTATCTCCCCGGAGAGCCCCGAACCTGGGTATGTATTGCATCCCACGCTCGCTCATACCAACCCCGCCTCTGGAGTCCGCCAGTGCCCTCGAGCCACCTCCTATCTTTAGCCATCCCTTGGCATCTGCCGTGCGCCCACAGTGACACACTTAAAATGTACCCTATCCGCACTCCAGCTGAAAGCCTAGCCGCATTCCAGTCCACTCCCTCCGCCCAGAATCTGTCGTCAATCTCGTACCTTCTCTGGCATGGTGGGCAACAGATCCGAGTCCTACACCTCCAGATTTGTTGACCCAAAGCACATTTCATGCAGCCTCTAGGAGGAGACGACCGTCCGCCTTGCGCTCCACAGCTTCTCGGAGTAGGCCGCCATACGACAATGCTCAGACTCCTTTCGTCTGCGATCCATTGCCTCCACCCAAATGGAGCATGGATCGGGTGCGAGGTGCGTCGTCACTCCCTCACTGGAGGTGGTGCGGTCCATCTAGTGATGTGCCAACGGATGGGCAACTGCTTCATTGGCGTGTTGACGCAGAGGTGAACGCATGGGCATCATCCGATGCAAATATTGGCGCGGCGTGTCTGTCGTGCGAGGCAGTGAGCACAGAGGCGGCATATGACGTTGGGAAGGCGTGGTCCATTCTCTGGCGCCCATATGGTGCACGACCACTCCGAGCTCCGCAAACTACGTCGTGGTGGACGTTGCCAGCTTCTCTTAGGATGGATCCATCATCGATCTCACGGCGACAGGCGACGTGCAAGCGACGGGTTCCGACGAGGAAGAGTAGAGCATGGGAGATGACAGCGCCTTGAGTCTCGTGAACCGGTTTGTATCCCATGTACTACTCTACCTCGCCGACAACCGGAGCAACACTTCCAGGGGTGCAGCCGGCCATCGGAGATGGACAAGGCAGAGTCGGATGGGCTCCGATTAAATAAGGTTTCACACTGCATGTCATAATATGAATTTGGTGGTTTGAAATAATGCTTGTGGTTGTGGAATCAAATTTTGTTATGATGTCCAACCATCGTCTACGAGTGTTTGGGGCCAGATTTTGGTGTTTGTGGTTGTAGATGCTCGGCAATGGCACAAGAGATGTAGCTCACTGTGCAATTTTACTAGTGCTATAATATTTTGCTCATGAGTTAGCATACCAGTTAGATCAACGTCCGACTATTATGTCCACTAGGATAGCTTGTCTTCTAAACCTTTTACTAGTGCTGCCGTGGATATAATCCTGACAGTACTACCGGGGTATGAAAGTAGGGGCAATCGTATCTATCTAAATATGCAGATGCGAGTACGCACAATGAATTATGCAGGTTCAAACCCTCGTTTGTGGAGATAACATCCTAGTCTTGCGTGGTGCTTTTGCTCTTGGCGTAGTTACAAAGTGAGACAGTTCAACCCAGATAAATCTTAAACATATCTATAATTTGTATTGTTTCATGCTATCATATTATTATTTTAATATATTTTAGATTATTTTTTGGACTAACTGATACATCTCCAACGTATCTGTAACTTTTGATTGTTCCATGCTATTATTTATGATGTTTTGGATGTTTAATGTGCTTTGTTATACACTTTTATATTATTTTTTGGACTAACCTACTAACCCAAAGGCCCAGTCCAGATTGCTATTTTTTGCCTATTACAGGGTTTTACAGAAAAGGAATATTAAACGGAGTCCAAACGGAACGAAACTTTGGGAGAGATATTTTTGGAGCAAAATACGCACGGGAGACTTGAGAACCACGGAGTAGGGCTGACGTGGCGTCCACGAGGGTGGGGGACACGCCCCCTGCCTCGTGGGCACCCCGTCTGGCCCTCGGTGCCCTCCTTCCTCCTATATATACCTACATACCCCGAAAACATCAAAAGAACAGAGAAAACCCTAGTTCCACCGCCGCAACCTTCTGTTCCCGTGAGATCCCATCTTGGGGCCTGTTCCGAAGCTCCGCCGGAGGGGGGATCTACCACGGAGTGCTTCTACATCATCATCATCGCCTCACCATGAGTTGTGAGTAGTTTACCACAGACCTTCGGGTCCATAGCTAGTATCTAGATGGCTTCTTCTCTCTCTTTGGATCTCAATACCAAGTTCTCCTCGGTCTTCGAGGAGATCTATTCGATGTAATCTCTTTTTGCGGCGTGTTTGTCAAGATCCGATGAATTGTGGGTTTATGATGAAGATTATCTATGAGAAATATTTGGTTCTTTTCTGAACTCTTTATGTATGATTATAATATCCTTGCAAGTCTCTTCGAATTATTGGTTTGGTTTGGCCTACTAGATCTATAGTTCTTGCAATGGGAGAAGTGCTTGGCTTTGGGTTCAATCTTGCGGTGTCCTTTCCCAGTGACAGTAGGGGCAACAAGGCATGTATTGTATTGTTGCCATCGTGGATAAAAAGATGGGGTTTATATCACTATGTTTGAGTTTATCCGTCTACATCATGTCATCTTGCTTAAGGCGTTACTCTGTTCTTATGAACTTAATACTCTAGATGCATGCTGGATAGCAGTCGATGTGTGGAGTAATAGTAGTAGATGCAGAATCGTTTCGGTCTACTTGTCTCGGACGTGATGCCTATATATAATGATCATGCCTAGATAGTCTCATAATTATTCTCTTTTCTATCAATTGCTCGACAGTAATTTGTTTACCCGCCGTAGAATATCGCTATCATGAGAGAAGCCACTAGAGGAAACTATGGCCCCCGGGTCTATTCTCAACATATCAATCTACAATCTACTTTACTTTTCAGCTTTTACTTTTTGTTCTTATATCCAAAAATTACCAAAAATATCAAACTATCATCTCTATCAGATCTCACTTTCGTAAGTGACCGTAAAGGGATTGACAACCCCTTATCGCGTTGGCTGTGAAGTTCTTATTTGTTTGTGCAGGTGCGAGGGACTTGCGCGTGGTCTCCTACTGGATTGATACCTTGGTTCTCAAAAACTGAGGGAAATACTTACGCTACTGTGCTGCATCACCCTTTCCTCTTCGAGGGAATACAATGCAAGCTTGAGAAGTAGCAAGAAGAACTTCTAGCGCCATTGCCAGGGAGGCTTACGCAAAAGTCATATACCAAGTACCTATAACAAACCCTTATCCTTCGCATTACATTTTTTTGCCTCTCGTTTTCCTCTCCCCCACTTCACCCTTGCCGTTTTATTTGCCCATCTTCTGTCGTGTGGTTATCGTTTGCCTGCCCTCATGTCTGAGATGGGGGAAGATTTTATCGAGAAGGGTAGTAATGTTGAGGGCAACGTCTATGTTGACAACCCGGATGAAACTACCACTCTACATATTAAGAAGTTCCGGGTTGGTAGTGGTAATATCATTGGAAAAGGAGTTCTTCAAGACTTATTTACTTGTGCCGGTGCTTTGCCCACTATGGGTGGCTCTATTCTTCACATAACTAGTAGCCTTGCGGGTGCTATATATATGCTTGTAGTTGAAATTGAAAGACAATTTATTCATATGGATCCCAATATTCTTCTGTTAAGCGTGCAACTACTATCTTTTTGGCTCATGAATTTAGATTTATCTTGAAAGAGGCAAAAGAAATCTTTGCTCATTACGGGGTAGATGCTGGCCGACCTCCCATAGGGGATATCTTATTTAATCAAGAAGACATAATGCGGTTGCGATCTTCTGATCATGTTGCTTTTAATGAAAACCTTAGAAAAAGGGTTCCTACGATGTCTTGGTTGATAGAATTTCTGAGTTGAATGATGATTTTGCTATTCAAAACAATGGGTTGGGCTTCTTCCTTGAGCGAAGGCTCATGACCTTCTGCCAAAAGAATGCCTATAATGATGAATTGGTTGTACACTATAAAGGGCCAAAAGAGGAACCTATTCCTCCAGAGCTTGATATGGGGGACTTTTGTCCCATTAAATTTAGCCCTTTTGATTACTTTTGCTTGCCACAAAGGAAACTTGCTGCTGAACGTAGGGAATATGAGATGAGTTTTCGCGATATATCGTATCATTATGGCATTCCCTAGATCTATCCTTGTATCGTCCCTAGCTAGGGGCGTAAAACGATAGCGCTTGTTGGGAGGCAACCCAATTTTATATTTTTTGTTTTTGCTTCTGTTTAGGAATAAATATTGCATCTAGCTTCTGTTTAGATGTTGTTTTGTGTTTTAATTAGTGTTTGTTCCAAGTAGAACCTTTGGGAAGACTTGTGTGAAGTTTATATGATCTTGCTGTGAAAAACAGAATCGTTACCGCTCGCTAGAATGGCCACCAGATTTTACTGGAGTGCACTATTTAGTTGATTCTTTTTGCAGATGATTAATAGACAAATTCCTCACGTTTACCAATTTATTTCAATTTTTTGGAGTTACAGAAGTATGCGAAAGCTACAGATTACTACAGACTGTTCTGTTTTTGACAGATTCTGTTTTGCGTGTGTTGTTTCCTTATTTCAATGCATCTGTGAGTAGTATTGGGAAGTATGAATCATAGAGAAGTTGGAAAACAGTAGGTTTAACACCAATATAGACAAAGAATGAATTCATTGCAGTACCTTTGAGTAGTGGTTTATTTTCTTATACTAACGGAGCTCACGAGATTTTGTCGAAGTTTTGTGTTGTGAAGTTTTCAAGTTTTGAGTATTGCTTTCGTGGACTATGGAACAATGAGTGGAAAGAGCCTAAGCTTGGGGATGCCCAAGGCACCCCAAGGTAAAATTCAAGGACAACCAAGAGCCTAAGCTTGGGGATGCCCCGGGAAGGCATCCCCTCTTTTGTCTTCATCTATCGGTAACTATACTTGGAGCTATATTTTTATTCACCACATGTTATGTGTTTTACTTGGAGCGTCATGTATAATTTGAGTCTTTGCTTGTTAGTTTTCCACAATTATCCTTTCTGGACACACCTTTTTGAGAGAGTTAAATATGGCCTAGGAATTGTTAGAACACTCTATATGCTTCACTTATATCTTTTGAGTTGAATAGTTTCTGCTCTAGTGCTTCACTTATATCTTTTGGAGCACGGTGGTGATTATATTTTGTAGAAATTGTTGATCTCTCATGCTTCACTTATACCCTTTTGAGAGTCTATTAAAACAGCATGGTAGTGTGCTTTGGCTATAAAACTAGCCTTCACATGATAGGCATCCAAGATCAATGTAGTAAAAACTTTCACACTAAGTGCATTGAATATGATGAGAAGTTGGATGCTTGATAATTGTTTTGAGATATGAGGATAGTGATATTAGATTCATGCTAGTGGAGTTATTATGAAATTGAGAAATGCTTGTGTTAAAGTTAGTGATTCCCGTAGCATGCACATATGGTGAACCGCTACGTAACGAAGTAGAGCATGAGGTATTTGTAGAGTGTCATCCTTTGTGTGGAGGTTGGGGGCGCGCGATGGTTAACTCCTACCAACCTCCCCCCTAGGAGCATGCATTGATTGCTTTGTTTTTATGACTCATAAATTTTTGCAATAAGTATATGAGTTCTTATGACTAATGTTGAGTCCATGGATATTACGCATTCTCACCCTTCCACCACTGCTAGCCTCTCTTATACCGCGCAACTTTCGTCGGTACCATACACCCACTATATATCCTTCCTCAAAACAACCACCATATATCTTCCTCAAAACAGCCACCATACCTACCTATCATGGCATTTCCATAGCAATTCCGAGATATATTGCCATGCAACTTTCCATCGTTCCGTTTATATGACACGCTTCATATTGTCATATTGCCATGCATGATCATGTAGTTGACATCGTATTTGTGGCAAAGTCACCATGCATAATTTTTCATACATGTCACTCTTGATTCCTCGCACATCCCGGTACACCGCCGGAGGCATTCATACAGGTCATACTTTGTTCTAGTATCGAGTTGTAATATCGAGTTGTAATTCAATGGAAGTGTGATGATCATCATTATTAGATCATTGTCCCATATGAGGAAAGGCTAAATAAAGAAAGCCCCTCCAAAAAAAGAAAGGCCAAAGAAAATAAGAAAGGCCCAAAAAAAATAAAATAAATAAAAAGGGACAATTGCTATTATCTTTTTCCACACTTGTGCTTCAAAGTAGCACCATTTTCTTCATGATAGAGAGTCTCATGTTTAGTCACTTTCATATACTAGTGGGAATTTTCATTATAGAACTTGGCGTGTATATTCCAACGACGGGCTTCCTCAAATGCCCTAGGTCTTCGGAGCAAGCAAGTTGGATGCACATCCACTTAGTTTCTTTTCTTGAGCTTTCATACATTTTTAGCTCTAGTGCATCCATTGCATGGCAATCCCTACTCACTCACATTGATATCTATTGATGGGCATCTCCATAGCCCGTTCATACGCCTAGTTGATGTGAGACTATCTCCCTCCTTTTTGTCTTCTCCACAACCACCTCTCTATTCCACATAGTGCTATGTCCATGGCTCATGCTCATGTATTGCATGAAAGTTGAAAGGTTTGAAAGAATAGAGTATGAAAACAAGTGCTTGGCTGAAACTGGGGTTGTGCATGATATGAATATTTTGTGTGATGAAGAGGGAGCATAGCCATACTATATGATTTTGTAGGGAGAACTTTCTTTAGCCATAGTATTTTGAGAAGACATGATTGCTTTGTTAGTATCCTTGAAGTATTATTATTTCTTATGTCAATATATAATTTTGTCTTGAATCTTTTAGATCTGAACATTCATGCCACAATTAAGAGAATTACATCGAAAAACTATGTTGGTTAGCATTCCACATCAAAAATCCTGTTTTTATCATTTACCTACTCGAGGACGAGCAAAAATTAAGCTTGGGGATGCTAGATACGTCTCCAACGTATCTATAATTTTTTATTGTTCCATGCTATTATATTATCTGTTTTGGATGTTTAATGGGCTTTATTATGCACTTTTATATTATTTTTGGGACTAATCTACTAACCCAAGGCCCGGTGCAAATTGATGTTTTTTGCCTATTTCAGTGTTTCGCAGAAAAGGAATATCAAACGGAGTCCAAACGGAATGAAATCTTTGCGGGGATCGTTTTTGGAACAAACCCAACCCAGAAGACTTGGAGTACACGCTAGGGAAGCCACGAGGTGTCCACGAGGCAGGAGGGTGCGCCCAGGGGGGTAGGCGCGCCCCCCATTCTCGTGGGCCCCTCATAGCTCCACCGACATACTTCTTCATCCTATATATACTCATATACCCTGAAAACATCAGAGAGCACCACGAAACCCTATTTCCACCGCCACAATCTTCTGTACCTGTGAGATCCCATCTTGGGGCCTTTTCCGGAGCTCCACCGGAGGGGGAATCAATCATGGAGGGCTTCTACATCAACACCATAGCCTCTCCGATGAGGTGTGAGTAGTTTACCATAGACCTTCGGGTGCATAGTTATTAGCTAGATGGCTTCTTCTCTCTCTTTGGATCTCAATACAAAGTTGTCCTCGATCTTCTTGGAGATCTATTCGATGTAATACTTTTTGCGGTGTGTTTGTCGAGATCCGATGAATTGTGGGTTTATGATCAAGATTATCTATGAACAGTATTTGGTTCTTCTCTGGATTCGTATATGCATGATTAAAATATCTTTGTAACTCTCTTCGAATTATCAGTTTGGTTTGGCCTACTATGTCACATCCCTAGTCAGTGCTTGCATGAGGACTAGCTAGAGTGTGCATCATGTTCACTTTCCATAGAAACTTGAAATGGGAATGACAGAAACCCCAGCACCCCTTTTCTAACAACTAGGATTTAATAAAATCTTTTCCAATGTACCCAAAATGCCCTTCAAAAATGTTCATCATCTTTGCCTTGGTCTTAAACCTCTGCCAAAAATGGTGCACAATTTTCTAGGACATCCAAAGGTCTCTGGATTAATTCATATTGTAATTGCATTTGGGCATTTAAATGCTATAAAATATTTTATGTGCCCAAATAATCATAAACTAAAATGTTCCATGTTGTTCATATTATATATAGTGGGCATGACTATTTTTATGATTTATAAAAATGTTCTAGCATTTTTATTAATTCAACAAAGTTGCAAAAGAAATAAAACAGAAAGAAAATATAAAAAAGAGAGAGACAGGGGGCAGCCCACTCACCTGGGCCACTTACCTGGCTGGCCCAGCGCGGCACAGCCCGCTGGCGCACGCCAGTCGTCCCCCTCCTCTCGCCAGGAGGACGGGGCGCGTGGCCGCGGCGTGCGAGCACGCGTCCGACCACCTCCTGCCTGGCTGCCTGCGTCCCCCGGCGCCTCGACGCCCCTAGGCGTCGCCACGCAGCCCCTGGCCCCCTCTCTCACTCTCCCCCGTGTCTTCCCCCTCCTCTTTCCCTCTCCGCCGAGCTCCACCGAGCGGGCTCGTCGCCGCCGTTCGCTGCCACCGCGCCCTAAGCCACCCCCTCGCCTCCCCGACGCACCCATCGGCTCTGCCGCATCGCCCTGAAGCTCCCCACCGACGCATACGACGCCAGAAGCCCCGTAGCGCCGTCCTCACCATCGTCTTCAACCTTCGGCACCGGAGATCGTCGCCGCCCGACATTCCCCAAGCCCGCGTCGACGCCCTCTGCGACCGCTGTGAGCTCACGCATCGAACCCCCCTCTCACCGGGCTCGATTACGTCTCGTAGCCGCCGTCCCGCAAGCACACGAGCTCACCACCGGCGTCCTCGTCGCCGCCGTCCTTCTAGTGATCTTTAGACACGCCCGAGCACTTCACCGTGCTCCTGACCTCACCAGGATGCCATTGAGCCCTTCCCCTTGCTCGGCCATGCCCCACAACGCTTAACCCGATGATGCCCGAGCTCCGGCCGCCGCCACGAGCTCTACTCCGGCGAGCTCCAGCCACCCTAGCTCCAGCCACCACCACCATTAGATGCGCAAGAGCTCTAGCTCACCATAGGACCAAACCCCGTTGCAAACCGCAGCCTGTAGCGCCATTCCGAGCAACTCCCGCGAGTCACCGCTGCGCGATTTGGTCGCCGCCGGCCAAACTCCGGCGGGCTGACATGGCCTGTTAGTTAGGAGCTAATGGTGTTTAGTTTAAACTCCACAGCCACTGATAGTGGGCCCCACCGCGTGGTCAAACCCAGTCAACTCCAGTTTTGACCGGAATTAGCCTCTGTGACACTGACATGCGGGACCCACCAGTCAGGTTTGACTTGGACCAGGTCTGTTGACCTGCTGACGTCAGCATGATGTCATGCTGACGCAGTAAATGATTTTCTAGGATTATTTGATTTAAAACAATTCAGGAAATTCTAGAAAATGCTCTAAACTTCAAAAAATCATATAAAATCAACAGTAGCTCAGATGGAAAAGATTTATATATGAAAATTGATCAGAAAAATCCAATCTTTCCAATGGCACTTGTTTCAGGCATGTTTGAGCAAGTTAACCTTGCTGTTCACTTTAAAACATGATAATGCACTTTAATAAATAATTGTTTGGGTTTCAATTTGAATCTTTGATTCAAATGGGCTCAAACCCTTCTGTTTATAGATGCATTAGCCCAAAACACATGCATCTTGCCATATCATGAGCATGCATCATATTGTTGCATTTGTTTGCTTATTGATTGTATCGCCGGTGTTCTCCGTGTTAGGTCCTGCTCCCGAGGATACTTCTGCGTATCCAGCTGAAGAGCAGTACCCGACAACCACTCTGTCAGGCAAGCAACCATTGATCATTCCGATACAAACCCATCTTCTCGCTCCTGCTCTCTTTTACTGCATTAAGGCAACATCATGTGAACTGCTACTTGTTGCGGTAGTTGAACCCTATTCCCTTGCATGACCTGTCATTGCCAAAGTAAATAGTTGAAACCCACTAGCATGTGTAGGAGTTGATTGAGCCATGTGATGTGTGATCCACCATGCTATTTGTTTATGTTGCCTGCTATGCCTAGAGTTGTGTCAGGTCTGGTTCATCTGGTAGATGGATCAGAGTGAAATGATCATACTCGGTAAAGAGAGGGAAGTGTGGAACATGTTTGGTAAAGGTATCGATGAAAGGCCATGTAGGAGTACGTGGTGGGTTGTTTCATTTGAACCGTCCATAGGACCCGAGATCTGTATGTGTGATTCAAGTTACAGCTACTACCACGCATTGGGCTTCGGGCGCTCCAAGCCCTCTCGACTTATTAACTGCCCTTGTCCTCTGTCCAGGAGTTGCAATTAGTTTCTGGTGTTTGTAGTCTACTGGTGGTCGTGCACAGCGCTGACCCTCGGGGTGGGCTGTGATGCGGCAGGTACGTGGCCGGGTGTACCGAGCGCCCGTTTGGTGACTCGGGAACCCTGTACACATCGTTTGGGGCCGTGAGAGAGACCCCGGCCAGATCTCCCCATGGATGGAACCCAAATAGGCGATAAACCTGGACTAGGGACTTGTGTAGTTAGTTAGGTCGTGGCCGACACCCTCGCTGGGCTTGCGCTTGAAGGTTGCCGAGTACATGTCGAGTAAACGGCGATAAGTGGTGGAAGCGTGTGTGAAGAAGTACACCCCTGCAGGGTTGCCAATCTATTCGAATAGCCGTTGTTCGCGGTACGGACTACTTGGTTACTTATACAGTTCATAGACAAGTTGATGGATACTACTAAAAGCCTCAAGACAAGTGTGAGTGTCGTGGATGGCCCTTCCGTAGGATGACGGAAGAGGATCCATGGTGGTGTATTGTTGTGGTGAGTAGAGGACTCGTGTACGTAGTCTTATCTTGCAATCTGTTGAGAGTCGTAGTATAGGTTAGCCAAGAGTCGAAGCTGGCTTGCTGCTACGAACTCCACTACCCTTGCTGATAATGATGCATGTATGATAGGTTCTGTTGTAAGACTTGCTGAGTACCTTTGTACTCATGTTTGCTTAATAACTGTTGCGGAGGAGAACCCTGCCCCTTCTCATGGGTTCTACATAGACGTTGACGTCGACGAGTAGCTTGCTGCCCAGATGGAGATCCTGAGCTTGTGAAGGGCCTTGTAGATAGTCAGGCTACACCAAGCCTGATTCATTTTCCAAGTTGTCTGTACTCAGACATGTTAGCTTTCGATTGTGCTTGTATGATTGTATGACTTGAGTGTTGGGTCATGTGACCCCTGCCTGTATGGATATGTTATGTATGGCTCTTCGGAGCCTCTTAAATAAAGTACTTTGAGTCATAGAGTTCTGTTGTGATACAATGTTGTATTTGCACATATTGAGCATATTGTGTGGATGATTGAAATGCTTAGTATGTGTGGGATCCGACACCTAGTTGTTTTCCTTTGGTAGCCTATCTTACAGGGAAATGCCTCCTAGTGCTTCCACTAAGCCTTGGTAGCTTGCTATTGCTCGGAACACGTAGGCTGGCCGGCATGTGTCCTTCTTCGTTCCTGTGTCTGTCCCTTAGGGGAAATGTCACGCGTTGTTCCTTTAAGTCCATGTAGCTTGCTACGACTTGGGTTCATACACGTTCATTGCTGGGTCATGAATGCCTGTCTCTGTAATTTAGTGCCACTTTTGGTTTATAACTAGCCATGTCGGCCCGGGTTGTCTGTCATATGGATGCTAGCGACACTATCATATACGTGTGCCAAAATGCGCAAACGGTCCCGGGCCAGGTAAGGTGGCACCCGCGGGGATACCGTGCGTGAGGCCGCAAAGTGATATGACGTGTCACAAGCTAGATCGGTGTGACTTAGGATCGGGGTCCTCACATACTAGATTGATCTTTCTTGCAATAGGAGAAATGCTTAGCTTTTGGTTCAATCTTGCGGTGTCCTTTCCCAGTGACAGCAGGGGCAACAAGGCATGTATTGTATTGTTGCCATCGAGGATAAAAAGATGGGGTTTATGTCATATTGCATGAGTTTGTCCCTCTACATCATGTCATCTTGCTTAAGGCGTTACTATGTTCTTATGAACTTAATACTCTAGATGCATGCTGGATAGCGGTCAATGTGTGGAGTAATTGTAGTAGATGCAGAATCGTTTCGGTCTACTTGTCACGGACGTGATGCCTATATACATGATCATGCCTATATATTCTCATAACTATGCGCTCTTTTATCAATTGCTCGACAGTAATTTGTTCACCCACCATAGAATATGCTATCTAGAGAGAAGCCACTAGTGAAACCTATGGCCCGCGGGTCTATCTTCCATCATATTAATCTTCAGTCAATTAGCTATCTTTTATTTTGCAATCTTTACTTTTCAATCTATACAACAAAAATACCAAAAATATTTATCTTATTTTCACTATCAGATCTCACTTTTGGAAGTGGTCGTGAAGGGATTGACAACCCCTTTATCGTGTTGGTCGTAAGGTTCTTATTTGTTTGTGCACGTATAAGGGATTTGAGTGTAGTCTTCTACTGGATTGATACCTTGGTTCTCAAAAACTGAGGGAAATACTTACGCTACTATGCTCCATCACCCTTTCCTCTTCGAGGGAATACAACGCAAGCTCGAGAAGTAGCACTAACCTATTAATTTAATGCCCAGTGTTAGTTCATGTTTATATATGTTTTTGGTTTACAGGAAATCAATATCTACGGAGGTCAAAATAACTTGTCATATTAGGGCATGTTCAACGCGGACCCGCAAATTTGTTCCTCCATCCGTCTGCGGATAGGAGGAGACCAGTCCGCAGGCACTAATGCGTGAGCCTGCCATCCAACGCTACGCTACTTCTTGAGTTTGCGTAGTTTTTTCCCTTGTAGAGGAAATGGTGATGCGGCAAAGTAGAGATAATTATTTCCCTTAGTTAAGAACCAAGGTATCAATCCAGTAGGAGGAACACACAAGTCACCAATAGTTGCACCTACACAAACAAACAAATACTCTCACCCAAAGCGATAAATGGGTTGTCAATTCCTTCACGGTTACTTGCAAGGATGAGATCTGATAGAAATAGGTATAAAAGATAAATAAAAGTGCAAAATAAAGTAAATATAAATAAATTTCAGCAATATATTTTTGTGTTTTTATGTTTGTAGATCTGAAAATAATATGATAAAAAATAGACCCGGGGGGCATAGTTTTCACTATAGGCTTCTCTTTTCAAAGAACGCATACGATGGTTAAACAAATTACTATTGAGCAATTGATAGAAAAGCGAATAATTATGATGATATCCAAGGCAATGATCTTGAATATAGGCATCACGTTTGTGACAAGTAGAACTCATGCATGCATCTACTACTATTACTCCACACATCGACCGCTATCCAGCATGCATCTAGTGTATTAAGTTAACAAGAACGGAGTAATGCCTTAAGTAAGATGAAATGATGTAGAGGGATCGATTCAATCCATATGAATAAACCCCATATTTTTATCCTTAATGGCAGCAATACAAATACGTGCCTCGATACCCCTTCGGTCACTGGGTGAGGACACCGCAAGACTGAAACCATTACAAAACACATCTCCCATTGCAGAAAAATCAATCTAGTTGGCCAAACCAAATCAATAGATCAGAGAGAAATACAAAGCTATCTTAATCATGCATAAAAGAGTTGAGAGAAGACTCAAATAATATTCATAGATAATCTGATCATAAACCCACAAATCATCGGATCTCAACAAGCGCACCGCAAAAAAGATTACATTAAATAGATCTCCAAGAACATCGAGGAGAACATTGTATGGAAGATCAAAGAGATAGAAGAAGCCATCTAGATACTAGCTATGGACCCGTAGGTGTGTGGTAAACTACTCACACATCATCAGAAGGACAACAAGGTTGATGCAGATGCCCTCCGTGATCGAATCCCCCTCCGGTGGAGTACCAGCAAAGGCCTCCTGATGGATCTCACGAGGGCGGAAACTTGCGGCGGCAAAAAAGTATTTTTGGTGTGCCCTCTCATGTACGGGGAATATTTGGGTATTTATAGAGCAAAAATTAGGGTTGTAAGTGCCACGAGGGCCCACAAGCTCATGGGGCTCGCCCTACAGGCTTGTGGCCATCCCGTGGGTGTTTTGGCCTCCTCCCAATGGTTCATGGGTGTCTTCTGATCCAAGTACAATCCTTAGAAATTTTCGTTCTGTTTGGACTCCGTTTGGTATTGATTTTTTGTAGAAGACAAAAACAAGAAAAGACAACAACTGGCACTAGGCACTAGGTTAATAGGTTAGTCCCAAAAATTAATATAAAATATCATAAGAATGCATATAAGACATCCAAGATGGATAATATTATAACTAGAAACAATAAAAAAATGATATATACGTTGGAGACCTATCAAGCATTCCCAAACTTAATTCCTGCTCATCCTTCTGTAGGTAAATGATAAAAACAGTTTTTTGATGTGGAATGCTACCTAACATGTTTATCATGTAATCTTTCTTTATGTAGCGAGCATATTAGCCTCCTCTTGTTTGACGCTAAAATCCTGCAATGCTTGTTGTTGCAACAGAAAGTATGCATGTGAATTCTGCAGGGACTTCCTCAGTCCTTCGACTTCTTGTTGCAGGACAGCTGATCGATGTCTTTCAGCTTGTAGTTGAGACTCAAGAAACCGAACTGATTCAGACAGAACGTTCGAAGAGCTTGTGCCAGCGCTAGTGGCCAGTAACTCGAACAGTGCATCAAGAGAGGACTTTGGGGTTGTCTCACTGTCTCCAAGATAGTTTTCCTTATCTGTTTTATCAGCTTTGTTGGAGACCAACAAGGCTATCTCGCTATCCTGAACCTTATCTGCATTACTTCCTTTGCCATTGCTTAGTAAGGTAACCTTCTCCAATATTCTGTCAGCATTCTAAAAGAAGAACTAATGAGACACATAACATGTTTAGCATGTACTCCCTCCGTCCCAAAATAAGTGACTCAACTTTGTACTAACTTTAGTACAAAGTTAAGTCTCTTATTTTGGGACGGAGTGAGTAGTATATGAAACTCATTTTGGTGGACCAGTTCGATAGTAAGGTGGATATGATTAAACAATGTTCTATTGCAAAGTAGTACATAATAAAAGCATCAAACAAACATATATGTATGTGCTATGGTCGCTGCATTGTCTTACCAAAATAAACTAGAGACACAGTTCAAATCATATCAGTTCAAAGTAGCATTGCAAGAATACAAGTGTGGGAAACTACATGGCACAACAAGATTTCAGATGGGTACCACGGTATACATGTACAACAACACTACTGGCTATGTTTTGATGCTTGTAATGTGCATGATATGAGAAGATAACTATATACACAATTGAAATTGGAATCAATATAGAGAAATTTAGAAGAGCAAACCAGTTAAAGAAACATGTTTAAACATATATGTTTTGCCACTGGTGTTTCCATTGGATCCTTCAATTTGAAAATAAGTTTGTATGAGTAAATACAGTGGTACAAGAGCAAAGCAATGTGCACCATACCAATGGAATCTTACCAAAGAACAGTTGTTCTTCAGGTTTAGCACTTGTTCTACAAGAAAATAGTATAATAAGACGCAAGCATATATTACTTCAAAATGAAAAATGATCTCATAGACCCTACATATTCTTGGTTCTGGACCAGTACAGAACAAGACGTTCCCAATCATCATCCCATAAATGTGTCATAGGAGAAAGTAAGGGAATTTGATGAGTGTCCTTGCCAGTGAAGTACGTTTTCTTCAGGTAATTCTAATACTGCCACAAAGCATTTTAGAAGATAACACATGTTACCTCATCCTGAGTTTCCAAATTGGTCATTCTCTATAGAGAAAAATGGAAACATTTATTGTATTATAACCAGAAGGGAGGTAGAAATTATGGGACAAAGAAAAGTAATTGCCATGAATAATATTACTTACACATAACTCCTGGACGAACACCCGCAACTGGCTTTTCCCTTCATCTTCAGTATAATATTTCCATGATGGGAAGATACACACATGGGATTTAACAACATCAAATGTTATAGACACTAAACTATGAATGACTAGTTGTGCTTCGTCAACAGGAATAGGTGTACTGACTAGTGGAGTTTGGGTTCGCCGTGGTGATCCTGGCACTTTGGGCACTAGAGCGGCCTTACTAACTGCTCTTGTTTGGGAGCTCTATGGTGGAGATGGTGTTGTGTCAACTGGAACTAGGTTACTATCGGCTCGGGTTGGGGTTAGATTGGGTGAAGCTGGTTCTTTGTCCATCGGAGTAGGGGTGCAATCTGTGAGAGTCCAGGTTGTGTGTGGTAGGGATGTTTCTTGTGCATGTACAACCGGGGTGCTATCTCCATCAACAAGCATCACCATATTATTTGAAGACTATGTTTTTATTCTGCTAGATACTGCCATCACCCCCTACAATTCAAATGGATGACAAATAAGAAAAATAGTTGAATGTACACACATTGTATGAGAGACATATGCAATAGATAGTGAGGAAAAAAGAGGGCATGAAATAGTTCACATGTATATTGTTTACCTAAAAAGGATAGCATGACATAATTTCACATATATGATGTGTATCTAAAATGGATAGCATGACATAATTCAAAGATATGATGACTAACAAAATAGGATGGCATGAGATAATTATATGATGTCTTTCGTAAACAGGTTCACATGACATAAATCACGTACATGTTATCCAAGTAATCAGGATGGCATGATATAATTCACATATGTGCTTTATATACTAAGCAGATGGCATTCACATGTATAATATCTGAAATAAGAACATGGTGTTGAATATTTTGTATATGATGTCTAAAGTATGTAATGCAAGACACCATATGCATGATATGAGCTGTATAACCCTGCCAAGTTAGAGCATACACCAAGGGGGGAGTTGGACTGGTCATCTATCTCTGAATTCATCTCTAAGGAGCTATCTGGACCCAACAAGAGATCTACTTCGACAGGTAGCACTGTGTGCTCTCAAGACCATGTTTTCACTCCGGATTTTTCCATCACCCTCTCAAATGGCTTATTCACAAGAAGATTAGTTGAATGTACAAACATTGTCGATAAATGGAAATGTAATAAGAAAAATAGGAATGGCAAGATATAATTCAAATATATGATGCCTGGCTAAATAGGATGGCATTGCATATTTCACATATATTATGGCTGGCTAAAAAAGATGAGATTGCATAATTTACATATATGATATAGAAGCTAAACATGTGGCATTACATAACATGTCTAAACTAAGCAGGTGATATATATGATGTTGAAATTAAGCAATGCAAGGAAACATATGCATGATGTCACCAACATACATCATCATCGCAAGTTAGAGCAAACACCTCGGGGGGTAAATAGGAGTGGTCAGCTCCCTCTGAATCCACCGCTGAACATCTATCTTCCTCTGGATTACAATGTGGAGAAGGGGCGGGGGTTGCCATTGCACCCACACTGGAGTGATGTCTGCATGACATTGTATTGCTGCGCAAAACTCTTCTCTTTTTCTCTACATGCTCAGCATGACAGTGTACAATAACTGACATGCATACAAAAATAAAATAATGATATTTTGTAAGGAGAGCATGCATAAATCTAGAGTGATGGTAACAACCAGTTGATAGATCCAAAAATAATGACATCACGCTTATGATAGCTTTAATTTAATAGAAAGATATATGATGATTGCTTTACTATTTGATTTCCACCCAAGATGAACAACATAGACATACCCTAGGTGAACCCGATAATAAACATGGATACAATTCATTGCTGCCTCAATATGTGCCCCACAAGCATTTTAAAACTCAAGATTCAACATTAATTTGGATGTGACTTATTGTCTAAGAGGTGAACATGATGATAAAGTAGCAAGTAGTATTAAGCAATGCACAACGTAAGTAGAAACAAAAGAGTGCAACCTCTCTTGCAGACTTGTGTATTCCTCAGGATCATCAGCTGAGTCGATGATGGTAATGCAGTTGCGGTGGCTGCCGACTGCGGGGAAGGAGATCTGAGGTGGCGAAAGACAATTAGGAGTCGTGATGCTGGTATGGTGGATGCTTTTGTCGATGTAGCAGCTCAGTTGAGGCAGACGACGACGCGGTAGGAGCAGGATAAACCACACAAAGTTTTCTTCGACACCTATCTGTAACTGAACTAATTCTGGAAGGTCTCCTTTGGCTTGCATGATTCGAAAAATGCAGGGATAGGAAAAACACCGGAATATGATAGGAATGCACTTGGGAAACAGAGCATTTGTAAACACGTGATTTCTGTCAACTTGGATGTTTGGTTCAAAGGAATTGGAAGAGCATAGGAATGCAAAGAAACATGGCCAAATTAAAGTCAAACCACATGAAAATGTGTATAGTTGGAATGTTATTCTGCCACTAATGCACTTAGTCTTGTTTTCATTCTTAGGATTTTGATAAGTAGGTCCAGGTGGATGTTTTGCTCCATTCTTTTCAACCAAATTCATAAATAATTGAATAGTAGAGTACAATGGGAAAATTTCCTATTGCTATGTTTTTCCTTCAATTTTTCCTTTCAACCAAAATAGCCCTAAGGGATCGACCTGAATGTGGAGTAACAAGTGATGGGACAAGTGTACAACCTCTTACGCGTAGCCGTGTCGACCTTAGCATCATTGGGTTGGTCGCCGAAGAAGTTGCCGCAGAGGTGGCTGTCAGAGGTGTGGAAGATCTGAGACATCTGTCGACGGCGTCGAGGGTACTGCTCTGTTGTGATGGATGGTTCCATCATTGGAGCAGCTCTGGCGAGTTGTACAACGTCGAGGCTGAAGCAGTACAAGACATACACTGTTAATCTCAAGTGGAATTCTAATAGCATATCCAATAGATGATTTAAAATACATACACTAGCAGATAGCAGCTGGAGCAGCAGCACCTGGAGTAGAGCCACAATAGCAAGTCGTGTAGCTGCAGTAGCCCACGTACCATCGTCAGCAGCGCGAGCGAGAGGAAGAGCAGAGCAGCAGCGTGAGCAAGCGTGCATGAGCCGGCGCAGCAACTCATGTAACTATAGCAGCCCGTGCACCAGCATCAACAACGCGAGCGAGAGCAAGAGCAGAGAATCAGCACGAGCGAGAGGAACAACAGAGCATCATCATGAGCGAGCGAGAGCCGGAGCAACAACAATAGTAACAGCTTTGACTGGTATGGCCGCCGTTGCCAAGGAGCCTCGCACTGGGGAGAGCCGCCATAGAGGATGTTTCCGCCAACAAGGGAGCTGCCCCATGGGGGTGCGAGATCACCGGCGATGCCGTGAGCTCAGTAAAGGAGAAGGTGTGATGCGATGAGTGTACAACCTCTTTGGTGGCGCCGAGTAGGCCTCGGCTTCGTCCGAGGAGTCGGTGAGGACGTTGCGGTTCTGGTGGAGCAAGTAAAGGCAGCGCTGTGGGGATGAAGCAGTTGTGATAGATGAGGCGATCGTTGTAGTAGCTCCTTGGAGGTGGAGGACGGGGCGGTTGAACTGGATGGACAATGAGATCGATGACGGATCCTCATCCGGGGCGGTGGATGAGAAGCGTCGAGCTGTTTTGGTGGACGACGTCGTTGGGGAAGAGGATCTGGCTAGGCAGCGGTGGGGTGGCGTACAGAGGGTGGGGTTTTGCGGCTGGAGCAGAGAGGTTATGGCGGCTTAGGTTTTCAAATGGCGACAAGAAGGTGATGGGAGGGGGAACCATGACTTAGGGACGCGCTTGTCCAAAATGTAGGGTGTGTTACAAAAGTACCCCACTGATTTTGAACTAGCGGCCCTTTCGGCTCAGGGTTAAAACGGGGATTTCGTGTGTCGGGATTTGGCAGCAAGAGGGAGTTTTCATGCGCATTGTAATTGTTGGGGAACGTAGCATAATTCAAAAAATTTCTACGCTTTCACCAAGATCCAACTATGGAGACATCTAGCAACGAGCAAGTAAGAGTGCATCTACATACCGTTATGTAGATCGCGTGCGGAAGCTTTCAACGAAGTGTGGATGAAGTAGTCGAACTCTTCACGTTCTTCGTCACCGATGATCTAGCGCCGAACGGACGGCACCTCCGCGTTCAACACACGTACGGTGCAGAAACGTCACCTCCTTATTGATCCAGCAAGGGGGGAGGAGAAGTCGTCAGAGATCCGGCAGCACGACGGCGTGATGACGGATGCAGTGGAGATCGCAGCAGGGCTTCGCCGGGCGCCCTGCGTTGGGAGTATGGGGTGTGACAGGAGGGGGAGAGGCGCCAGGGCTTGGGTGTGGCTGCCCTCTCCCTCCCCACATATATATAGGGGCCAGGGGGTGTGCCTGGACCCCCTGCAGATCCAATCTGCAAGGGGGCGGCGGCCAAGGAGGGTTCCTTGCCCCCCAAGGCAAGTGGAGCCCCCCTCCCCCTTAGGGTTTTAACCCTAGGCGCATGGGGAAGTGGGCCCCCTAGTGGGGCGCCAGCCCTGAGGGCTGGACACTTCCCCTTGCGGCCTAGGGGCCCCACCGGGATGGGTGGCCCCACCCGGTGGACCCCCGGGGCCCCTCCGGTGGTCCCGGGACGCTCCCGGTGACCCCCGGAGATCACCCGTTGGCCGAAACTGGACTTCCTATATATCAATCTTTACCTCTGGACCATTCCGGAACTCCTCGTGACGTCCGGGATCTCATCCGGGACTCCGAACAACTTTCGGGTTTCCACGTGCATTTATCTCTACGACCCTAGCGTTACCGAACCTTAAGTGTGTAGACCCTACGGGTTCGGGAGACACGTAGACATGACCGAGACCACTCTCCGGTCAATAACCAACAGCGGGATCTGGATACCCATGTTGGTTCCTACGTGTTCCTCGATGATCTTCATCGGATGAACCACCGTGTCAAGGATTCACTCAATCCCGTATGTTATTCCCTTTGTCCATCGGTACGGTACTTGCCCGAGATTCGATCGTCGGTATTTCCGATACCTTGTTCAATCTCGTCATGGCAAGTCTCTTTACTCGATCCGTAATCCATCATCCCGTGACTAACTACTTAGTCACATTGAGCTCATTATGATGATGTCTTACCGAGTGGGCCCAGAGGTACCTCTCCGTCATACGGAGTGACAACATCCCAGTCTCGGTTCGTACCAACTCAACAGACACTTTCGGAGATACCCGATGCGTACCTTTATAGCCACCCAGTTACGTTGTGACGGTTGGCACACCCAAAGTACTCCTACGGCATCCGGGAGTTGTACAACCTCATGGTCTAAGGAATAAATACTTGACACCGAAAAGCTTATGCATTACGAACTAAACGATCTCGTGTTATGCTCAAGTTTGGGTCTTGTCCATTACATCATTCTCCTAATGATGTGATCCCGTTATCACTGACATCTCATGTCCATGGTCAGGAAACCGTGACCATCTGTTGATCAACGAGCTGGTAACTAGAGGCCTACCAGGGACTCATTGTGGTCTGTGTATTCACACATGTATCGTTGTTTCCGTACAATACAATTCAAGCATGAATAACAGACAATTATCATGAACAAGGAGATATAATAATAATGCTTTTATTATTGCCTCTAGGGCATATCTCCAACAGTCTCCCACTTGCACTAGAGTCAATAATCTAGTTACATTGTGATGAATCGAACACCCATAGAGTTCTGGTGTTGATCATGCTTTGCCCGTGAAAGAGGTTTAGTCAACGGGTCTGCTACATTCAGATCCGTATGCACTTTACAAATATCTATGTCTCCATCCTGAACATAATTCCGGATGGAGTTGAAATGGCGCTTGATGTGCTTAGTCTTCTTGTGAAACCTGGGCTCATTGGTAATAGCAATAGCACCAGTGTTGTCACAGAAGAGAGTCATCGGGCTTGACGCGCTTGGAATGACTCCTAGGTCGGTGATGAACTCCTTCATCCAGACTCCTTCCTGCGCTGCTTCGGAAGCAGCTATGTACTCCGCTTCACATGTAGATGCTGCCACCACGCTTTGCTTGCAACTGCACCAGCTGACTGCCCCTCCATTCAAAATATACACGTATCCGGTTTGTGACTTAGAGTCATCCAGATCTGTGTCGAAGCTAGCATCGACGTAACCCTTTACGACGAGCTCTTCGTCACCTCCATAAACGAGAAACATATCCTTAGTCCTTTTCAGGTACTTCAGGATGTTCTTGACCGCTGTCCAGTGTTCCGTACCGGGATCACTTTGGTACCTCCCTACCAAACTTATGGCAAGGTTCACATCAGGTCTGGTACACAGCATGGCATACATGATAGAACCTATGGCCGAGGCATAGGGAATGACACTCATCTTTTCTCTATCTTCTGCCGTGGTCGGCGACTGAGTCTTACTCAATCTCATACCCTGCAAAACAGGCAAGAATCCTTTCTTTGACTGGTCCATATTGAACTTCTTCAATATTTTGTAAAGGTATGTACTTTGTGAAAGACCAATGAGGCGTCTTGATCTATCTCTATAGATTTTGATGCCTAATATGTAAGCAGCTTCTCCAAGGTCCTTCATTGAAAAACTTTTATTCAAGTAGGCCTTTACATTTTCCAAGAATTCTATATCATTTCCCATCAGCAATATGTCATCCACATATAATATGAGAAATGCCACAGAGCTCCCACTCACTTTCTTGTAAATACAGGCTTCTCCATAAGTCTGTATAAATCCAAACGCTTTGATCACCTCATCAAAGCGAATATTCCAACTCCGAGATGCTTGCACCAGCCCGTAGATCGAGCGCTGGAGCTTGCATACTTTGTTAGCGTTCTCTGGATCGACAAAACCTTCCGGTTGCATCATATACAACTCTTCCTTGAGGAAGCCATTAAGGAATGCTGTTTTGACGTCCATTTGCCATATCTCATAATCATAGAATGCGGCAATAGCTAACATGATTCTGACTGACTTCAGCATTGCTACGGGAGAGAAAGTCTCGTCGTAGTAAATCCCTTGAACTTGTCGATAACCCTTAGCGACAAGCCGAGCCTTATAGATGGTCACATTACCATCCGCGTCTGTCTTCTTCTTAAATATCCATTTATTTTCTATGGCGTGCCTATCATCAGGCAAGTCCACCAAAGTCCATACTTTGTTTTCATACATGGATTCTATCTCGGATTTCATGGCTCCAAGCCATTTATTGGAATCTGGGCCCGTCATCGCTTCTTCATAGTTCGAAGGTTCACCGTTGTCTAACAACATGATTTCCAGGACAGGGTTGCCGTACCACTCTGGTGCGGAACGTGCCCTTGTGGACCTTCGAAGTTCAGTAGTAACTTGATCTGTTTCTTCATGATCATTATCATTAACTTCCTCCCTTGTCGGTGCAGGCACCTCAGGAACAGTTTCCTGCGCTGCGCTACTTTCCGGTGCAGGAGGGGTGACTGTCACCTCATCAAGTTCTACTTTCCTCCCACTCACTTCTTTCGAGAGAAACTCTTTCTCCAGAAAACATCCATTCTTGGCAACAAAGACTTTGCCTTCGGATCTGTGGTAGAAGGTGTACCCAATTGTTTCCTTTGGGTATCCTATGAAGACGCATTTTTCCGATTTGGGTTCGAGCTTTTCAGGTTGAAGTTTCTTGACATAAGCATCGCAACCCCAAACTTTCAGAAATGACAGCTTCGGTTTCTTGCCAAACCAAAGTTCATACGGAGTCGTCTCAACGGATTTCGACGGAGCCCTATTTAAAGTGAATGCGGCAGTCTCTAAAGCATAACCCCAAAAAGATAGTGGTAAATCGGTAAGGGACATCATAGATCGCACCATGTCCAACAGAGTACGATTTCGACGTTCGGACACACCGTTACGTTGAGGTGTTCCGGGCGGTGTCAATTGTGAAACAATTCCACAGCTTCTAAGGTGTGTGCCAAATTCATGACTTAAATATTCACCCCCACGATCCGATCGTAAGAATTTTATTTTTCTGTCACGTTGATTCTCAACCTCATTCTGAAATTCCTTGAACTTTTCAAAGGTCTCAGACTTGTGTTTCATCAAATAGATATACCCGTATCTACTCAAGCCATCCGTGAGGGTGAGAACATAACGGTAGCCTCCGCGAGCCTCAACACTCATTGGACCGCACACATCGGTATGTATGATTTCCAGTAAGTTGGTTGCTCGCTCCATTGTTTCGGAGAACGGAGTCTTGGTCATCTTGCCCAAGAGGCATGGTTCGCACGTGTCAAATGATTCATAATCAAGAGACTCTAGAAGTCCATCCGAATGGAGCTTCTTCATACGTTTGACACTAATATGACCAAGGCGGCAATGCCACAAGTATGTGGGACTATCATTATCAACTTTACATCTTTTGGCATCTACACTATGAATATGTGTATCACTACGTTCGAGATTCATCAAAAATAAACCATTGACCAGCGGGGCATGACCATAAAACATATTTCTCAAATAAATAGAACAACCATTATTCTCCGATTTGAAAGAGTAGCAATCTCGCATAAGACGAGATCCAGAAACAATGTTCATGCTCAAAGCTAGTACTAAATAACAATTATTGAGGTTTAAAACTAATCCCGAGGGTAGATGTAGAGGTAGCGTGCCGACGGCGATCACATCGACCTTGGAACCATTCCCGACGCGCATCGTCACCTCATCCTTCGCCAGTCTCCGTTTATTCCGCAGCTCCTGTTTTGAGTTACAAATGTGAGCAACTGCACCGGTATCGAATACCCAGGAGCTACTACGAGTGCTGGTAAGGTACACATCAATAACATGTATATCATATATACCTTTGACGTTGCCGGCCTTCTTGTCTGCTAAATATTTGGGACAATTCCGCTTCCAGTGACCTGTTCCCTTGCAATAAAAGCACTCTGTTTCAGGCTTGGGTCCATACTTTGGCTTCTTCCCGGCAATAGGCTTGCCAGGCGCGGCAACTCCCTTGCCGTCCTTCTTGAAGTTCTTCTTACCCTTGCCTTTCTTGAACTTAGTGGTTTTATTGACCATCAACACTTGATGTTCTTTCTTGATGTCTACCTCCGCTGATTTCAGCATTGAATACACCTCGGGAATGGACTTCTCCATCCCCTGCATATTGAAGTTCAACACGAAGCTCTTGAAGCTTGGTGGGAGCGACTGGAGGATTCTGTCAACGACCGCTTCATCTGGGAGATTCATTCCCAGCTGAGACAAGCGGTTGTGCAATCTTGAAATCTTGAGGATGTGCTCACTGACAGAACTGTTTTCCTCCATCTTACAGCTGTAGAATGCGCCGGAGACATCATATCTCTCGACTCGGGCATGAGCTTGGAAAACCATTTTCAGCTCTTCGAACATCTCATATGCTCCATGGTGCTCAAAACGCTTTTGGAGCCCCGATTCTAAACTGTAAAGCATGCCGCACTGAACCAGGGAGTAATCATCACTACGCGACTGCCAGACGTTCAAAACGTCTTGGGCCGCATCGGGAGCAGGTGCATCACCTAGCGGTGCTTCTAGGACATATGATCTCTTGGCAGCTATGAGGATAATCCTCAGGTTACGGACCCAATCCGTATAGTTGCTACCATCGTCTTTCAGCTTGGTTTTCTCTAGGAACGCGTTGAAGTTGAGGGAAACTGGAGCGTGGGCCATTTGATCTACAAGAGATATTGTAAAGAATTTAGACTAAGTTCATGATAATTAAGTTCATCTTAATCAAATTATAATGAACTCCCACTCAGAATGACATCTCTCTAGTCATCTAAGTAATACACGATCCGAATCGAGTAGTCCGTGTCCGATCATCACGTGAGACGGACTAGTCATCAACGGTGAACATCTTCATGTTGATCGTATCTTCTATACGACTTGTGTTCGACCTTTCGGTCTTCCGTGTTCCGAGGCCATGTCTGTACATGCTAGGCTCGTCAAGTGAACCCTAAGTGTATCGCGTGTGTAAATCTGTCTTACACCCGTTGTATGCGAACGTTAGAACCTATCACACCCGATCATCACATGGTGCTTCGGAGCATTGAGCTTTAGCAACGGTGCACAGTTAGGGGAAACACAATACTTGAAATTTTAGTGAGAGATCATCTTATTTACTACCGTCGTTCTAAGTAAACAAGATGCATAAACATGATAAACATCACATGCAATCAATTAAAGTGACATGATATGGCCAATGTCATCTTGCTCCTTGGATCTCCATCTTCGGGGCACCATGATCATCTTGTCACCCGCTCGACACCATGATCTTCATCATCATGATCTCCATCATCGTGTCTTGAAGAAGTCGTCACGCCAACTATTACTTCTACTACTATAGCTAACGTTTAGCAATGAAGTAAAGTAATTACATGGCGTTATTCAGTGACACGCAGGTCATACAATAATTAAGACAACTCCTATGGCTCCTGCCGGTTGTCAAGTTCATCGACATGCAAGTCGTGATTCCCTATTAAAAAAACATGATCAATCTCATACATCACATATATCATTCATCACATCTTCGTTTTGGCCATACCACGTCACATAGCACATGCTGCAAAAACAAGTTAGACGTCCTCTAATTGTTGTTGCAAGTTTTACGTGGCTTCTATAAGATTTCTAGCAAGAACGTTTCTTACCTACGCCAAAACCACAATGTGATTTGTCAACTTCTATTTACCCTTCACAAGGACCCTTTTCATCGAATCCGATCCGACTAAAGTAGGAGAGACAGACACCCGCCAGCCACCTTATGCATCTAGTGCATGTCTGTCGGTGGAACCAGTCTCACGTAAGCGTACGTGTAAGGTCGGTCCGGGCCGCTTCATCCCACAATACCGCCGAATCAAGATTGACTAGTAACGGTAAGAAAGTTGAACAAGATCATACGCCCACAACTGCTTTGTGTTCTACTCGTGCAAGACGCTACACATAAAACCTAGGCTCAGATGCCACTGTTGGGGAACGTAGCATAATTCAAAAAAATTCTACGCTTTCACCAAGATCCAACTATGTGAAGGAAATATGCCCTAGAGGCAATAATAAAGATGTTATTTGTATTTCCTTATATCATGATAAATGTCTTTTATTCATGCTAGAATTGTATTAACCGGAAACTTAGTACATGTGTGGATACATAGACAAAACAGTATGTCCCTAGTATGCCTCTACTAGACTAGCTCATTGATCAAAGATGGTTATGTTTCCTAGCCATAGACATGAGTTGTCATTTGATCAACGGGATCACATCATTAGGAGAATGATGTGATGGACAAGACCCATCCGTTAGCATAGCACTATGATCGTTTAGTTTAACTGCTATTGCTTTCTTCATGACTTATACATGTTCCTATGACTATGAGATTATGCAACTCCCGAATACTGTAGGAACACCTTGTGTGCTATCAAACATCACAACGTAACTGGGTGATCATAAAGATGCTCTATAGGTGTCTCCGAAAGTATTCGTGGTGTTGGCATAGATCAAGATTAGGATTTGTCACTCCGAGTGTCGGAGAGGTATCTCTGGGCCCTCTCGGTAACACACATCATAATAAGCCTTGCAAGCAAAAGACTAATGAGTTAGTCACGAGATGATGTGTTACGGAACGAGTAAAGAGACTTGCCGGTAACGAGATTGAACTAGGTATAAAGATACCGACGATCGAATCTCGGGCAAGTAACATACCGTTTGACAAAAGGAACAACGTATGTTGTTATGCGGTTCTGACCGATAAAAGATCTTCATAGAATATGTAGGAGCTAATATGAACATCCAGGTTCCGCTATTGGTTATTGACCGAAGATGAGTCTCGGTCATGTCTACATAGTTCTCGAACCCGTAGGGTCCGCACGCTTAACGTTTGATGACGATCGGTATTATGAGTTTATGAGTATTGATGTACCGAAGGTAGTTCGGAGTCCCGGATGAAATCACGGACATGACGAGGAGTCTCGGAATGTCCGAGACATAAAGATTGATATATTGGACGGCTATATTCGGACACCGGAAGTATACCGGAAAAGTTTCGGATTTATCGGGAATGCCGGAGGGGGTTACCGGAACCCCCTACGAGAGGGGATGGTCCATAGTGGGCCTAAAGGGAAA
>LR738709.1:322079409-322103704 GCA_902687465.1 Secale cereale
GGGGGGGGGCGCCACCTCTCCTATTCCTTTCCCCCTTCTTCTTCGGTGAATCCTACTAGGAATAGGATTGGAATCCTATTCCTAGTACGACTCCCTCCCTAGCCGCACCAGGAAGGGCCGGCCGGCCTCCCTCCCCTGCTCCTTTATATACGGGGGCAAGGGGGCACCCAAAGACACACAAGTTGAATTGTTTTAGCCGTGTGCGGTGCCCCCCTCCACAGAATCACACCTCGGTCATACCGTCGCGGAGCTTAGGCGAAGCCCTGCGCCGGTGAACACATCATATCCGTCACCACGCCTTCGTGCTGACGAAACTCTCCCGTGTTGCTCAACTGGATCAAGAGCTCGTGGGACGTCATCAAGCTGAACGTGTGCTGAACGCGGAGGTGCCGTACGTTCGGTGCTTGATCGGTTGGATCGCGAAGAAGTTCGACAACATCAACCGCGTCACTTGACGCTTCCGCTCCCGGTCTACGAGGGTACGTAGACACACTCTCCCCTCTCGTTGCTATGCATCTGGTAGATAGATCTTGCGTGATCGTAGGAAAATTTTAAAATACTACGTTCCCCAACAGTGGCATCATGAGCCAGGTCTATGCGTAGATGATATGCACGAGTAGAACACAATGAGATTGTGGACGATACTAGTCGTACTGCTTACCAGCATGTCATACTTTGCTTCGGCGGTATTGTGAGATGAAGCGGCCTGGACCGACATTACGCGTACGCTTACGCGAGACTGGTTTCACCGTTACGAGCACTCGTTGCTTAAAGGTGACTGGCGGGTGTCTGTCTCTCTCACTTTAGCTGAATCAAGTATGGCTACGCCCGGTCCTTGTGAAGGTTAAAACAACACATACTTGACGAAACATCGTTGTGGTTTTGTATGCGTAGGTAAGAACGGTTCTTGCTAAGCCCGTAGCAGCCACGTAAAACTTGCAACAACAAAGTAGAGGACGTCTAACTTGTTTTTGCAGGGCATGTTGTGATGTGATATGGTCAAGACATGATGAGTTATACGGTTTTGTATGAGATGATCATGTTTTGTAAAGTTATCGGCAACTGGCAGGAGCCATATGGTTGTCGCTTTATTGTATGAAATGCAATCGCCATGTAATTGCTTTACTTTATCACTAAGCGGTAGCGATAGTCGTGGAAGCAATAGTTGGCGAGACGACAACGATGCTACGATGAAGATCAAGGTGTCAAGCCGGTGACGAAGGTGATCATGACGGTGCTTTGAAGATGGAGATCAAAAGCACAAGATGATGATGGCCATATCATGTCACATATTTTGATTGCATGTGATGTTTATCTTATTATGCTTCTTATTTTTCTTAGAACGACGGTAGCATTATAAGATGATCCCTTACTAAATTTCAAGGTATAAGTGTTCTCCCTGAGTATGCACCGTTGCGAAAGTTCGTCGTGCCGAGACACCACGTGATGATCGGGTGTGATAAGCTCTACGTTCAAATACAATGGGTGTAAGCCAGTTTTGCACACGCAGAATACTCGGGTTAAACTTGACGAGCCTAGCATATACAGATATGGCCTCGGAACACTGGAGACCGAAAGGTCGAGCGTGAATCATATGGTAGATATGATCAACATAAGATGTTCACCATTGAAAACTACTCCATCTCACGTGATGATCGGACATGGTTTAGTTGATTTGGATCACGTGATCATTTAGATGACCAGAGGGATGTCTATCTAAGTGAGAGTTCTTTAAATTAATATGATTAAATTGAACTTTAATTTATCATGAACTTAGTCCTGATAGTTTTGCATATCTATGTCGTTGTAGATCAATGGCCCGTGCTACCGTTCCTTTGAATTTTAATGCATTCCTAGAGAAAGCTAAGTTGAAAGATGATGGTAGCAATTACACGGACAGGGTCCGTAACCTGAGGATTATCCTCATTGCTGCACAGAAGAATTATGTCCTTGAAGCACCGCTAGGTGACAAGCCCCCTTCAGCTGATGCAGACGCTTTGAACGTCTGGCAGTCGCGGTCTGATGACTACACGATAGTTCAGTGTGCCATGCTTTACGGCTTAGAACCGGGACTTCAACGACGTTTTGAACGTCATGGAGCATATGAGATGTTCCAGGAGTTGAAGTTAATATTTCAAGCAAATACCCGAATTGAGAAATATGAGATTTCCAATAAGTTCTACAGCTGCAAAATGGAGGAGAATAGTTCTATCAGTGAACACTTGCTCAGAATGTCTGGGTACTACAATCATATGACTCAACTTGGTTGCAAAGTTGACGAGGATAGTGTTATTGATAGAGTTCTTCAATCACTGCCACCAAGCTATAAAGGCTTCGTGATGAACTATAACATGCAAGGGATGCAAAAGACAATTCCCGAGCTCTTCGCTATGCTCAAAGCTGCGGAGGTAGAAATCAAAAAGGAGCATCAAGTGTTGATGGTTAACAAGACCACTAGTTTCAAGAAAAAGGGCAAGGGAAAGAAAGGGAACTTCAAAAAGAATAGCAAGTCAGTTGCTACTTCCACGAAGAAACCCAAATCTGGAGCCAACCCTGAAACTGAGTGCTTCTACTGCAAGGGGACTGGACACTGGAAGCGGAACTGCCCCAAGTATTTGGCGGATAAGAAGGATGGCAAGATGAACAAAGGTATATGTGATATACATGTTATTGATGTGTACCTTACTAATGCTCGTAGTAGTACCTGGGTATTTGATACCGGTTCGGTTGCTAATATTTGTAACTCGAAACAGGGACTACGGATTAAACGAAGACTAGCTAAGGACGAGGTGACGATGCGCGTGGGAAACGGTTCCATAGTCGATGTGATCGCCGTCGGCACGCTACCTCTACATCTACCTTCGGGATTAGTTTTAGACCTAAATAATTGTTATTTGGTGCCAGCGTTGAGCATGAACATTATATCTGGATCTTGTTTATTGCGAGACGGTTATTCATTTAAATCAGAGAATAATGGTTGTTCCATTTTAATGAATAATATCTTTTATGGTCATGCACCCTTGAAGAGTGGTCTATTCTTATTGGATCTCGATTGTAGTGATACACATATTCATAATATTGAAACCAAAAGATGCAAGGTTAATAATGATAGTGCAACTTATTTGTGGCACTGCCGTTTAGGTCATATTGGTGTAAAACGCATGAAGAAACTCCATAAAGATGGACTTTTGGAATCACTTGATTATGAATCACTTGGTGCTTGCGAACCATGCCTCATGGAAAAGATGACTAAAACTCCGTTCTCCGGAACTATGGAGCGAGCAACAGATTTGTTGGAAATCATACATACTGATGTATGTGGACCAATGAGTGTTGATGCTCGCGGCGGGTATCGTTATTTTCTGACCTTCACTGATGATTTGAGCAGATATGGGTATATCTACTTAATGAAGCACAAGTCTGAAACATTTGAAAAGTTCAAAGAATTTCAGAGTGAAGTAGAGAATCATCGTAACAAGAAAATAAAGTTCCTACGATCTGATCGTGGAGGAGAATATTTGAGTTACGAGTTTGGTCTTCATTTGAAACAATGTGGAATAGTTTCACAACTCACGCCACCTGGAACACCACAGCGTAATGGTGTGTCCGAACGTCGTAACCGTACTTTATTAGATATGGTGCGATCTATGATGTCTCTTACCGATTTACCACTATCGTTTTGGGGTTATGCTTTAGAGACAGCTGCATTCACGTTAAATAGGGCACCATCTAAATCCGTTGATACGACACCTTATGAACTATGGTTTGGCAAGAAACCAAAGTTGTTGTTTCTTAAAATTTGGGGCTGCGATGCTTATGTGAAAACACTTCAACCTGATAAGCTCAATCCCAAGTCGGAAAAATGTGTCTTCATAGGATACCCAAAAGAGACTGTTGGGTACACCTTCTATCACAGATCCGACGGCAAAATATTCGTTGCTAAGAACGGATCCTTTCTAGAAAAAGAGTTTCTCTCGAAAGAAGTGAGTGGGAGGAAAGTAGAACTTGATGAGGTAATTGTACCTTCTCCCGGATTGGAAAGTAGTACATCACAGGAAATTTTTCCAGTGATTCCTACACCAATTAGTGAGGAAGTTAATGATAATGATCATGAAACTTCGGATCAATTTTCTGCTGAACGTCGTAGATCAACCAGAGTACGTTCCGCACCAGAGTGGTACGGCAACCCAGTTCTGGAAATCATGTTACTAGACCATGATGAACCTACGAACTATGAGGAAGCGATGATGAGCCCAGATTCCGCAAAATGGCTTGAAGCCATGAAATTTGAGATGGGATCCATGTATGAGAACAAAGTGTGGACTTTGGTTGACTTGCCCGATGATCGGCAGGCCATCGAAAATAAATGGATCTTCAAGAGGAAGACCGACGCAGACGGTAATATTACTGTTTACAAAGCTCGACTTGTTGCGAAAGGTTTTCGACAAGTTCAAGGAGTTGACTACGATGAGACTTTCTCACCTGTAGCGATGCTTAAGTCTGTCCGAATCATGTTAGCAATTGCCGCATTTTATGATTATGAAATCTGGCAAATGGATGTCAAAACTGCATTCCTAAATGGATATCTCAAAGAAGAGTTGTATATGATGCAACCAGAAGGTTTTGTCGATCCAAAAGGTGCTAACAAAGTATGCAAACTCCAGCGATCCATCTATGGACTGGTGCAAGCATCTCGGAGTTGGAATATACGCTTTGATGAGGTGATCAAAGCACATGGTTTTATACAGACTTTTGGAGAAGCCTGTATTTACAAGAAAGTGAGTGGGAGCTCTGTAGCATTTCTAATATTATATGTAGATGACATATTGTTAATTGGAAATGATATAGAATTTCTGAATAGCATAAAAGGATACTTGAATAAAAGTTTTTCAATGAAAGACCTCGGAGAAGCTGCTTACATATTAGGCATCAAGATCTATAGAGATAGATCAAGACGCTTAATTGGACTTTCACAAAGCACATACCTTGATAAGATTTTGAAAAGGTTCAAAATGGATCAGTCAAAGAAAGGATTCTTGCCTGTTTTACAAGGTATGAAGTTGAGTAAGACTCAATGCCCGACCACTGCAGAAGATAGAGAGAAAATGAAAGTCATTCCCTATGCCTCAGCCATAGGATCTATCATGTATGCAATGCTGTGTACCGGACCTGATGTGTGCCTTGCTATAAGTCTAGCAGGGAGGTACCAAAGTAATCCAGGAGAGGATCACTGGACAGCGGTCAAAAACATCCTAAAGTATCTGAAAAGAACAAAGGATATGTTTCTCGTATATGGAGGTGACAAAGAGCTCGTCGTAAACGGTTACGTCGATTCTAGCTTTGACACTGATCCGGATGACTCAAAGTCACAAACCGGATATGTATTTTTATTGAACGGTGGAGCTGTCAGCTGGTGCAGTTCCAAGCAGAGCGTCGTGGCGGGATCTACGTGTGAAGCGGAATACATAGCTGCTTCGGAAGCAGCAAATGAAGGAGTCTGGATGAAGGAGTTCATATCCGATCTAGGTGTAGTACCTAGTGCATCGGGTCCAATGAAAATCTTTTGTGACAACACTGGAGCCATAGCCTTGGCGAAGGAATCCAGGTTTCACAAGAGAACAAAGCACATCAAAAGACGCTTCAATTCCATCTGCGATCTAGTCAAGGAGGGAGACATAGAGATTTGCAAAATACATACGGATCTGAATGTTGCAGACCCGTTGACTAAGCCTCTTCCACGGGCAAAACATGATCAACACCAAGACTCCATGGGTGTGAGGATCATCACTTTGTAATCTAGATTATTGACTCTAGTTCAAGTGGGAGACTGAAGGAAATATGCCCTAGAGGCAATAATAAAGATGTTATTAGTATTTCCTTATATCATGATAAATGTCTTTTATTCATGCTAGAATTGTATTAACCGGAAACTTAGTACATGTGTGGATACATAGACAAAACAATATGTCCCTAGTATGCCTCTACTAGACTAGCTCATTGATCAAAGATGGTTATGTTTCCTAGCCATAGACATGAGTTGTCATTTGATCAATGGGATCACATCATTAGGAGAATGATGTGATGGACAAGACCCATCCGTTAGCATAGCACTATGATCGTTTAGTTTTACTGCTATTGCTTTCTTCATGACTTATACATGTTCCTATGACTATGAGATTATGCAACTCCCGAATACTGTAGGAACACCTTGTGTGCTATCAAACGTCACAACGTAACTGGGTGATCATAAAGATGCTCTACAGGTGTCTCCGAAAGTATTCGTGGTGTTGGCATAGATCAAGATTAGGATTTGTCACTCCGAGTGTCGGAGAGGTATCTCTGGGCCCTCTCGGTAACACACATCATAATAAGCCTTGCAAGCAAAAGACTAATGAGTTAGTCACGAGATGATGTGTTACGGAACGAGTAAAGAGACTTGCCGGTAACGAGATTGAACTAGGTATAAAGATACCGACGATCGAATCTCGGGCAAGTAACATACCGTTTGACAAAAGGAACAACGTATGTTGTTATGCGGTTCTGACCAATAAAAGATCTTCGTAGAATATGTAGGAGCCAATATGAACATCCAGGTTCCGCTATTGGTTATTGACCGAAGATGAGTCTCGGTCATGTCTACATAGTTCTCGAACCCGTAGGGTCCGCACGCTTAACGTTTGATGACGATCGGTATTATGAGTTTATGAGTATTGATGTACCGAAGGTAGTTCGGAGTCCCGGATGAAATCATGGACATGACGAGGAGTCTCGGAATGTCCAAGACATAAAGATTGATATATTGGACGGCTATATTCGGACACCGGAAGTATACCGGAAAAGTTTCGGATTTATCGGGAATGCCGGAGGGGGTTACCGGAACCCCCTACGAGAGGGGATGGTCCATAGTGGGCCTAAAGGGAAAGAGAGAGGCAGCCCATAGGGCTGGCCGGTGCCCCCACCTAGGGTTCCTAGTTGGACTAGGATTGGGGGGGGGGCGCCACCTCTCCTATTCCTTTCCCCCTTCTTCTTCGGTGAATCCTACTAGGAATAGGATTGCAATCCTATTCCTAGTAGGACTCCCTCCCTAGCAGCACCAGGAAGGGCCGGCCGGCCTCCCTCCCCTGCTCCTTTATATACGGGGGCAGGGGGGCACCCAAAGACACACAAGTTGAATTGTTTTAGCCATGTGCGGTGCCCCCCTCCACAGAATCACACCTCGGTCATACCGTCGCGGAGCTTAGGCGAAGCCCTGCGCCGGTGAACACATCATATCCGTCACCACGCCGTCGTGCTGACGAAACTCTCCCGTGAAGCTCAACTGGATCAAGAGCTCGTGGGACGTCATCAAGCTGAACGTGTGCTGAACGCGGAGGTGCCGTACGTTCGGTGCTTGATCGGTTGGATCGTGAAGAAGTTCGACAACATCAACCGCGTCACTTGACGCTTCCGCTCCCGGTCTACGAGGGTACGTAGACACACTCTCCCCTCTCGTTGCTATGCATCTGGTAGATAGATCTTGCGTGATCATAGGAAAATTTTAAAATACTACGTTCCCCAACACTATGGAGACATCTAGCAACGAGCAAGTAAGAGTGCATCTACATATCGTTATGTAGATCGCGTGCGGAAGCTTTCAACGAAGTGTGGATGAAGTAGTCGAACTCTTCACGTTCTTCGTCACCGATGATCTAGCGCCGAACGGACGGCACCTCCGCGTTCAACACACGTACGGTGCAGCAACGTCACCTCCTTCTTGATCCAGCAAGGGGGGAGGAGAAGTCGTCAGAGATCCGGCAGCACGACGGCGTGATGACGGATGCAGTGGAGATCGCAGCAGGGCTTCGCCGGGCGCCCTGCGTTGGGAGTATGGGGTGTGACGGGAGGGGGAGAGGCGCCAGGGCTTGGGTGCGGCTGCCCTCTCCCTCCCCACATATATATAGGGGCCAGGGGGGTGCGCCTGGACCCCCTGCAGATCCAATCTGCAAGGGGGCGGCCAGGGGGGGTTCCTTGGCCCCCAAGGCAAGTGGAGCCCCCCTCCCCCTTAGGGTTTTAACCCTAGGCGCATGGGGAGGTGGGCCCCCTAGTGGTGCGCCAGCCCTGAGGGCTGGACACTTCCCCTTGCGGCCTAGGGCCCCCACCGGGATGGGTGGCCCCACCCGGTGGACCCCCGGGGCCCCTCCGGTGGTCCCGGGACGCTCCCGGTGACCCCCGGAGATCACCCGTTGGCCGAAACTGGACTTCCTATATATCAATCTTTACCTCCGGACCATTCCGGAACTCCTCGTGACGTCCGGGATCTCATCCAGGACTCCGAACAACTTTCGGGTTTCCACGTGCATTTATCTCTACGACCCTAGCGTTACCGAACCTTAAGTGTGTAGACCCTACGGGTTCGGGAGACAAGTAGACATGACCGAGACCACTCTCCGGTCAATAACCAACAGCGGGATCTGGATACCCATGTTGGTTCCTACATGTTCCTCAATGATCTTCATCGGATGAACCACCGTGTCAAGGATTCACTCAATCCCGTATGTTATTCCCTTTGTCCATCGGTACGGTACTTGCCCGAGATTCGATCGTCGGTATTTCCGATACCTTGTTCAATCTCGTCATGGCAAGTCTCTTTACTCGATCCGTAATCCATCATCCCGTGACTAACTACTTAGTCACATTGAGCTCATTATGATGATGTCTTACCGAGTGGGCCCAGAGGTACCTCTCCGTCATACGGAGTGACAACATCCCAGTCTCGGTTCGTACCAACTCAACAGACACTTTCGGAGATACCCGATGCGTACCTTTATAGCCACCCAGTTACGTTGTGACGGTTGGCACACCCAAAGTACTCCTACGGCATCCGGGAGTTGTACAACCTCATGGTCTAAGGAATAAATACTTGACACCGAAAAGCTTATGCATTACGAACTAAACGATCTCGTGTTATGCTCAAGTTTGGGTCTTGTCCATTACATCATTCTCCTAATGATGTGATCCCGTTATCACTGACATCTCATGTCCATGGTCAGGAAACCGTGACCATCTGTTGATCAACGAGCTGGTAACTAGAGTCCTACCAGGGACTCATTGTGGTCTGTGTATTCACACATGTATCGCTGTTTCCGTACAATACAATTCAAGCATGAATAACAGACAATTATCATGAACAAGGAGATATAATAATAATGCTTTTATTATTGCCTCTAGGGCATTTCTCCAACAGTAATTTTGGGATAGCAAGGCGCGGGGAGCGAGGTTTCAGAGAACAAAGAGTCAAAGCGACATCTGAATTTTGGGGATAAAAAGGAGCGGGTTGAAATTTTGGTACAAGCCTAACGTGTACTATACCAAATCAATTCGCACTTTCCTCAACGGGAAAAACAAAAGAAAAATATTCGCACCACACAAAGAGAGAGTTTTGTCCCATTTCATTGTATGGATTATTACAAATGCTATTCAAAACTTTGAATCCATGTTATGTACAATTTAAAAAATTCACTAGCTGTATAATGCATGTAACTGACTCATACGAACATTTTAGTGCATTCCATATGTATATACTACCATTGCAAAATTCGAATTAAATTTGGATTTATTTCTCTATTTCAATAAGAATCTACAATCATGATTGCTGCCAAGTTAAACCATCATCTATATATTATCTTAACAACACAACACATGATTACTGTAAATTTAGATATGAACTATGTGTTCTATATGAACTCGAAATCAAAAATTTCAATCCACTTGATGTCGCTTCCAAATAATAGTACGTTTGAAGTGCTAGCTCGATCTTCGTAATCTAAACCATGTTTCATATGTATACTGTGTTATCACACAATGCATAGTGCCCTGCCCCGACGTTATGACAAGTATTTAGCCGTGAGCAGTAAAAGCCACACATTATCACAAATTCAAATAAAATGTGATGGAATATAACATGCTCATAGCCATACCATGTGTATCTAAAAACACAAGTGCTCCCTGGGTGATTTTTGTAATTAATGTCAACATATCTCTTGTTGGACTAATATTTTCATCTAGTATATTTCAGATGAGTTCAACAGTGGAGTGGCAGGACAAGAGGATGTGGAACCCATTCAAGAAGCTAAGGACAAAGATTGGCAAAACCTCAAGACTCTTCCTACCTCTTGAGCATGCATTGGTTTTCCCTTGAAGAGGAAAGGGTGATGCAGCAAAGTAGCGTAAGTATTTCCCTTAGTTTTTGAGAACCAAGGTATCAATCCAGTAGAAGACTACACTCAAATCCCTTATACGTGCACAAACAAATAAGAACCTTACAACCAACACGATAAAGGGGTTGTCAATCCCTTCACGACCACTTCCAAAAGTCAGATCTGATAGTGAAAATAAGATAAATATTTTTGGTATTTTTGTTGTATAGATTGAAAAGTAAAGATTGCAAAATAAAAGATAGCTAATTGACTGAAGATTAATATGATGGAACATAGACCCGGGGGCCATAGGTTTCACTAGTGGCTTCTCTCAAGATAGCATATTCTATGGTGGGTGAACAAATTACTGTCGAGCAATTGATAAAAGAGCGCATAGTTATGAGAATATCTAGGCATGATCATGTATATAGGCATCACGTCCGGGACAAGTAGACCGAAACGATTCTGCATCTACTACAATTACTCCACACATTGACCGCTATCCAGTATGCATCTAGAGTATTAAGTTCATAAGAACATAGTAACGCCTTAAGCAAGATGACATGATGTAGAGGGATAAACTCATGCAATATGACATAAACCCCATCTTTTTATCCTCGATGGCAACAATACAATATGTGCCTTGCTGCCCCTGCTGTCACTGGGAAAGGACACCGCAAGATTGAACCCAAAGCTAAGCACTTCTCCCATTGCAAGAAAGATCAATCTAGTAGGCCAAACCAAACTGATAATTCGAAGAGACTTGCAAAGATATTTTAATCATGCATATACGAATTCAGAGAAGAACCAAATATTGTTCATAGATAATCTTGATCATAAACCCACAATTCATCGGATCTCGACAAACACACCGCAAAAAGTATTACATCGAATAGATCTCCAAGAAGATCAAGGAGAACTTTGTATTGAGATCCAAAGAGAGATAAGAAGCCATCTAGCTAATAACTATGGACCCGAAGGTCAGTGGTAAACTACTCACAACTCATCGGAGAGGCTATGGTGTTGATGTATATGTCACAGCCCTATAGCTTAGCCTTTGCTTGACTCTGCATGTTCATGTGCATCATGTTTGTTTTTCTCAGAAACTGGAAATTGGGGTGTTCAAACCCTAGCACCAAATGAATTCAACTAGGGTCAAAAATAAAATCATTTCTAGTGACCCAAAGTGCCTTCATCAATGTTTGATAATTTTGGCAAGGCTTTGAGACCAAACCAAAAATAGTGAACATTTTTTTGGAATATTTTGGGCACTGTTTTAAATCATACCATATTTGCATTTGGGCATTTCAATTTTATATATTATTTTAAATGTCCAAATATTCATGAACTGAAATGTTGGCTGTTGGAAATAATCCAAACAGTGGCCACAACCAGTCTCATGATTATTGAAAATGCTCTGGCATTTTTAATAAAGCCAAAACAATTACAGAAAATAGAAAACAGAAAGTTTTAGAAAAGAGAGAGAGAGAGAGAGAGAGAGAGAGAGAGAGAGAGAGAGAGAGAGAGAAGGACTTACCTGGCGCTCACCTGGCCCAGCTCCTGTGCGGCCCACAGGCCGAGCCCACCATCGCCGTCGTCCTCCTGGCGCCAGTCGGCCAGGCGTGTGGCCGGCGCGCGCGCACGGCCGTGCCGCCACGCCACCTGCCTGCCTGGTCGCCCGAGGACAGCACGCCGTCGCGAAACGTCTCGCCGCTGTCGTCTGGATCAAGCCGGCCTTTCCAGTCCTCCCCCCTCGCCTCTCCCTCACTCCCCTCCAGACATGGCCGAACACCGCCGTTCGCCATAGCCGCGGCCACCGTCCACCCCTCGCCTCGCCGACGCGCCCAGAGGCTCCGCCTCGTCCCTCTCTTCCTCCTCGCCGAGCCGCCCGATGCCGGAAGCCCCTGGCCACCGTCTGCACCGTCGTTCCCCTCGTCGGCTGCCAGCGATCCTCGCCGTCGATTTGCCGCCTCCGATGCCTCCCCGAGCTCGTCGTCTCCTTCATACGAACCGCGATGAGCCTCGGTTTTGTTTCCCCCATGCCCCGTCGCCTATCTTGTCCCCTAGCCGCTTCAACCACCGGAGCCGAGCGCTCCTCGCCGCCGGCCATTTCACTGACGTGGCTGCGGTCGTGCTAGCACACGCCCGAGCTCACCACTGCACTCAGAGTACTCCCAGGAGCCTACCGCGCCTACCAGTTCCTCCTCCCGTGCTCCCTAGCGCTGTGCCCGCGCCTGCCCGAACTCCGGCCGCCGCGGATGTGCTCGCCGCAGGCGATTCCGGCCACCCCAGCACACACCACCTACTCCACTCGATGCGTGAGTTCATCAGCAGCACGTAGATGCCCTCCGCCGGCCATTTGGTCGCCGGAGGAGGAATCCCGAGCCTCTCCGCCGTGTCTGGCCTCGCCGGTGTCGAGTCGCCGGCGGGTTTGACCCAACTTGACCAGGGTTTGTCCACCCTGAGTCAATGACATGTGGGGCCAGCCTTTGACTAGTTTTAGTTTAGGTTTTTAATTAAGTTTTAATTGCTGTCATTAACTTAATTAGACACTGACATGTGGGCCCCGTGTTTGTTTAGTTTAGTTTTAAACTTTTGGTTAGTACTGAGAGACTGGCCAGTGGGGCCCACTGGTCAGGTTTGACCTGGACCAGCCCTTGTTGACTTGCTGACATCACACAGACGTCATGCCGACGTAGTAATATTTTCTGGAATTTAAAATAAATCTTAAATGATTTGTTTATTTCAGAAAATAGCCAAAACTTCTAAAAATCACATAAAATAATCTATAACTCCAATGAAAATAATTTACATATGAAAAATGATCAAAAAAATTCAAGGAATCTGTTTATGGCATTTTCATGCATGTTCGAACAAGTTAAACCTGCTGATCAGGTCAAATCAATTAACAGACAATTAAATAATCACATATGGAGTTTGAATTTGAACCTTTGGTTCAAACCAACTTCATTTAATATGGTTGCTAGTTGCATTAGCACAATCAACAGCATATTGCCATGTCATGATCATGCATCATATTGTCGCATTGTATTGATTGTGTTCTTTCTCTGTTTGCCGGTTTTGTTCCCTCTCAGTGGACGTAGCTCCGACGATGAGTTCGATGACACCGATGAAGAGTATTACGATCTTCAGAAGTGCCAGGCAAGCAAAACCCCATTGAGCATTCCGATACAATCCCACTCTCTCGCTCTTGCTCTCTTTTACTGCATTAGGACAACAACGCTTCAACTGCTACCTGTTGCGGTAGTTGAACCCCTTTCCTCTGCATGACCTGTCATTGCCACAGTAAATAGTTGAAACCCACTAGCATGAGTAGGAGTTGTTTGAGCCATGTTGTGCCTACTCATTCATGCTTTCTGGTTATGCCTGCTATTGCTTAGAGTTGTGTCAGGTCTGATTCATCAGGGATGAATTGGAATGATGATGAACATGTCCTACTGTATGAGAGCTAAGTGTGTGAACACGTTTTGGTAAAGGTACCGGTGAGAGGCCATGTAGGAGTACATGGTGGGTTGTCTCATTGAAACCGTCCTCAGGAACTGAGTTTTGTGTTGGTTGATCCATGAACAGCTACTACCACACCTTGGGCCTTGAAATATGACCCCGCTCGAGTTATTGACTGCTCTTGTCCTCTGTCCAGGAGTTGCAACTAGTTTCTGGTGTTTGTAGTTTACTGGAGGTCGTGCGCAACGCTGACCCTCGGGGTGGGCTGTGACGCGGCAGGTACGTGGCACGGTGTACCGGTCGCCCGTTTGGTGACTCGGGAACCCTGTACACATTGTTTGGGGCCGTGAGCGACACCCCGGTCGGATCTCCCCACGGATGGAACCCAAATAGGCGATGAACCTAGACTAGAGACTCGAGTGGTTGGTTAGGTCGTGGTCTACACCCACGTCGGCTTTCGCTTGAAGTCTGCCGAGCACATGTTGTGTGCAAACGCTAAGTGGTGAAAACATATGTGAAGAAGTACACCCCTGCAGGGTTATATATGATATATTCGAATAGCCGTGTCCGCAGAAATGGACTGCTGGGTTACCTGTACAGTTCATAGACAAGTGGAAGTGGATACTCTAAAACGCGCAAGATAAGCGCGAGTGCTATGGATGGCCTTCTCGTAGGAAGACGGGAGCGGATCCATAGTGGTGTATTGATTGGTGAATATGTGGACTCGTGTGCGCCACCTCAAAAGAGTTACTTGCAGTCGTAGTTCAGGATAGCCACTGAGTCAAAGCTGGCTTGCTGCAGTCGAACTCCACCACCCCTTTGTGATACTGATGCATATGTAGCTAGTTCTGATGTAAGTCTTGCTGAGTACCTTTGTACTCACGTTTGCTTAACTTATGTTTTTGCAGAGAGACTTCAGTCTCACTAGTGGTTCCGCGTGGACTTCGACGTTTAGCTTGTTACCTCAGCTACGATCTTGTACCTTGGGAGGGTCTCGTAGATAGTCAGGCTCCTCAGCCTTTTTCATTTGTAGTTGTCTGTACTCAGACATGTTATGCTTCTGTTGCCTGTATGCTCTGTATGTTGGGTCATGTGACCTCTGCTTGTAATAAATGTTATGATGGCTCTTCTGGGCCTCTATCAATATGAGTTGTTGAGTTATGTTGTGATGCCATGTTGTACATCACATACTTGCATGTTATGCGTACGTGTAATGTGTATTGCTATGTGTGGGATCCGACACCTAGTTGTTTACCCTTGGTAGCCTATCTTACAGGGAAATGTCTCCGAGTGCTTCCACTGAGCCTTGGTAGCTTGCTACTGCTCAGAAACACTTAGGCTGGCTGGCATGTGTCCTTCTTCGTTCCTGTGTCTGTCCCTTAGGGGAAATGTCACGCGTTGTTCCTTTAAGTCCTTGTAGCTTGCTATGACTTGGGTTCATACGTTGATGACCGACACGTTCGTTGCTGGGTCATGTATGCCTGTCTTTGTAATTTAGTGCCACTTTTGGTTTATAACTAGTCATGTCGGCCTTGGTTCTCTGTCATATGTATGCTAGCGACACTATCATATACGTGTGCCAAAATGCGCAAACGGTCCCGGGCCAGGTAAGGTGGCACCCGTGGGGATACCGTGCGTGAGGCCGCAAAGTGACATGATGTGTTACAGGCTAGACCTGTGTGACTTAGGATCGGGGTCCTGACAGTAGAAGCCCTCCGTGATTGATTCCCCCTCCGGTGGAGCTCCGGAAAAGGCCCCAAGATGGGATCTCACGGGTACAGAAGATTGCAGCATTGGAAATAGGGTTTCGTGGTGCTCTTTGATGTTTTCAGGGTATATGAGTATATATATAGGACGAAGAAGTATGTCGGTGGAGCTATGAGGGGCCCACGAGAGTGGGGGGCGTGCCTACCCCCTGGGCGCACCCTCCTGCCTCGTTGTGACACCCCGAGACCGGTGCGCCAGGTGTCAGCCAGTTATTCGTTGTCAGTGCCACGTCATCTGCTTGCGTGTTGCTTCTTGCCATGTCTTCATGTGTGTTGCATCAGCATGTTTTCAAAACTTGCATCCGCCCGAGTCCCACTCATTCCTTCCGGTTGTACGTTTCGAGTTCCGACGCTCTCACACGTACCCGAGGCTTCCCCGAGTCCTTCTTTTGTGTTTGCCTGTGTAACGTTTCCGGGTTGGCGTGAGTCTTGTCGTGCGATGCTATTTTGATACGTGTAACCCGCCTGTCAAGTTTCGTCGCGTTTGGGGTTCGTTTGATACTCCAACAGTTATCCTCGTGGGCTAAAAGTACCTCCTCTTTGAGGCCCAAGACCCCCCTCCAACAGCCCACCAACCCAGCTCAAACCCTTCCCATCATCTAGGCCGTTCAATGTGATCTCGTGGCCGAAAACCTCTCCTCATTTGGACTACCCTAGCTCCTTGTGCGTATATAAACGTCCACCCCCCTCCAATTTTGCGTCCGAAACCCTAGTGCTTCCACCGCCGTCGCCCAGTGCTTCCACCGCCGCCGCGCTGCGCTTCCACCGCCGCCGCGCTGTGCTTCCACCGCCGCCGCCAGTGCTTCCACTCCCACCTCGCGGGCCCACGGGAGCCCAGCGCAGGCCCGCTCCCGCCACAGATCTGGGCCGAGCCCCCGACCGCGCCGCCCTTCGTCTTCGAGCTCCAACCGAGGCGCCGCCACCGGAGCTCCTCGCCGCCGCCGGGCGAAGGCCGCCGCCGCCTCCTCCGGCCGCGCCCCGCCGTCTACTCAAACCCCGCCGCCGCGCCCTCAGATCCGGTCGTCGCCGGCCCAGCGCCCCTCGCCGCCGGCCGCGCTCCTCCCCACCGTCCTCGTCGCGTCCCCGCCGGCCGGCCAGGTGCCGCCGCCGTCGGGCTCTCGGGCGAGCGAGGAGGCCGCCGCTTCGATCCCCGATCGGGATCCCGCCGATCCAGATCGGGCGTCTGGGCGCCCGAACCCTAACGGGCCGGTGCAGATCCGCCCGACCCGACCCGTTGACCAGATCCGACCCGACCTGCAGGTTGACCTCGTTTTTGGCTAAGTCTTTAGTTTTTCAGTGTCTGATGCATTCTTGTGATAGCAATATCTTTTTCTGTGCATGTCCGTTTTGTGTGTATGATATGTCAAAATGATCGTGGTAACTTGTATTATGTTTTGTTCCATTGTGTCATGCATGTTTGAGGTCTTCTAGATGTCTTAATCTTCATGGGAAGAGTGCTACTTGTTATAAACTGCTGCTATTAGTTGTTTTCATGCCATGTTTGAGATGTCATAACTTGGTGCATGTTTATCCAAATGAAGCAAATGATATGTCCACATGTTCATCATGAGATGCTCTACATGTTGGTTGCTTTAGCTTGCATGATAGATTTCATATTTCCATGTTTATCTCCTTTGCAAAAGTGCTTGTGGCTGTTAGGTTGTTAATCTTGTTACGAGATGCCTAGTTGAGGAGCTCGTTGCTATTGATGTGTTTGTCCCCATGTTGCATGCTTATATGTTTTGGATTCCCCATCATGTGTACTTTGCTGTGGTGCAAACCACTTGCCATGTTATGCTTTGAGGTGACTTAAACTTGCTCACAAACATGCCATGATAATACCGTTGTTTTAACACTTAGTGAAATTTCACTAAGTCTGGAATCTGTAATTTCCAGATGCCTTGTTTGCTTGTTGTTCTAGGCAAATCCATGATAGTTTTGGGGTGACTATTGATGATTCCTTGTTGTATATGTTGTTGGCTATCCATTCATGCCTTCACTTGCTCATTTGGGTTGCTATAGCTTATTTAATTCTTGCTCCCAAGTTGCTATAAAATATTGCTGTCAGGTTTTTAGTGTCATGATCAAAATGTTGTAGCTTGTTGCTATTGATCCATGCCTCCTATGGAGATGCTCCAATGGAGTTGTTTGCTGTAGGATATGTCTACTTCATGTTCATGCTTCTTATCACCATGTTTGAGTGCTGTAGCTTATATTTATCATGCTCCAAAGTTGCTATGTGGCTGTTAATTTCAGATTGTTGTTATATCTTGTTTCATGTGTATCTTTTAGCCCGTTGCTCCGTTTGGAGTGTTCCTTATATGAAACTTGAGTGATTTTGCATGTAGAATCATAATATCATATTGTTTCCATTGTTTGGAGTGAATTTGCTTGATGTTTGGGTGCACCTTGCACCGTTGCCATGTTATGTTTCCTGTATAGACTTGTTATGCTTCCTGTATAGACTTGTTGTGCTTCCTGTATATAATTGTCATGCATCATACCTTGCCATGTATTGCATCATATAGACTTGTGTTGTTTTTCTGTGCTTCATACCTTACCATGTTATGCTTCATAGACTTGTTGTGCTTCCTGTATAGACTTGTCATGCATCCTACCTTGCCATGTATTGCTTCGAATATATTTGTCATGCATCATACCTTGCCATGTAATGCATCATATATAGACTTGTGTTGTTTTGATGTGCTTCCTCCCTTGCCATGTTTTGCTTCCTGTGTAGACTTTCTGTGCATCATAAGTAGACTTGTTTTGCATCATACTTGGTTGAGCATATTGTTATGTTCTTGAGTGGTTTGTTTACCGTCTTGCTTGCTTCTTCTCGTTAGTGCTTGTTCCGTTGCGTTCGTGAGGATTCGATCGTCTACCTGTGATTCTTCTTCAAGGCTTCTTCTCCGTCTTCTTCACGGAACCGTTCTTCTTCCTTGCGGGATCTCAGGCAAGATGACCATACCCTTGGATACCTTTACTATCATTGCCATGCTTAGTGTCTCGATGCTATCGTTACATGTCGCGCTACCCATCATTATTGTCAGCCTCTCCTTGTTGCCATGAAACCTCTAACCTTTGACACCTTCCTAGCAGAACCACTATTTGGCTATGTTACCCGCTTGCTCAGCCCCTCTTATAGCGTTGTTAGTTGCAAGTGAAGATGAAGATCGTTCCAGGAGGGAACTTGTTGTTGGATTATCACAATATCTATAATTATTATTAACACACCTATATACTGGGCATGGGTGGAAGGCTTGGCCTTTTGCTCGGTGTTTTGTTCCACTCATGCCATCTTAGGCGCCGATAAACCGACATTATGTTCCTTGATTTTGCATTCCTTACATGATGGGTATATGGGGACCCCTTGACACTTCGACTTTGAATAAAACTCCTCCAGCAAGGCCCAACATTGGTTTTAATTTGCTCATAATAATAACTTAATTAATTAGTTAAATTGCATAAGGGGGACGCTCCTTGGAGATTCTTTTCTACATAGCAGGGGGGCCAGTGCTGATGGTGTTGGTCCCAAACGGGGAGACTGCGGGGCCACCACGGGGAAACTCGAGGTTTGGTTTTACCTGTAGGATCACCTATCCGGTTGTGGCCTGAGACGAGATACGCGCGGCTACTATCAGGGTGTCGGCACGCCGGGAGGTCTTGCTGGACTTGTTTTACCATTGTCGAAATGTCTTGTGCACCGGGATGCCGAGCCTGATCGGATTTCCCTAAGATAAGGGGTGATGATATTATATTTATCACTTCAGCTAATCATGAGAGCTTGTGATGGGCTAAGTTGGGACACCCCTGCAGGGTTATGATCTTTCGAAAGCCGTGCCCGCGGTTATGTGGCAGATTGGAATTTGTTAATGTCTGGTTGTAGAAAACTTGACAGAGGATCCGAAGTAAAATACACAACTATGTGAGTAACCGTGACTGTCTCTTTTCACTTTGAGAAGAGAACACGATGGGGTTATGTTTGACTCGTAAGTAGTTCAGGATCTTTAGCGATCATTACTAGATGCGACCGTTTGCGTAGATGCTCATCCTATTCTTGTACTCGTAAGTTAGCCACCATATTATGCTTAGCCGCTGCTGCAACCTCACCACTTTACCTCTTCCTACCTATTAAGTTTTGATAGTCTTGTTACCCATGGTTATGGGATTGCTGAGTCCTCGTGGCTCACAGATACTACAACAACAGTTGCAGGTGCAGGTTTCCGATGTCTTGACGTGAGAGCGTTGATTGTTGTGTTGGAGTTCTTCTTCTTTCTTCTTCAGTCTTGGGTTAGGTTTCGGGTCGGCAGCCTGAGATAGCAGATCGATATCTTTGTGCTTTTATTGTTTGTATCCGTAGTCGGATACTTGTATTGATGTTGTTGTATTCATGTGACTTGTATGTATTGTTGTATCCCCCATGTATGTATGTAATGGTACGATGTAATGATATCCATCTTGCTAAGCGCCCGAAATGCGGTTGTGCCCCAATCACGTAAGTGTCACGTGATCGGAATAGAATCGCATCTTGGGCCTGACACTCGTGGACACCTCGTGGCTTCCCTAGCATGTACTCCAACTCTTCTGGGTTGCGTTTGTTCCAAAAACGATCCCCGCAAAGATTTCATTCCGTTTGGATTCCGTTTGATATTCCTTCTCTGCGAAACACTGAAATAGGCAAAAAAAACAGCAATTTGCACTGGGCCTTGGGTTAGTAGATTAGTCCCAAAAATAATATAAAAGTGCATAATAAAGCCCATTAAACATCCAAAACAGATAATATAATAGCATGGAACAATAAAAAATTATAGATACGTTGGAGACGTATCTAGCATCCCCAAGCTTAATTTCTGCTCGTCCTCGAGTAGGTAAATGATAAAAACAGAATTTTTGATGTGGAATGCTACCCAACATAATTCTCAATGTAATTCTCTTTATTTTGGCATGAATGTTCAGATCCGAAAGATTCAAGACAAAATTTTAATATTGACATAAGAATAATAATACTTCAAGCATACTAACAAAGCAATTATGTCTTCTCAAAATAACATGGCCAAAGAAAGCTATCCCTACAAAATCATATAGTCTGGCTATGCTCTATCTTCATCACACAAAATATTTAAATCATGCACAACCCCTGTTTCAGCCAAGCAATTGTTTCATACTTTAATTTTTTCAACCTTTTCAACGTTCACGCAATACATGAGCGTGAGCCATGGATATAGCACTATAGGTGGAATAGAGTGGTGGTTGTGGAGAAGACAAAAGGAGGAAGATAGTCTCACATCAACTAGGCGTATCAATGGGCTATGGAGATGCCCATCAATAGATATCAATGTGAGTGATTAGGGATTGCCATGCAACAGATGCACTAGAGCTATAAGTGTATGAAAGCTCAACTAAAGAAACTAAGTGGGTGTGCATCCAACTTGCTTGCTCACGAAGACCTAGGGCATTTTGAGGAAGTCCACCATTGGAATATACAAGCCAAGTTCTATAATGAAAATTCCCACTAGTATATAAAGTTACAAAACAAGAGACTCTCTATCATGAAGATCATGGTGCTATTTTGAAGCACAAGTGTGGAAAAACCGAAAAAGGATAGTAGCATTGTCCCTTCTCTCTTTTTCTCTCATTTTTTTTGGCCTTTCATTTTTTCCTTTTTTATGGCCTCTTTTGTTTTTTCTCCCTTTTTTTCTTCTTTCTTTCGTCCGGAGTCTCATCTCGACTTGTGGGGGAATCATAGTCTCCACATCCTTTCCTCACTGGGACAATGCTCTAATAATGAAGATCATCACACTTTTATTTACTTACAACTCGAAGGTAGAACAACATATGACTCTATGTGAATACCTCCGGCGGTGTACCGGGATGTGCAATGAATCAAGAGTGACATGTATGAAAAATTATGCATGGTGGCCTTGCCACAAATACGATGTCAACTACATGATCATGCAAGGCAATATGACAATGATGAAGCGTGTCATAATAAACGGAACGGTGGAAAGTTGCATGGCAATATATCTCGGAATGACTATGGAAATGCCATAATAGGTAGGTATGGTGGCTGTTTTGAGGAAGGTATATGGTGGGTGTATGGTACCGGCGAAAGTTGCGCGGTACAATAGAGGCTAACAATGGTGGAAGGGTGAGAGTGCATATCATCCATGGACTCAACATTAGTCATAAAGAACTCATATACTTATTGCAAAAATCTACAAGTTATCAAAACAAAAGAACTAAAGCATGCTCCTAAGGGAAGGGTTGGTAGGAGTTAACCATCGCGCGATCCCGACCTCCACACAAAGGAAGACAATCAATAAATAAATCATGCTCCAACTTCATCACATAACGGTTCACCATACGTGCATGCTACGGGAATCGCAAACTTTAACACAAGTATTTCTCAAATTCACAATTACTCCACTAGCATGACTTTAATATCACCATCCTCATATCTCAAAACAATCATCAAGTATCAACCTTCTCATAGTATTCAATGCACTTTATATGAAAGTTTTCATCATACCCATCTTGGATGCCTTTCATATTAGGACTAATTTTATAACCAAAGCAAATTACCATTCAGTTCTACAAGACTCTCAAAATAATATAAGTGAAGCATGAGAGATCAATAATTTCTACAAAATAAAACCACCACCGTGCTCTAAAAAGATATAAGTGAAGCACTAGGGCAAAACTATCTAGCTCAAAAGATATAAGTGAAGCACATAGAGTATTCTAATAGATTTCGATTCATGTGTGTCTCTCCCAAAAGGTGTGTACAACAAGGATGATTGTGGTAAACTAAAGAGAAAAGACTGAAATCATGCAAGACGCTCCAAGAAAAACACTTATCATGTGGTGAATAAAAAATATAGTCTCAAGTAAAGTTACCGATAGATGAAGACGAAAGAGGGGATGCCTTCCCAGGGCATCCCCAACCTTAGGATTTTGGTTGTCCCTGAAATTTACCTTCGGGTGCCTTGGGAATACCCAAGCTTAGGCTCTTGCCACTCTTTGTTCCATTGTCCATCAAATCCTTACTCAAAAACTTGAAAACTTCACAACACAAAACTTAACAGAAAATCTCGTGAGCTCCGTTAGTATAAGAAAACAAACCACCATTTTAAGGTACTGTATTGAGATCATTCTTTATTTATATTTGTGTTAAACCTACTGTATTCCAACTTCTCTATGGTTCATACCCCCCGATACTACTCATATATTCATCAAAATAAGCAAACAACAGACGAAAAACAGAATCTGTAAAAAATATAACAGTTTGTAGCAATCTGTAACTTTCGAATACTTCTGTAACTCTAAATTTTATGAAATAAATTGGTCGACGTGAGGAATTTTTCTGTTAGTCATCTTAAAAAAGAATCAACCTAAAATCATTCTCTAGTAAACAATGGCAGCTAATCTCGTGAGCGTGAAAGTTTCTGTTTTTTACAGCATGATCGCAAAGACTTCACCCAAGTCTTTCCAAAGGTTCTACTTGGCACAAACACTAATTAAAACACAAAACCACATATAAACAAAAGCTAGATGCATTATTTATTACTAAACAGAAGTAAAAGCAAAGAAAATAAAATTGGGTTGCCTCCCAACAAGCACTATCGTTTAACGCCCCTAGCTAGGCATGATACAAGAATAGATCTAGGTATTGCCATCTTTGGTAGGCAATCCATAAGTGGCTCTCATAATAGATTCATAAGGTAGTTTGATTTTCTTCCTAGGAAAGTGTTCCATTCCTTTCCTTAACGGAAATTGGAATCTAATATTTCCTTCTTTCATATCAATAATTGCACCAATCGTGTGACGCCCGGATAATTACGCTACAGTAATTCCGCGCTAATGATGCCACGTCACCACGATCACTGTTGCTAATCTCGTGTTAGTTCGAAACCGATCCAAATTAAAAATTGAGTTAAAAGAAAACAATAAAAGTTTTCAAATATTAAAACTAAAATGTTCGGAATGAACCAAATAATGCATAGGTTATTATGGTGAAGAACTTAAATCCAAATAAAATATTTAAATGCACTATGCTGATTTAAACAGTGGCAAAAACAATTATTTAAATGCCTTTGGTATTTTGTAAAATAATAAATTGTTTTAGTTGGGGGGTAAAAACTATTATTACAGTGGGTTATCATGGAACATTATTTTAGGAGCTATTGTCATATTTCCCTAAACTAAAACAATGTGTAACTAAAATAAAACAGAAAAGTTAAAAGAAAGAAAAAAGCATAACAGAAAGAAAATAAAAGGGGCCCCTCCCCACCCGTGGGCCTCGGCCCACGAGGCCATCAGCCAGGCCGGCCCAACTGGCCCACCCCGGCCCCCCATACCCCTACCCCCACCAGTGGGGGAAAATATCTCCCCCTCCCCCACCGACACTCCCCCCCTCTCGTCTGGATCGGGCGCTCCCGCCCCGACCCCGCTCGTCGCCGGCGCCGAACGCCGCCGCCCGGAGTCCCCCTCTCGCTGGAGCCATGCCGTTCGTCTGCTTCCCCGCCGCCTCCTCATCCTCATCCTCAACGGCCTGCACCAGGCCTCGCCGCCCTCTTCTCACGTCGCTCGTGAGCCATCTCCCCTCCTCCTCCTCTCCCTCCTGCGGTCACCACGGCACCCCCCTCGTCCCGACGCCACACCACCATCGCCCCCGGTCGCCGCCTTCCCCCTCGGTCGCCACGGCCGTCGCCGCGCACACGCGCGCTCAGGGTGCGCCCGCATTCCCGCCCCGCGCCCTGGCCCGGCCCTCGCTCACCGCTCGGCCGCACTGGCCTCGCCCCGCGCCTACCGTCCGCGGCCACCGCCGCCCGCTCCCTCGCTGCGCCGGCCCACTCCCGCCCCCTAGCTCCGGCGCCCCCGAGGTGG
>LR738709.1:322112288-322128383 GCA_902687465.1 Secale cereale
CCCCGCACGCCCTAGCGCCGCTCCGCCCTGGCCCCTCGCGCCATTGCGAGCCGCCGCGGCCGGCACCCGTCGCCGCGGCCGTCGCTCGGGTCCGCCCGACGGCGCCCGGCGCCCGTGCCCCTCTGCCAGTTAGCCCGCTAGTCCCTATGACCCTATGACAGGGGGGCCCAGCCCCCAGAACAAAAGAAAAGAATAATAAAAAAAGGAATAAAAAATACATATACAAAAATAAATAAAAATAATTAAATATTAAATAATTTAATTAATTAAAAGGGTTAATTAATTTAATTAATCTTAATTAGCTTAACCTAAACAGTAGTTAACCTAATTAGTTCTGATTAGTTAATGACTCAATGACATGCGGGACCCACGCGCCAGTTTGACCCACTCAACGCCCTGTTGACTGCTGACGTCATGATGATGTCAGCATGCACTGTTCTAGATAATGTTCTATTAAATTAATTAATTAAATTTTAGAAATTAATAAAAACTTTAGAAAATCATATCTTTTAAACCGTAACTCGGATGAAAATAATTTATATATGAAAGTTGCTCAGAACGACGAGACGAACCCGAATACGCGGTCCGTTCGTCCGCCACACATCTCTATCATACCGTACATGCAACATTCCCCCTCCGTTTCATCTGCCCGAAAATGCCTAACACCGGGAATACTTTCCCGGATGTTATTCCTCTTCGCCTGTATCACCGAGCACCGCGTTAGGTCACACGTAGCACCCGTATTGCCTTATTATATTTTGTGATGCTATTGTTTGCTCTGTTATTTATTTGTTTCCCCTTCGTTGCTTATTTTCGGTAGACTCCGATACTGTGATAGACCCCCGAGACTATTGATGCTTCGGTGTTCGACTACGGCTACGCTTCCGAAGATTCCTTTCGTCTACAGAGCTTCCAGGCAAGCCCCCCCTTTTGATCACCAGATATCGCCTATTCTTCTCTCTACTGCTTGCATTAGAGTAGTGTAGCATGTTACTATTCGGTTACTCCTATTCTGTTGCATAGCCTGTCATTGTTGCTACCACTGTTGATACCTGTACCTGCCATCCTAATGCTTAGTATAGGGTGCTAGTATTCCATCAGTGGCCCTTCATTCTTGTCCGTCTGCCATGCTATACTATCGGGCCGTGATCACTCGGGTGGTGATCACGGGTACATACTATATACTTACTTTACATACACATGATGATGATTCGGGGATGGGGGCTGAAGGGGCAGGTGGTTCCACCCAGGTAGTGGTGGGCCTGGGTTCCCGACAGCCCCCTGATGGTTACTTTGTGGCGGAGCGACAGGGCGGGTTGCGACCACCTAGGAGACAGGTGGGCCTGGCCCTGGTCGTTGTCCGCGGTTATTCCATAATAACACGTTTAACGGGATCTTGGTATTTGATCTGAGTCTGGCCATTTGGTCTATACGCACTAACCAGCTGCGTGGGAACAGTTATGGGCACTCGTGGTATCAGCCGAAGCCATCTTGACGTCAGCGACTTAGCGGCGCGCGCCGGATTGGACAGGAAAGCCTACTCTGGTATTAGGAGAGGCTAGGTCTGCTTACCAGCCGCGTACGCAACGTGCAGGTGTGCGTTGGGCGATGGGCCCGGACCCCTGCGCGCTTAGGACTTAGACCGGCGTGCTGACCTCTCTGCTGTGCTTAGGTAGGGCTGCGACGTGTTGATCTTCCGAGGCCGGGCATGACCCTGGAAAGTGTGTCCGACCAAATGGGATCAAGCGTGCTGGGTTATGTGGTGCACCCCTGCAGGGAAGTTAATCTATTCGAATAGCCGTGTCCCTCGGTAAAAGGACGACCCGGAGTTGTACTCTGACCTCATGACAACTAGAACCGGATACTTAATAAAACACACCCCTTTCAAGTGCCAGATATAACTCGGTGATTGCTCTCTCACAGGGTGACGAGGGGAGGATCGCCGGGTAGGTTTATGCTATACGATGTTACTTGGTGAACTTACCATCTATTCCCTTCTACTGCTTCAAGACGGAGGCTGCCAGAAGCGAGGATACTTGTTACTTCCAGCTACTCTCTTCTTCTGCTGCAAGATGGACATTGTGAGAAGCATAGTCTTCGTTTGGATTAGCTATCCCCCTCTTATTCCGGCATTCTGCAGTTTAGCCCACAGATATTACCCCCCCTTACACAGATATCATTGCATATGTAGTGTAGATCCTTTCTTGCGAGTACTTTGGATGAGTACTCACGGTTGCTTTGCTCCCCCTTTTCCCCCTTTCTTCCTTTCTTCTCGGATGATGCAACCAGGTGGTGGAGTCCAGGAGCCAGATGATCCCGAGGTTGTTTCTACATGGAGTTCGGCTTCGAGGAGTAGTTAGGAGGTCCCAGGCAGGAGGCCTTGCCTTTTCGATCGTTGTTACTTTTGTGCTAGCCTTCTTAAGGCATACTTGTTTAACATATGTCTGTACTCAGATATTTTTGCTTCCGCTGACTCTTGTGTTTTCGAGCATTTGTATTCGAGCCCTCGAGGCCCCTGGCTTGTAATATAAAGCTTGTATTATTTTAATTTGTGTCTAGAGTTGTGTTGTGATATCTTCCAGTGAGTCCCTGATCTTGGTCGTACACATTTGCGTGCATGATTAGTGTACGGACAAATCGGGGGCGTCACAAATCGTTCTAAGGAAAGGTCTACCAAGAATAATAGGACATGCGGGATTGCAATCTACATCAAGAACGATGAAATCTACGGGCACATAATTCCTATTTGCAACAATAATAACATCATTAATCCTTCCCATAGGTTTCTTAATGGTAGAATCCGCAAGATGCAAATTTAAATAACAATCATCAAGTTCATGGAATCCTAACATATCACACAAAGTTTTTGGAATTGTGGAAACACTAGCACCCAAATCACACAAAGCATAGCATTCATGGTCTTTAATCTTAATTTAATAGTAGGTTCCCACTCATCATAAAGTTTTCTAGGGATAGAAACTTCAATTCAAGTTTTTCTTCAAAGGATTGCATTAAAGCATCAACGATGTGTTTGGTAAAAGCCTTATTTTGACTATAAGCATGAGGAGAATTTAGCACGGATTGCAACTAGGAAATACAATCTATCAAAGAACAATTATCATAATTAAATTCCTTGAAATCCAAAATAGTGGGTTCATTACTATGTAAAGTTTTGACCTCTTCAATCCCACTTTAAACAATTTTTGCATCAAGATCTAAAAACTCCGAATCATTGGGACACCTTTTAACTAAAGTTGACTCATCTCCAGTACCATATTTATCAAGATTCTTATCAGAAAACGAGGATTTAATAGGAGACATATCAATCACTTTTAGATCTTCATCTTTATTATCTAGATCTCCGGTTTAGCGGCCATCTTATTAACTAAGGTGGCTTGCTTATCCGAAATTTGGGCTATTAAGTTCTCAAGATGAGCAAACTGAGATTTCAAACCATAAAATTCTTTAGACATATCATCAAGCTCTTTATTCATGTACTCCATAAAACTTTTCAGTTCTTTAAGCTCGTTTATGAAGAAATTATTATGCTCAAATTGCAAAGACATAAAGCTTCTGACATTGTTTTCAATCTCTTCCAACCTTCTCAGGTGAGGATTAACGCTATTTGGTAGAGCCATTGAGACAAACAAGCAATCCAACCCACAAGCAAACAAGAAGCAAGCGAACGGAAAAGAAGGGTGAATAAAACGGCAAAGGTGAAGTGGGGGAGAGGAAAACGAGAGGCGAATGGCAAATAATATAATGCAAGGGATAAGAGTTTGTGATGAGTACTTGGTATATGACTTGTGCGTAGATCTCCACGGCAACGGCGCCAAAAATCCTTCTTGCTACTTCTTGAGCATGCGTTGGTTTTTCCTTGAAGAGGAAAGGGTGATGCAGCAAAGTAGTGTAAGTATTTCCCTCAGTTTTTGAGAACCAAGGTATCAATCCAGTAGGATACTACACTCAAATCCCTTATACCTGGACAAACAAATAAGAACCTTGCACCCAACGTGATAAAGGGGTTGTCAATCCCTTCACGACCACTTGCAAAAGTGAGATCTGATAGTGAAAATAAGATAAATATTTTTGGTATTTTTGTTGTATAGATTGGAAAGTAAAGATTGCAAAATAAAAGATAGCTAATTGATTGAAGATTAATATGACGGAAGATAGACCCGGGGCCATAGGTTTCACTAGTGGCTTCTCTCAAGATAGCATATTCTACGATGGGTGAACAAATTACTGTCGAGCAATTGATAGAAGAGCGCATAGTTATGAGAATATCTAGGCATGATCATTTATATAGGCATCACGTCCATGACAAGTAGACCGAAATGATTCTGCATCTACTAGTATTACTCCACACATCGACTGCCATCCAGCATGCATCTAGAGTATTAAGTTCATAAGAACATAGTAACGCCTTAAGCAAGATGACATGATGTAGAGGGATAAACTCGTGCAATATGACATAAACCCCATCTTTTTATCCTCGATGGAAACAATACAATACGTGCCTTGCTGCCCCTGCTGTCATTGGGAAAGGACACCGCAAGATTGAAACCAAAGCTAAGCACTTCTCCCATTGCACGAAAAGATCAATCTAGTAGGCCAAACCAAAATGATAATTCGAACAGACTTGCAATGATATTTTAATCATGCATATAAGAATTCAGAGAAGAACCAAATATTGTTCATAGATAATCTTGACCAGAAACCCACAATTCATCGGATCTCGACAAACACACCGCAAAAAGTATTACATCGAACAGATCCCCAAGAAGATCGAGGAGAACTTTGTATTGAGATCCAAAGAGAGAGAAGAAGCCATCTAGCTAATAACTATTGACCCGATTGTTTGTGGTAAACTACTCACAACTCATCAGAGGGGCTATGGTGTTGATGTAGAAGCCCTCCATGATCGATTCCCCCTCCGGTGGAGCTCCGGAAAAGGCCCCAAGATGGGATATCACGGGTACAGAAGGTTGCGGCGGTGGAAATAGGGTTTTATGGTCCTCTCCAATGTTTTCATGGTATATGAGTATATTTAGGGCGAAGAAGTATGTCGGTGGAGCTACGAGGGGCCCACGAGAGTGGGGGGCACGCCTACCCCCCTGGGCACGCCCTCCTGCCTCGTGGCCACCCCGTGGCTTCCCTTGTGTGTAATCCAAGTCTTCTGGGTTGCATTTGTTCCAAAAAATGATCCTCGCGAAGGTTTCATTCCGTTTGGACTCCGTTTGATATTTCTTTTCTGCGAAACACTGAAATAGGCAAAAAAAAAAGTAATTTGCACTAGACCTTGGGTTAGTAGGTTAGTCCCAAAAATAATATAAAAGTGCATAATAAAGCCCACTAAACCTCCAAAACAGATAATATAATAGCATGGAACAATAAAAAAATATAGATATGTTGGAGACGTATCAACTCTTGATTTCTATTTTAGTGATCCAAGATCACATTGAGTCCATAGGGAAGCCAGTATTATTAAAAGGGCATGAGGTGTTGCTTAATGGTCTACTTTCTCAAAGTGCTTAGTGATATGCTCCAAATCCCTCAACCACTTTCTCATTTCCACATATGTGCTAAACCTAAAGTCAAGCTCAGCCCCACCGATTTGATCTATCCGGCGCCACCGACTTCACTTGACATAACCCCTGCCAGAAACCCTAATCAATTCGGTCTCATCGATGGGATCTCGGTTTCATCGAGATAAGCTCGCAAACTCTCTATTGCCTGTTGCAATTATTTCGGTCCCACCAAGATATGCAGTCGGTCCCACCAAGTTTCCTTGACCAACTCTCTGTTTGCTTATTACCAAAATTAGTCTCATAGAGTTTGTGTAATTGGCCAAACCGAGTTTAGGTTTTACCCTAACCCCAGCACATCGATCTCACCGAGTTGATCTTGTCGGTCCCACCAAAAAGTCTAACGTTCACATTTTGAACCAGGTCGGTCTCACCGAGTTTCACTATTCGGTCCCATCGAGTTTGGTAAATTCTGTGTAACGACTAGATTTTGTGTGGAGGCTATATATACCCCTCCAACCATTCTCCATTAGAGAGAGAGCCATCAGAACGTGCCTACACTTGCACTACTCATTTTCTGAGAGAGAACCACCTACTCATGTGTTGAGACCAAGATATTCCAATCCCACCACAAGAATCTTGATCTCTAGCCTTCCCCAAGTTGCTTTCCACTCAAATAATCTTTCCACCATATCCAAATATGTTTGAGAGAGTTGAGTGTTGGGGAGACTATCATTTGAAGCACAAGAGCAAGGAGTTCATCATCAACACACCATCTATTACCTTTTGGAGAGTGGTGTCTCCTAGATTGGTTAGGTGTCACTTGGGAGCCTCCGTCAAGATTGTGGAGTTGAATCAAGGAGTTTGTAAGGGCAAGGAGATCGCCTACTTCATGAAGATGTACCCTAGTGAGGCAAGTCCTTCGTAGGCGATGGCCATGGTGGGATAGACAAGGTTGCTTCATCGTGGACCCTTCATGGGTGGAGCCCTCCGTGGACTCGAGCAACCATTACTCTTCATGGGTTGAAGTCTCCATCAACGTGGATGTACGATAGCACCACCTATGGGAACCACGCCAAAAATCTCCGTGTCTCCAATTGCATTTGCACACTCCAATCCCACCCCTTTACTTTCTTGCTACTTGCATGCTTTACTTTCCGCTACTCATGTACTCTTGCCATGCTTGCTGGAAATGTATTGTGAATGTCTAAACTTGTGCTAAAACTCCACCTCAACTTGAAGAACTTAAAAAACTGCTACTTTTCTTGTTGAGGGTCTAATCACCCCCCTCTAGACACCTCTTCTTCGATCCTTTTAGTATCACCATTATATTCATGCATGCGTGGGTTTAAAACACTATGATCTCTTATTTAAATATCTAGATCCACTTTTAGTAAAATCATGATTTTTGTTACTCTTTTACAACCACACAATCCTCTTCTCTTTGTAGCTAGCACTAACTTTCTCTCGTGATTGTACATGCTCGCCTCACCGTCACCCTCCCTCAACTTTCTCTCCATCGTGCATGTCCATTTTTTCTTTAGGTCGTTCTCCCACGGTGTTTGGAGGTCTCCCGAGCCCCTTCTTTTCGGTACACACACCGATCGCTATACCTCTCTAGCCAGGTCTGCCTACCACAAACACATGCTTTCCCTCTTCTCTTCTCAACGACACTCTAGCTTCTCTCTCTCCCAACCTTGTTCCTCTCCCACACACATGCACACTCTCGCCCCTCTTTTCATTGATCTCGCACTCGCACACTCCTTCCCCTTTTGACATAATAGGCCTCTCACACCACCTTCTAGCCGCATACCTTTCTCTCTATCTGTCTCTCCAGGCCTTATTTGCCTCTAACACATGCATGTATATATACCGATCGGTCTCCCTACATATAGCTAGGTCGACTATAACTCTTTTTCCGCACGCACCGACCGATGTGCCTCACTAGTTATGTCTATCACTTTCTCCGACACACAATGATTGATTTGCCTATCTAGCTAGGTCTGCTTACCACAAACATATCGTCCGCCCTCATCATCCATGCATGCCTCCCGACCTGTATTTCACACGCACGTGTGCACACAGACAATCATGTCCTCTGTTATTGTCATTGCAGTCGTCCCCTCAGTTTGTCTAGTAGGCTTCTACCACCCTATCCGAGAAGCAACTCCACCACCAACCCTCGTACACTCTAGCTCCTCTCTCTCCCAACCTTGTTCCTCTCCTACACACATGCATGGATGTAGATCAATCTCCCTCAATACATAGCTAGGTCTCTCTCCTTCTCCACACATATACCCGTCGATTTACCTCTCTATAGTCTGGTCTCTGCCCTCACCCTTCTCTCTCTCTCTCTCTCTCTCTTTCTCTCTCTCTCTCTCTCTCTCTCACACACACACACACACACACACACACACACTCCAAGAGTCGACCGTTGTAGGTACGTATCAATGCCACACAAACAAATTGCAGTTCCCCCCCTCTAACGTTCCAGTAGGCCAGCCGCCCTATAACTTTGACGTGGGCACACACAATCTCGCTGCCTTTTTTTCTCGACCACGCACCCATAAACTTCACCCCTCTCTTTGATTCTATTGATATCTCACTCCGATGATCCCTCCACTCTCTTCTGGTGGATCGCCCCCTCTAGATATGATATATCTAGGCCTCTGTTTCACACATATTGCATATGTTACATTTTTTGTTTGAGATATCATCGACACATACTCCCTATCTATCTCTCACGCCCACCCCAAAACAAACACTCACGAACCCAGACACCATCTCTTTCACACACAAATCCACATAGGTGGGGTACAAACACGAAGAGGAGATGTGCATGCGGGACGCACGAACTCACGTCTCGTTCCCAACCATAGAAGTGCGAGTACGCGAGGGAGCTCCTTTCTATACGAAATGGCAGACCACGTGCTAATTAGACTCATGTAACGATTGTTTACTTGAGATGAAGGAGGGTGGTCTTCCACGCGTGCACGAAACAAAGTTTGACTTGACACATTGACTCGTTATTTTAAAATAAATTTATATTGCTCAATGGCACGTACAGAATATAAAACCATTGTTATCGAGAAAAAGGTAATCCGCTCCATGATATATAATCTGCTGGGGTTGGTCTGTCTTCACACTCTCTCATACAAGACGATGGTGGCCTCTCTCTCTCTCTCTCTCTCTCTCTCTTATCGCTGGTCACTGATCAGGCCCGATCCCGTCCGCCAGCAAAAAGGGAGGCCAAGCATCGTTGCTCATTGTGACGACGTCGAGGCAGCTGACGATGTCATAGACCTAGGGTAGGCTCATAGGCCTGACCTAGACACCCTACCCAAGGTCACTACCCTAGAATCAAAGACATTCCAAGGATGACAAAAGATACCGACTGAAGTAACCGAAGAGTGCAATCCACTCGACCATGCGTCTCACTCGGATAACCTAATTCCATTCGACCAAGATGAAGTCACTCGACCGAACAAGGAACCGCTCGGAGCATAGGAGATCAAAGGCCACCCCGTATGGCAATGATCGGGCATTCACTCCATAGTCTTAAAGGTCATTTATACCTCTTTATTACATGCGTTATCAGTAACGTCCTATCTTTATGTACATTGAACCCTCTGTAACGTGGGATGACTGGGGTTCTGGTGAACTCTATATAAGCCACCCCTCCTCCGGTACAATGGTTCGCACCCCCTGTAACACACACCCCGATATTCTAGTCGACAGCCTCCGGGCACCGAGACGTAGGGATTTTACCTCCTCCGAGAGGGGTCTGAACTCGTAAAACCCGTGTGTACAACCTTGCCATAGCTAGGATCTTGCCTCCTCCTACGTACCCCCTACTCTCACTGTCAGGCCTAGTACCACGACAGTTGGCGACCACCTTGGGGCAGGTGTCTTAGCGACTTCCGGTGAGGTTGCAAGTTTTTTTCGATCTTCATCAACATGGTTTCCGGCGGTGGTCTGGCTCTGGGCCACGAGATCTGACTCGACGCGCTCGTCTTCATCGCCGACGACTCCGCCTGGCTTCAAGAGGCCCTCCTCGACGTCGAGGCACCTCCCGTCCGCGAGGCGGCGCACTTTCAGACGAGTGCTTGTGGTGTCCTTCTCTGGCAGCCATCGACCCAGTATCGGTCGGCTCCCTCGTCATTCGCTCTCCCCGCTGCACGTCGTCGCAAGCGGTCTGGTCGATCGTGGCTCTAGCGGTGGGTGAAGCACGCGGTGGCTTGCCAGTCAGCCACCCCCTAAGTCGCGGTAATCGAGCCCGACGAGTACTGCTATGGGCCGGTCGATCTGTCGACTGGTTCCGTAGATATGTTTTAAGAGTGCGGGAGTAGCGACCCCGTGGCGGAATTCCTCATGGCTGGCTCCCGTCGCTGTCCGCCTGGGTACCCTCACGGCGATGGCGGCGGCAGCGATGATGGTCAGTCGTACGATCATGATGGGTAAGTGCCTCAGCCCCTCACTACAGAGCAAAGGGAAGAGCTGCATCGCCGTAACATCGAAGCACTTCAGACCCCCATCTTGGGAGAGACTTCTGAGGCTCGGGCCCTGGAAGTAGCGCGCCTAGCCACCGTGGCCCAGCGCGCGCGTTTGGAGAACCTTTAGCGTTCACTCGACGATCAAGCCCGCCGACTGATTCCCGAATCCAGTCGATGGCAGCGATAGTTGTTTCCTCCTGAGCCCTAGGTATACCGCACTCCGATTCAGAATCTTATAGCTGCAACCCGTATTGCAGAGTCGATACAGCCATTCCAATCGGAAGCTGGAAGAGGTTTGCTGCAGATTTGAGCGCTGCTCCGAGCAGCAGGTGAACAAAATGCAGCCGTTTCCCAGTCGCGCAACAGAATTCACAACAGGTCTGTGGCAACAGACACAGTTTGGTCAGCTCACAGCCCAAGATCGCCCCCGCGGCATGAAGGTCGTGGGCCCCGCCAAGATGACCGCCGTCGAGTGCCCACGCCACCTCCGGGGAGCAGATCGTACTCGCCCCAGCGGTACGATGGCAGGCGCCCGCATGGTGACGAGCGGAGGATCCCAGTAGATCCTAGAAAACCCGTCTTTGATGCAAGATCGATTCATGTGCAAGGCCTGGTCGACAGAAAATAGGCACAGAGAGACAGGACAGAGACCATCCAAGTGGCAACAGAGTACATGTTTCTGGGCCCGAATGTTTTAGCAGAGCCATCAGGGCCGCTGAGATACCTCCCAACTTCAGGTTGGCAGCAGGGGTGAGCAAGTTCACTAGTGAGTCGAAGCCATATACTTGGCTAGAGGATTACTGAGTGGATGTGCAGATTGGTGGCGACAACAATGATGTGGCCATGAAGCACCTCCCTCTGATGCTGGAAGGCTCGGTCAGAGCTTGGCTAAATCAGTTGGCCCCTGGTAGCATATACAGCTGGGAAGAATTGACCCGAGTGTTTGTCAGGACCTTTGAAGGCACTTGCAAACGACCAGCCGGACTGGCGGAATTGCATCATTACGTCCAAAAGCCGAATGAAACTTTGAGAGATTACATCCACAGATGGACCGCTCTTCATCATACAGTGATAATGTGTGAGAGCGTCAGGCAGTCTGCGCTTTTAAAGAGGGCGTGCAGTACAGAGAGCTTAACCTGAAATTCAGTCGGACAAGAGACATGTATCTGGCTCGGATGATGGAAATAGCCAGTCGGTACACTAACGGCGAGGAAGCGGACCGGCTCCGCAGTGGCAAAAACAAACCAGTCGCCCAGGATGATGGAAATTCCAATCGGAAGCCGAAGCCCAAAGACGAACCCGCGGCTCCTGGAGAGGCTGCAGTCGTGAACTAGGGGAAGAACAAAGGAAAACCTAAAGGTCCGTGGATCCCCAAGAAAGTGAAGGATCAAGCGAGAAAGGACGTGCTTGATTTGCTGTGTCATATACACACTAAAAAGGATGAAGAGGGGGGTTTCATTTACCCCAAGCATACCACTCGACAGTGTCGACTCCTGATTCAGAGCTTCCGAGAGGGTAAGCCCAGTGAGAAAGAGAAGGAATCTAAGGAGGATGAAGACAAAGAGGAGGATGGTGGTTACCCTAATATCAATTCCACCTTGATGATTTTTGCTGACATCGAGAGCAATAGTCGACTGAAAATCATCAACAGAGAAGTAAACATGGTTGCTCTCGCAACGACGACGTACTTGAAATGGTCAAAGACTCCTATTACATTCGACCAGTCCGACCATCCGGCACGCATTGCTACCCCTGGGCAGCACATGTTGGTGGTCGACCCAGTTGTTGAAGGCACTCGACTGACCAAGGTTTTGATGGATGGCAGTAGTGGTCTGAATATTTTGTTTGCAGAGACCGTCCGTGGGATGGGCATTCTAGTGTCCAAGCTGAGTGAGAGCAACATGTGGTTCCACAGCGTTATCCCTAGGAAGAAAGCCAATTCAATCGGTCAGATCACTCTTGATGTGGTTTTCGGCGATTCGAACAACCATCACAAGGAAAAGTTGAGGTGGTGGATTTCCACAGTCCTTACCATGCTATTCTGGGTAGGCCTGCATATGCCCGTTTCATGGCTCGACCATGTTATGTGTACCTCAAGCTAAAGATGTCGGGTCCCAAGGGCGTGATCACAGTCACTGGAGATCAGCAGAAAGCAGAAGAGTGCTTCCAGAAGGGCTCAAAAATTGCTGATGAGCAGATGGCAGCAGTAGAGATGGAAGAGTATCAGAAGAACACAGATCCGAGCGATTTATTGCGAGCCAAGAAACCTGCTTCCGAGTCTGTGTTTCAGTCGACTGGAGAGACGAACCCTGTGCATATTCATCCGACTGATCCCCATGCTGCTCCGACTCACATCTCAACAACACTTGACAGGAAATAGGAAGAAGCGCTCATCCAGTTCCTCCGTGAGAACTTGGACATCTTTGCATGGAAACCATCCTACATGCCAGGTGTACCTAGGGGACTGGCTATGCACCGTTTGCGAGTCGACCCTAAAGCAAAACCTGTCAAAGAGCATCTCCATCGGTCCGCCGCGGAGAAGAGAAAAGCGATTGGCGAAGAGGTGGCTCGGCTTCTGGGAGCTGAGTTCATCCGCGAGATATACCACTCCGAGTGGCTCGCCAAAGTTGTCATGGTCCCCAAGAAGGACAAGTCACTCCGCATGTGCATTGATTTCAAACATATCAATGGGGTCTGCCCGAAAGATCATTTCCCTCTCCTCAGCATCGATCAAATTGTCGACTCGACTGTGGGGTGTGAGCGTTTGTCCTTCCTGGATGCATATTCGGCGTACCATCAGATCCGACTGTTTGGGCCCGACGAAATAAAAACAGCCTTCATCACCCCATTCAGGTGTTTTTGTTGTGTTACCCTGCCTTTTGGCCTCAAGAATGCTGGCGTAACATTCATGCGCATGATTCAGCAGTGTCTGATGAAACAGATCAGCCGAAATGTGGAAGCATACATGGATGGCATCATGGTCAAGTCATGTAAAGGTTCCGACCTACTGGCTGACCTCGCTGAAACATTTGCAAACTTGAGAAGTTATGATATCAAGCTCAACCCGTCGAAGAGCACATTCGGAGTCCCAGGTGGAAAGTTACTTGGTTTTCTCGTCTCCGAACGAGGAATCAACGCAAACCCAGAAAAGTTCAGCACAATCCTCCGAATGAAACACCCTGTGCGTGTGGACGACATTCAGAAGCTCATTGGTTGCTTGGCTGCATTGAGTCGATTCATCTCGCGTCTCAGTGAAAAGGCATTACCTCTTTATCGACTGATGAAGAAGTCTGACAAGTTCGAGTGGAATGACGAAGCTGAAGCAGCATTTGAGGAGCTCAAAGCCCTGCTTTCCACCCAGCCAGTGCTTGCTGCCCCAGACACCAAAGAGCCTCTATTATTATATATTGTAGCCACTGGACAAGTTGTCAGCATAGTGCTCATAGTCAAGCGGGAAGAAGAAGGCAAGGCCTACAAAGGTCAATGCCCAGTCTACTACATTTCTGAAGTCTTGACTCCATCCAAGCAGAGGTATCCGCATTATCAGAAGCTTGTGTATGGAATCTACTTGACCGCCAAGAAAGTTGCGCATTACTTCTCAGATCACTCAATTTCAGTCGTCAACGACGCTCCATTATCTGAAATTCTGAACAATCGGGACGCAACTGGTCGAGTGGCTAAATGGGCGATTGAACTCCTTCCGTTAGATATCAAGTTCGAAGAAAAGAAAGCAATCAAGTCTCAGGCAATAGCAGATTTCATTGCCGAGTAGATTGAACAAGAGCAACCGATTCAAGTTCAGTCGGATCATTGGACTATGTTTTTTGATGGATCCAAGATGCTGAGTGGATCTGGTGCAGGTGTGGTTTTGGTGTCCCCCAGAGGCGACAAGCTCAGCTATGTCCTCCAAATTCATTTTGATTCTTCAAACAATGAAGCTGAGTATGAGGCACTTTTGTATGGGTTGCGTATGACCATCTCACTCGGCGTCCGTCGCCTGATGATATACGGCGACTCAGAATTAGTGGTCAATCAAGTGATGAAGGAGTGGGATGTCAGGAGCCCAGCAATGATCGGTTATTGAAACGCAGTGAGAAAGTTAGAGAAGAAGTTTGAAGGGTTGGATCTCCACCACGTACCTAGAACCAAGAATCAACTTGCTGATGACCTGGCGAAGATAGGTTCCACTCGGAAACCTGTCCCCAGTAATGGGTTCTTGGAGCATATCTGCACCCCATCAGTCAAGGAATATCCCTTCACGGAAGAGCCCCCGCAACCGATAAGTTCTACCAATCCGACTAAGATCGAAGTCCCAGCTGTAGTCGACTTGATCATGGAGGTTTTAGCGATCACTCCCGATTGGACAATCCCGTAAATCATGTACCTGCTCAGGTAGGAACTCCTAGAGGACGAAGTGAGGCCCGCCAAATTGTCCGTCGATCCAAAGCCTTCACTGTGATAAAAGGGTAGCTTTACAGAGAAAGTATCACATGAGTTGCCCAGCGTTGTGTTTCCCCGGAGGAAGGTCGAGTGATTTTGAATGAAATCCACTCGAGGACCTATGGTCATCATGTGTCCTCTCAGACCATTGTTGCCAAAGCATACCGAGCCGGATTCTACTGGCCGCAGGCAAATGAGATGGCAAAATATATAGTTGACAAGTGTGAAGGTTGTCAGTTCTATTCAAACATGTCCCACAAGCATGCGTCTGCCTTGAAGACTATTCTGTTGGTCTGGCCGTTTGCTGTTTGGGGTTTAGACATGGTTGGGCCCTTCAGGACTAGCAGAAGCGGTTTCACTCATTTGCTCATGGCAGTCGACAAATTCACCAAATGGATCGAAGCCAAGCCTATCAAAAACCTCGGAGCAAGCACCGCCGTCAGTTTCATCAAAGAACTGATATTCGGATATGGGGTCCCTCACAATATTATCATGGATAATGGCTCCAACTTTGATTCGTATGAATTCAGGGCATACTTCACTTCCCAAGGCACTTGGGTCGACTACGCATCCGTTGCACATCCACATTCGAATGGGCAGGCAGAAAGGGCGAATGGCTTGATCCTTCAAGGACTGAAACCACGACTGATGCACGATCTCAAGCACGCTGCTAGAGCTTGGGTAACCAAGTTGCCATCTGTTTTGTGGGGACTGAGAACAACTCCGAACCGGTCGACTGATCGGACTGCTTTCTTTATGGTATATGGCGCTGAGGCTGTACTTTCGAGTGACTTGCTGCACAACGCTCCCCGAGTGGAACTCTTCTCAGAAGCTGAAGCAGAACAGGCACGCCAAGATGTAGTCGATCTCCTCGAGGAAGAGCGCGAGATGGCTCTGATCCGGTCGACCATCTATCAACAAGACCTACATCGATTCCATGCCCATAATGTCCGAGGCCGAGCATTCTAGGAAGGAGATCTTGTACTCCGAGTACATCAGAAACGACCTCACAAGCTCGCTCTGGCCTGGGAAGGCCCCTTCATCATCACCAAAGTGCTCCACAATGGGGCGTATTGCCTCTTCAACGTGGCCAAGAAAATAGACGAGCCACACTCGTGGAATGCGGATCTGCTTCGCCGCTTCTACACTTAAAACACTCGAATGGACGAGTTGTAATAAGAATCCTTCAGTTTGCTTATCAAAGACAAGTTTTTGGCAGTATCATAATGATTGTTGTTCCGAAAGAACATGTGTTCAAATCCCCTAGTGGGTGGCTTAGCCGCGAATCCAATTCGCCTAAGTTTAAAAAACACTCCGAGTGAAGACCAACCCTCTCACTCGGGGGCTTAGCTGCGAATCCGATTCACCTAAGTTTCAAAATCACTTCGAGTGAAGAGCAACCCTCTCACTCGGGGGCTTAGCTACGACCCCGTACTCGCCTAAGGTTTGGAAACACTCCGAGTGAAGAGCAACTTCTCACTCCGAGGCTTAGCTCCGACCCCGTACTCGCCTAAGTTTCACAAACACTCTGAGTGAAGAGCAACCCTCTCACTCGGGGGCTTAGCTGCGACCCCGTACTCGTCTAAGTTTCACAAACACTCCAAGTGAAGGGCAACCCTCTCACTCAGGGGCTT
>LR738709.1:322128954-322141543 GCA_902687465.1 Secale cereale
AGTTTCAAAAACACTCTGACTCAAGAGCAACCCTCTCACTCGAGGGCTTAGGTGCGACCCCGTACTCTCCTAAGTTTCAAAAACACTCCGAGTGAAGCAACCCTCGCACTTGGGAGCTTAGTTGTGACCCCGTACTGGCCTAAGTTTCACAAACACTCCGAGTCAAGGGCAACCCTTTCACTCGGGGGCTTAGCTGTGACCCCGTACTCTCCTAAGTATTCAAAAAACACTCAGAGGGAAGAGCAACCCTCTCACTCGGAGACTTGGTTGCACTCCGAGCTGCTCCATAAGTACAACATACCTTTGCACTCCGAGCTGCGCCATAAGTACAATGTACCTGTGCTCTCCGAGCTGCGCTATAAGTACAATGTACCTTTGCTCTCTGAGCTGCGCCATTAGTACAACGTATAGTTGCACTCCGAGCTGCACTTCAAGTACAACATACCTTTGCAGTCCGAGCTGCACCACAAGTACAATGTCCATTCCGAGTGAAGTACCAAGGTTCACTCGGAATTAAAAGGTCTGAAAGCCGTAAAAGCAAAGAAATCATATTCCAAGGAATACCAAGTTCAGATAAATCCCACAAGGTTCAGGCAGAATTACTCGGGCATTAGGCCCGAAAGAGTTTAACGGTTACAAAATCACTTGGCATTCCGAGGCAAATTGAATCAAGGCATAAAGTTTGTTCACTCCGCAGGAGGAGGGCTTGCAGGCTCAACAAATTCGTCCAGCTCGATTCCTTCAGCGATGCGGGTGGCAGCGTCGATAAAAGTCTCCATGAATGACTCAAATTGAAGCTTTTTGGTGTTGGCGACCTTGAGAGCCGCCAACTTCTCCTCCTTAGCCTCCTTGCAATGGACACGGACCAGAGACAGAGCCACGTCAGCACCACACCGAGCAGACGACTTCTTCCATTCCTGCACTCGACCAGGAATCTCCTTAAGCCGAGTCATCAGAGACTCGAGGTCATTTTCGAGCACCATTCACCGCCAGAGCGTCGTGTCGATCCGTGACACTGCCACATTCAGTCGTGCAAGATAGCCCGTGACGCTGGCGAGGCGACATTCCAACCGCAACACGTTCATCGCAACCTCATTCTTGACAAGAGAATTGACAGGATCCAGACCCGTCTCGATCCATCCAGTCTCTTCCTCGAAGTTTTGGCAGAATTCTGCACATATAGAGATAGAGTCGACAGTTGGATGGCGAGTCAACAATTACGAACCAGTCGGACAAAGGAAAATACCTTCAAGCATGAGGAACATCTTTTTGGCGAGTCCTCCCATAAAAGTCTCCAGTTCGTCCTTCTTCTGGGTGAGATCTCCAACTTTGTCGTCCAGAGCCAGCTTATCCTTCTTCAGCCGCATCACTTCTTTGTTGGCCTCGTCGAGGGCAGTCTTCAGATTAGCATTTTCTTCCTCCAACTTGCCGACTGAAGCCAGCTTCTTGTCAACAAGTGCGGTCTTCTCATGCGCCTTCTGCTGCGCCTCTGCAAGGTCGAGATCCTTCCGCTCCAAGGCTTGCTTCATTTGATCTATAAGAGACAGCGCTCATCAGATGAGCTTGAAGTTGTCGGTTTTGCGCTGTGCACATTCATTCAAATACAGTCGACGGGCTCTGTACCTTTCATACCAGATGCTTCATCCTTGGCTTTCTACAAGTTCTCTCTAGCCAGCCCAGATCGAGATTGAGTTGGATCTGCATCTTCTCAAGTTCAGCAAATTGAGCTCCGAACTCACAAGATTTCTGCAGTCAACAAAAAGACAAGTCAGTCGACAAGAGTAAAGACAGTTGCTTCCAAATGATAAAGTGCAGAAATTGAACTATTACGCTAAAAGAGTTCTAAGACTACTGCCGAATCAAATATTCAACAGTAGCCTCGGGGACTACACCCAATGGGTGCACTTGGCGTGCCCCCACAGGTTTCCACTCAACACGATCCGTCCAGTCCAAGTGGAAGGAGTACAAGAAACAACAACATCATTCATTCTTAGACTATGGCCGACTGCCCACAATCGACCATGGTCTCGGGGACTACACCCAGTGGGTGCACTCTGCATGCCCCCACTGGTTCAATCGACACGACCTGGCCGATTAAGATACAAAAACTATATAGCAGAAGCTAAAACACCCAGTGGGTGAATGGAACAAAGACAGTCTCATGATAGATGTTCAGTGAAGGTTTCAAATGCTCATCCATGGACATCATCTTACGAACAAAGCATCAGTTTTCAGGTAGAATATCCTAGCAGAACAACGACCAGTCGGAAGGGAACTTAGTCGGAAAGAACTCACCTGGACATTGATCTGAAGAGCTGAACTAGCATTATAAGCAGCCATACTAGCCTTATACGCCACCTTCGTTTGTTCCATCATCAGACCTGCTTGGCGTATAGCCTCCTTAGCTGCACTCACTGGGTCCTCCGGGACATGGTGGGTAGCGAAGAGAGAAGACGATGGAGCAACCGGAGTAGCCAGAGGATCCAAATCTTGGAGCTGCACGGACAAGGCAAGAACTTGGGCAGTCGATGCCGAAGGACGATCAGTCAATGCAGGAATGGCAAAAGAAACGACAGCCCGAACGGTGTCACCCTATTGTTGAGCGTCTGAAGTAGCAAGCACCTTCCTGCCCCTCCTTCCTGTGTTCCACCGAGGCACTTCTACATACTCATCATCATCATCCGGCAGCTCAATAATGTTGGGCGGTGCTACAAAATATTCGACCAAAAAGAACACTCTGTCGACTGACAGAGCGATCAACAAAGTGGAGACATGCCCGTAGAGCTATACCTGCGCTGAAAGTGGCCGCGTCTGCAGTCTCCTCATCGTTGTGGCCCTTGTCAATCTCCATAGAGGTCCTAGAAGCAGCAACGCTAGAAGTTTCAGAACTCACTCGGTCAAACAGACAGACGAATCGACAAGACGCATAGGATTTCTCGAACAAGGAAAGAGCAGAAAAGAATAACACTCACGTGGAAGCAATCAGGACGTCCACCATGATCTTTGGCAGGTCCTTTCGAGGCTTTGAAGGCGCAACCTTTAGCTGCTTAGGGGCCTTCTCAGTCGGATCAGGCGAGGTCGTCAAAGTGCGTTTCTGTACCTGCGTGTTGGGCGGAGCCGCCTTGCTGCGTGCACCTTCTGGATCATGTGTTAGCTTGGAATGCCTCTCGATGCGAGGTGATGATTTGACCTCCTCTCCATTGCTTGAGTCCTCGCTTTCATCCTCGCTTTCATCATCTGATCTCTAGTCGGTGACCTCGTCGCCGCCTCCACTCCCTCCTGGACTTGCTCTCCATTGGGCACCGAGTACATCTCAGTATAAATCTGCAAGGCAAAGAGTTGAACAAACGTCAATCACATTCAAAGATAGTTACAAATCAGAGCGGAAAAGTCACTCAGAAATGAAGGTCAAACCTTGTCCGGCTCGTGCGCACCGTCGAATGGATGAACTCTCCTGGTCCCCCTGGGGTTGTCCTTATTCCCGGTGATGCTCCGCAACCACTGCTCCATCGTCTTCTCAGTGACCTCCTCCAGGTGGACCCGAGCGGTGTCATTGGAGCCCGAGTACATCCACATCGGGTGATCGCGAGCTTGGAGAGGATGAATCCGTCGACTGAGAAATACCTCCAACAGATCCATGCCAGTTACACCATCGCGGACTTGCTGGACTACTCGCTCGACCAACATATCCACCTCTACTTTCTCAGCTGGGGTCGCGGTCAATGAAAGAGGTTGACTGACTCGATCTAAGGTGAAGGGAGGAAGACCGATCGACTGACCCAGGGTCGAAATATCTTTGCAGTAGAACCAGGTCAACTTCCACCCCCGGACCGACTCAGGAAGGGTCATAGTGGGAAAAGTGCTCCGACCCCTCGTTTGTATCCCTAAACAGCTGCACATCTGGATCACGTGCGTCTTCTCGCCAGTCGGGTTCGCCTTCTTGACTGCTTGGGAGGGGCAAGTAAAAATATGCTTGAACATGCCCTAGTGCGGTCGACAACCCAGGAAATTCTCACACAGAGAGATAAAGGCAGCGAGATATGTGATGGTGTTGGGAGAGAAGTGGTGAAGTTGGGCACCGTAGAAGTTCAAAAAACCTCGGAAAAAAGGATGCGGAGGCAAGGAGAAACATCGGTCAATATGGGTCGCGAGGAGGACACACTCGCCCTCCTGCGGCTGCGGCTCGGTCTCGTTCCCCGGCAGCCTCCAGAACTCGTGGGCATTCAGGCCCCCATCAACCAGCTCCTCCATGTCCTCCTGCCGCATCGCAGATTGAATCTAGTCCCCACGGATCCAACCAGGCGGCAGTCCAGATCTCGACGTCGACCCCGGCTCGTATTCTTGCCCTTCCCCGTCATCGGCGCCTTTTCGCGCGCTCCAAGGCCGTCGTCTTGTCTCTTCCCATGATGACGGGCTAAGCGCGGGCAGAACGATGGCATAGAGAGGGGCAGGGGCACGGTGGAGAAGTAGGGGAGGAAGAAGAAGAACAAAGTGCACAGTACCGAGACATCAGCCCCGACGCTCTTTTATGGACCTGCTGTCGAGTGACTGACTTGTGAGCCCGAGCAATCTTGTCAAATCCCACAACAGTCGCGCGCTCGATACATGGCGGAAAAGGTGGCACGAGAATCGAGGCGTCCGTGTCTATTCGGTCCGATTACTGTGGCTCGCTCTGTCTCGCGCGCTTCCCCAAAATTAGAATCCCGCAAAATCAGGGAACTGCAGAGCAACCCATCGCGCCGAAGATCTCTCGCCTCATCAACACTCCAAGATTACTCACATAGTTCACTCGACTATTTCTGACTCGATCAAGGCGACTGAAATAAGGTTGAAGAACCAGCTTGATTCCCAAGTTCAAAAAACTGCCTCTGAAGCTTAAGAATCGGGTCGGAATCAACTTCAACTCTCTTTTTTCACTCGGACCTCAATCCATTCGGGGGCTACTGCCGATATCATAGACCTAGGATAGGGTCATAGGACTAACCTAGACACCCTACCCAAGGTCATTACCCTAGAATCAAAGACATTCCAAGGATGACAAAAGATACCGACTGAAGTAACCGAAGAGTGCAATCCACTCGACCATGCGTCTCACTCGGATATCCCAATTCCATTCGTCCAAGATGAAGTCACTCGACCAAACAAGGAACCACTCAGAGCATAGGAGATCAAAGGCCATCCCGAATGGCAACGGTCGGGCATTCACTCCATAGTCTTAAAGGTCATTTATACCTCTTTATTACAAGCATTATCAGTAACGTCCTATGTTTATGTACATTGAACCATCTGTAACGTGGGACGGCTAGGGTCCTGGCGCACTCTATATAAGCCACCCCCTCCTCCGGTACAAGGGTTCGCACCCGCTGTAACACACATACCCATATTCCAGTCGGCAGCCTCCGGGCACCGAGACGTAGGGCTTTTACCTCCTCCGGTACAAGGGTTCGCACCCGCTGTAACACACATACCCATATTCCAGTCGGCAGCCTCCGGGCACCGAGACGTATGGCTTTTACCTCCTCCGAGAGGGGCGTGAACTCGTAAAACTCGTGTATACAACCTTGTCGTAGCTATGATCTTGCCTCCTCCTACGTACCCCCTAATCTCACTGTCAGGCCTAGTACCACGACGGCAGCACATCCCGATCTGCAGTACCCGCCATTCTCTTTGACCAAGCTCCGGCGGGATAGGGCAGATCCCGCCCGCATGCGCTCTCCAAGTTACATCTCGACGACCTAGGTACAACTTCCTCCCCTCCAGCCTTGCTCCGCTACTCATCTTCCCACGCCGTTGCATGTGGACGTTCCCTAGTTCTTTGCCTGATACGTAGCTCGGCCGGCGTACTTTCCATGTTGCAATACCATCCTCACATTGTTTTAGATAAACAACCGTGCTGCTATCTTCCCTTAGGACAAGGAATGTGCTTCTTTTTTTTACGACGTATGTGCCATCAACTGTTATTTGCTAGTAATTATTTCCTTTCTACCTCCTTTTGTAAACAGGGCTATCCATTTCAACTCGTTGCTATTGCGACCTTTTGGTGACCTGCATAAATCACTTTATTCTTAAAAGTGTTTTGTGCAGTTTTACTGAAATGTCACACGGGCAACATTTCTATATCTCAGTGGAACTGCACAAAGGGATATTGGTTTTGCTCTATCACTGGTACCGTTACATGCTATATGAACCATCTTTAACCCCTTGCATGACGGAGTAATAAACCGTCGCCTAGTGAGTGTGGGCGATAGGGGGGTCCTTCCCACACGGCCAAGAAACCGTCGGGGATAGGCGAGATGGTACTGACGATGACCATAGAATAAACGTAAGAGAAGTCGCGTCGGTCCCACACGTTACATCTCGACGTTACGTTTCTGATCCGAGAGACATCCAAAACAATTACGCGACTATAATCATGTGAAAAAGGTGGCTATCACAAAATTTATTCTACCGATATGTTTGTGATAGGTATATTATCACACACAGTTCAAAAATGTAAAATGTGTGCGGTGCCCGTACTATCGCCAACATACCATTTTTCATAACTATGTGCGTAGTCATTCCTACTACACATGCATACAGGTTTAAAATGTTTGCCGTATTACCAAGAATTGCACACGCATATGAGACAAAACCGTGCGTGCCTTCGTCGGGCATCACAAACGTTTCATGTCAAAGAACCGTTTGTTCTCTATATTTCATCGCACACGCTATTTTCTTTCTAACCATGTGTACATTAATTTATTCGCTCATGTTTAGTTTTATTTTCCCGGAATTTATTATTCGAATTCGAAATTTTGAAATGTGAAACGTGGAATTCAAATTCTCATCACAATGGTTCAACAATCAATCCATAAATAAAATTCTTAGTACAATATGTTCAGTAATTACAGGATTAGGCAGCAATTAACTACGATGAACCACAATATTTAAAGTGGTTAAAGGTGAAGAGACAAGTGTAAATCATTTGGGCTGCCGATGGTGTTGAAGAAGCGGAATGCCCTAATGTGCCCTCCTGCATGCCATAGGCACGAACAACTTTTTTCCAACCCATTGTGACAATTGCCCACCCATTCTTCACCGCCTTCAGGAAGACTTCTAGATCATTATCATGGTAGTATGAATTATATACTTTAACCTTAGTTGCCTCCACTCCGGTCATGTAGTTTGCAAGGTAATAATCAGTAAATTGCTTCAGAAACCACCGAAAAGAGAGAACTTTCAGATACCCATGTCTAATAGAACAACTTGTTGTGGGCAGGGGGCAAAGGCAACACATTACTCACCATCCTAAAGTTCATTGTTGTCTTGGACAAAGTGTAAATAAATACCTTAATTGTCATCACCCGTCTCTTCCGCCTAACAATATTTCTTAGTTTCCTCACTTGACGCTTGTTCGTGAATATGTCATTGCCCCATACGCAAAAGGGATCGAAGCGTGGATCAGTACAGCTCATATTTGTAACAACAAGCAACCAGTAAATGTTAGAAGCTAAATTGCGTTTGCACAAATGATGTAAAATACAACTACCTATGTTCCTAAGTACAAGTATTTTTTGAGATTTCATTATGAACTACATACATATGTATATAGACATAGCTTAGATTAGAATCTAGATTCACTCATTTTTCTCCATATGTAATTTATATTGGAGTCTCTAAAAATACTTATATTTAGGAATAGATGGTGTATAAGACATGGAATGCAGCTAACCTGAACGACAAACAACAACATCACCCATCGTAGCCCTGTGTAAGTACGTGGAAATGTAATGTTAACAACAACAGAGTTAACATCCACCTAAAATAGCAAATGGTAATAAAACGACAACATTTGTAGTGATATCTTCATTGCGAAAGAATAGCACGGTAGCAAAGGGACGGATTAAAAAATGGATAGAATTATTTACTACAATAGACAAACTAGTATAGCCATTAAAATCGGTACTGATATAAATGAAATTGACAGAGTTAAACATCGCAAGGCAGGTGATACTACAGCAGAGAATGACCCTGTTGTCTGTAAAAAGGTAGGAAAACTAGATAAGATTGGTTAGGCATGTTTACTACAACATGCTTAATACATCAACCATACAAACACATGGCAATTGCAACTGGTATTGGTAAGATTCAACTGGTTAGTTCATACTTGGTAAGTCCCGAGGGGTAGTTGTTGGGGCACTTTATATGAACAAGAGCCCGCCCCAAGTCAGCCGCAGCGGAGCCGAGGTGTTCCTCCGGGTCGAAGCATGGATCAGTGCCACTGACATGTGTACCTACAAGAAGCAAGTAAATGTTAGAAGCTAAACTGCACTTGCACAAATGATGTAAAATACTGTAAGACATGTGATGTAGCTAGCCTCGACGGCAAACAACAACATCGCTCGTTATGGCCCTGCGTAAGTACATGGAAAGGCATGTTAACTACAACAGGGTTAGCATCCACCGTAAATAGCAAATGGGCAGCATCTCTAGTATATCTTCATTGCGGAGAGTAGCACGGTAGCAAAGGGACATATTAGAAAATGGATAAAATTGTTAATTGCAACATGCTTAACAACATCCTAAGTCATGTTTTGTAAGTTTGTAGCTGATATTGGTGAAATTGAGCTGGACGGTTCATACTTGAACATCACACAATGTGCAGTACTGAAAATAATAAGGCATGTTTAACTACAAGCAATCTAGTATAGCCATTGAAGCTGGTACTAATAAAATTGCAATTGGCAGAGTTAAACATCGCAAGGCAGGTGCTGCCATAGTAGAGAATGGCCCAGTTATCTATAAATAGGTAGGGAAGATAGCTAAGACGTGTTAGGCATGTTTACTACAACATGCTTAATACATCAACTGTACAAAACATTGCCATTGCAACTTGTGTTGGCACTACTGCAGGATGCTGCTAACGCGACACATAATCAGAGACCCTTTGAGAAACTGTGTGCGATGCCATAATCGCAAACGGTGTTGTATGAAAACCGCCAGAGATGTATAAAACATTTACGATGATGGATGTATCAAACACGGTCCAGGTTTTAGTTGCGTGTGCGATGAAGGGCATACAGTTCAGTTCAACTAACTATTTGCGATGAGGAGGAACAAAAGAAACGGGCAGCCAGATGAATGCGTGTGCGATACACAATATACGGTTCACACGGATGAAATGTTTGTGATTAGGCAAGAGAACATAAACGGTTCAATATAACAAGACGTGTGTGATATACGGCAAACAAGTATGTAATCAGAAATGTATGCGAAGACCAATAATAACGCAGACGATTGCTTCTAGTAAAAGGTATGTGATATGCTCTGTCTACACAACATCTATCAGCAAGGACTAGCTGTTCCACCAGTAGCTCATGTAAGAAAACTATCAAGTTAAGTGTGCTCAGGCTGAAGCAGCCATCGGATGGGTGACTGGATGGGAAGTTGTGTCGATGTTAAATTAGCTGATGGGATGGGTCATTTCGGTCAAATGATCGAAATGCCCCATTCCCTCAGCTAATTTAACGTCAAGGTCCTTGTTTTTTATTTTTTAACACATGTGAATTAAAGAAGGTCTACCGCATTACTTTTTGACAATGTGCGATACTTGGCATACAGTTGATCCATCTGACCTATTGTTATGGAATAGGCCGTGTGTGTTGTGGGAAAACGCTTGCTAGTATTTAACCGTTTGGGATTGATGAATTCATCACCGACGGGTTCCCTAGTGTGGTCCATGTTCATCTGATCATCATGTACGACTTGTGCTAGCTCGATGCTAAGTTTCCACTAATTGCTGGCGTTTTATGAACAAGCCACCGTTTCCCGCCATTTCCTCACTTGTTTCCCGCCACCCTACTATATTGCGCATAGGGGGGAAGGTGCGACGCACGGAGGCGACAAGCGCAGCCTGTAGCACATCCACCATTTCCAAGCATACCAACCCACCAAAGCGCCGCCTCTGCCATCAACCTTGTCGACGTGGAAAACGAGCAGGCGCCATGGCCCGTCGAGGCCAAGGCGCTCCTCGGCAATGCGATGGACGACGCCGTGATGTGCGTCATCGCCAGGGTTGAGCAGACCTTTGGCGCATGACGCTTGAGCGCCTCAGATCAAGATAGGCATGTCAGCACCGACAGGCTGCAGCTCATTGCACAACATGATCGGTGACGTGCCGCAGAGCAAGCTAGGCACGTCCGCGACGATAGGCTGCGGCCTGCCGCACGGCGAGAGCGTTGGAGCGCCGCACAGCAACAGCGGATCCATCGGCGCTTGCCTGCTATCGACACGGCATCGCAGCTGGGTACACATCCCGTCAGTACCCCATTCCTCGCCAGGAGCGGCAGAGGCCCTCGGTGCCGTACTTGCACCAGAGGTCGGCCGCACCGTACTTGCACCGGACGCCCGCCGCGCCGTTCTTGTGGGTGCCGCCGTTCGCCTTGTCCGTGGACCACTAGATGCCAACGCGCTGGTCCGTAGGCTCGACCGCCTCCTTGGCCCAGGTGTCTATCTGGGCGCAGTAGAGGAACATGGCCGTCGCATCCTCGAGCTGGTGATCTCCGATGAAATAGCCAACTTGGAGCTCGAGATCGCGCTCCAGATGTATCGCGGGCGTGTCGACCGCTTGGATGAACGCCTGCACGAGTTCAGGCAGAGCCAAGAGCTACCCTAGGCAAGGGTTGCTCGTCATGGTCTCATGGACGCGTTTTATTTTAGAAAGTTGTTTCGACGTGGTAGCTATGTATTCACAACAATCATAGTATTGCTCTATTTATTGCTCTGTTTCAATGTGTGTACTCTAATTTCCATTCTTATATGTTCTGTTTCAATGTGTGTATATACGCTTTCCATTCTGTGGATGATAGCAACTAGATTCAAATTAGTATACAAAAGCATATAGAAAATGGAATTCATAATTGTTCAGTAGAGATGATATATATATATATATATATATATAGCCGTTCTATTCTCATAACATTATGAGAAGAATATTCTCATAACAATTCCGAAGTGCACAGATGCTGCAACACACAGACCAGTGAACTTCATGTTTGAAAAAACTGTACGTGTTGTTTTTTGGGTACCTTTTTTGCTCTAGTTTTTTAACCGTTTATCGGAATTATGCGTCTAATATACCGTTGAAAAGCTATGGAGTAGACGCAACTTCGCCATGTTGAACACTTTTCTAGATTCCGCACGGTTTAAGAGCAGTTTTGAAAATGGTGCCACCGACGAATAATGGCAGCGAGCGTTTTTTTGCGCTTCCGAACTGCACAGATACTGCAACACAAAGACCAGTGAACATCATTTTTGAAAAAAAAACTGTACGTGTTGTTTTTTCGGTACCTTTTTTGCTCTAGTTTTTTAACTGTTTATCGGAATTATACGTGTAATATATCGTTGAAAAGCTATGGAGTAGACGCAACTTCGCCATGTTGAACACTTTTCGAGATTCCGCACGGTTTAAGAATAGTTTTTAAAACGATGCGACCGACGAATAATGGCAGTGAGCATTTTTTTTGCGTTTTTTTCTAAACCGCTCGTCGGAATGAAACAAGTGATACACCGTTGAAAGGTATCGTCGGCACTCATCTTTTTAATATCTATTATTTTTTCTAATTCGCTAGGGTTTAAGAGCAGTTTTGAATTTAACAAATCGCGGAATTAGGTTTTTTCGATTTGTTTTTGCAATTTTCGGTACTGTTTTACCTTCAATTTTTTAACCGTTTGTCGAAACGAGCCGTGTGATAGGTTGTTGGAAAGCTACGAATGAGGCGCAACTTTCATATGTTGAAATGTTTTTTAGATTCCTTACGTTTTTTAGTTAATTTTGAAAATCGTGCGGCTGACTTCGAAGGGCAGTGACCGTTTTTTCGTGAAATTTTTACAAACCGTTGGCCGTAATGATCCAAATGATACACCGTTGGAAATATATCATCGAGACGCTACTTTTTCATGTAGAACACACCCTCTAATTCATTACGGTTTAAGAGCAGTTTTGAAAATACGAAAACGCGGACACTCTGTTTTTCACGACAACAAAATCGACGCGTGCACTGCATCGGACAGAAAAGCGCACCGCTTCAAACTGAAAACCGCACTGCATCAGACGATCAAGTGAGCTTCATTATTTCTTTTGTCGGACGTAAATTTTCTCAAACGAGTTTTTGTTGACACTAAAATCGTACTGCATCATACGGGCAAACGGACTACATCATTTTTATCGGACCAAAATTTTCTAAGACGAGGAAGTGTTTTTTGGGTACCTTTTTGCTCTAGTTTTTAACCGTTTATCGAAATTATGCGTGTAATATACCGTTGAAAAGCTATGGAGTAGACGCAACTTCGCCATGTTGAACACTTTTCGAGATTCCGCACGGTTTAAGAGCAGTTTTGAAAGTGGTGCGACCGACGAATAATGGCAGCGAGCGTTTTTTTTGCGCTTCCGAACTGCACACATACTGCAACACAGAGACCAGTGAACTTCATGTTTGAAAAAACTGTACGTGTTGTTTTTCGGGTACCTTTTTTGCTCTAGTTTTTTAACCGTTTATCGGAATTATGCGTGTACTATACCGTTGAAAAGCTATGGAGTAGACGCAACTTC
>LR738709.1:322149637-322172887 GCA_902687465.1 Secale cereale
TTGTATGGATTTTCCCCCATTATCTATCTTATGGGTGTGTGGGTGTGGGGGGGGGGAACAGAATAACCGCATTGCGCGTGTCAAATGAGTGCACTGTTGTGTTAACGCGAGGCCGAGCCGCCCGTCCCCCATCCCGGCGAGGCCGAGCCAGGAATGAGCCGTAGAAGGCGACGACGCGGCCTGCCACGGCGTCGCATGCGGAGGAGAGTCTGTAACATGACTTGCCCCCGCACCACACAGCACCGAGGGGCATAGTTGTACTGACACATCTTCCTTGTATGGACATGCTGTTGGGTAACGTAGTATTTTAAAATTTTCCTACGATCACGCAAGATCTATCTACCAGATGCATAGCAACGAGAGGGAAGAGTGTGTCTACGTACCCTCATAGACCGGAAGCGGAAGCGTCAAATGACGCGGTTGATGTAGTCGAATTTCTTCGCGATCCAACCGATCAAGCACCGAACGTACGGCACCTCCGCGTTCAGCACACGTTCAGCTTGATGACGTCCCACGAGCTCTTGATCCAGTTGAGCTTCACTGGAGAGTTTCGTCAGCACGACGGCGTGGTGACAGATATGATGTATCTACCGGCGCAGGGCTTAGCCTAAGCACTGCGATGGTATGACCGAGGTGTGTTTCTGTGGAGGGGGGCACCGCACACGGCTTGAACAATTCAACTTGTGTGTCTTTGGGTGCCCCCCTGCCCCCGTATATAAAGGAGCAAGGGGAGAGGCCGGCCGGCCCTCCTATGGTGCGGCTAGGGCTGGAATCCTACTAGGAATAGGATTGCAATCCTATTTCTAGTAGGAACTACCAAAGAAGGAAGAAGGGGGGAGGAAAGAGAGGGAGAGGGAGAGGGAAAGAGGGGTCGCGCCCCCCTCCCCTTGTCCTATTCGGACTCCTCCTAGGGAGGGGGCGCGCCACCTCCTGGCTGCCGCCCTGTCTCTTCCCTATGGCCCACCAGGGTCCACCATTCCCCCGGGGGGTTCCGGTAACCCCCCCGGCACTCCAGTAAATTCCGAAACTTTCCAGAACATTTCCGGTGTCCGAATATAGTCGTCCAATATATCAATCTTTATGTGTCGGACATTCCGAGACTCCTCGTCATGTCCGTGATCTCATCCGGGACTCCGAACTTCCTTCGGTACATCAAAACTCATAAACTCATAATACCGATCGTCATCAAATGTTAAGCATGCGGACCCTACGGGTTCGAGAACTATGTAGACATGACCGAGACTCATCTCCGGTCAATAACCAATAGCGGAACCTGGATGATCATATTGGTTCCTACATATTCTACGAAGATCTTTATCGGTCAAACCGCATAACAACATACGTTGTTCCTTTTGTCATCGGTATGTTACTTGCCCGAGATTCGATCGTCTGTATCTCTATACCTAGTTCAATCTCGTTACCGGCAAGTCTCTTTACTCATGCCGTAATACATCATCTCGTGACTAACTCATTAGTCATTTGCCTGCAAGGCTTATTATGATGTGCATTACCGAGAGGGCCCAGAGATACCTCTCCGACACTCGGAGTGACAAATCCTAATCTTGATCTATGCCAACACCACGAATACTTTCGGAGACACCTGTAGAGCATCTTTATGATCACCCAGTTACGTTGTGACGTTTGATAGCACACAAGGTGTTCCTACGGTATTCGGGAGTTGCATAATCTCATAGTCATAGGAACATGTATAAGTCATGAAGAAAGCAATAGCAGTAAAACTAAATGATCATAGTGCTAAGCTAACGGATGGGTCTTGTCCATCACATCATTCTCCTAATGATGTGATCCCGTTGATCAAATGACAACTCATGTCTATGGTTAGGAAACATAACCATCTTTGATCAATGAGCTAGTCTAGTAGAGGCATACTAGGGACACTCTGTTTTGTCTATGTATTCACACATGTACTAAGTTTCCGGTTAATACAATTCTAGCACGAATAATAAACATTTATCATGATATAAGGAAATATAAATAACAACTTTATTATTGCCTCTAGGGCATATTTCCTTCAGTCTCCCACTTGCACTAGAGTCAATAATCTAGCTCACATCGCCATGTGATTTAATACCGATAGTTCACATCGTTATGTGTATAACACCCATAGTTCACATCGCCATGTGACCAATACCCAAAGGGTTTACTAGAGTCAATAATCTAGTTCACATCGCTATGTGATTAATACCCAAGATTAATAAGGTGTGATCATGTTTTGCTTGTGAGAGAGGTTTAGTCAACGGGTCTGTCATATTCTGATCCATATGTATTTCGCAAATTTCTATGTCTACAATGCTCTGCATGGAGCTACTCTAGCTAATTGCTCCCTCTTTCAATACGCATCCAGATTGATACTTAGAGTCATCTGGATTTAGTGTCAAAGCTTGCATCGGCGTAACCCTTTACGACGAACTCTTTATCACCTCCATAATCGAGAAACATTTCCTTAGTTATCCAGTTACTAAGGATAATTTTGACCGTTGTACAGTGATCTACTCCTGGATCACTATTGTACCCCCTTGACAAACTCATGGCAAGGTACACAACATGTTTGGTACACAGCATGGCATAATTTATAGAACCTATGGCTGAGGCATAGGGAATGACTTTCATTCTCTCTATATTTTTCTGCCGTGGTCTGGCTTTGAGTCTTACTCAACTTCACACCTTACAAGTCAGGCAAGAACTCCTTCTTTGACTGATCCATTTTTAACTACTTCAAAATCTTATCAAGGTATGTACTCATCGAAAATCTTATCAAGCGTCTTGATCTATCTCTATAGATCTTGATGCCCAATATGTAAGCAGCTTCATCGAGGTCTTTCTTTGAAAAACTCCTTTCAAACACTCCTTTATGCTTTCCGGAAAATTCTACATCATTTCCGATCGACAATATGTCATTCAGATATACTTATAAGAAAGGTTGTAGTGCTCCCACTCACTTCTTGTAAATACAGGCTTCAGCGCAAGTCTGTATAAATCTATATGCTTTGATCAACTTATCAAAGCGTATATTCCAACTCCGAGATGCTTGCACCAGTCCATAGATGGATCGCTGGAGCTTGCACATTTTGTTAGCACCTTTAGGATTGACAAAACCTTCTGGTTGCATCATATACAAGTCTTCTTTAATAAATCCATTAAAGAATGTAGTTTTGTTATCCATTTGCCAGATTTCATAAAATGCGGCAATTGCTAACATGATTCGGACAGACTTAAGCATCGCTACGGGTGAGAAAGTCTCATCATAGTTGTCAGGGATATGGTTAGTAAGTATAAACCGGGTATTGTAAACCGGCTTAGTTATATTGTACTTGGTTTACTATTTTAGTAGAGACTACGGCCCATGAGATTTCAAGGCCCATGTATAGAAATACGGTTTGTAAACCGCCAAGAGATGTAACTTGAGAGATAAGAAAGAAAGGGCAGAGACCGAGGCGGACACGATTATGAGCCGGCCTCGGGACTCTGTAAACCGGACCAGGCGTCACCTATATATAAAGGGACGACCCGGTACCGGTTCAAGGATAAGCAACAATCAATCCGTCGAGACACAGGCAAAGCGAATCCGCTCCCTGTAAACCGACGCCCAAGCAATACCAAACCAACTAGACGTAGGCTTTTACCTTCTCGAAGGGGCCGAACTAGTATAAATCCTTTGTGTCCTTTGTGTGCCATGAATCCTTTCAAGCTAACCCGTGCGATGGTTCCATCATCAAGTCCGCTAAACCGGACATCTGCCGTGTTAATTCCACGACAGTTGGCGCCCACCGTGGGGCCTGCGCACGATGGTTTCGAGTTCTTGAAAGGCGGCTTCGAAGGGTTAAAGGGTTACGCAGTCGGCCGGATAACCAAGAGTCGTCGTGGCCGGATCTACATCGACGATGCGGGTTGGGGACCGGAGGCCGATTCGATCGAATACGGGTACCGGGTCCCCTTCGGCAGCATCCAAGTCTTCATCGGCAAAATTGGAGAACCGGGACCTGAGCCGGACACCTTCCCCAACATCGTCGAGCCGGCTCAGCGTGCGAGATCGGCCCGGATTCAGCCTGCCATGAAGCATGTGTTCGTTGGAGCGATTCACGGAGGCCAAGCCGAGGACGGATCGGAATCTGATGGTGCAACCGTCGTCTATTCAGATGACGAGCCTTCATCCGGGGAAACTGAATCTCTGTATCAGTTGCGGGACGGCCGGTCTGAGGGCGAGTCCGATGGAAACAGTATTCCGGACCCCTTCGGCCCGCCAAACCGGGTGGCGGTCTTCATGGCCGGTTCACAACCCCCGACGAACGGAACCACAGCAGAGGCTGGTGCAGGGGGAAGCGGTTCAAATCCCTCCCTTACTGAAGTTCTATCCACCTTGATCGAGGAGTTCACAGCTAAGGCAGTAGAGGTCGTAGCTCCAGCAGACAAGGCGCAACATGATGCAGTGCTTCTTCAGTTGAAAGCCCGGATCGATCAGTTAAAGGAGGATTTAAAGGCAGAAGGGGAGATGTTAGCCATAAGGCAAACAGAGTTGGATGATCAAGCTTTTCACTTGAGGATGGAGCAGGCCTCTGTGGAAGCAGTAAGGGGGCGAAAGTATCGATCCCGCCTACCGCCGGGTTACGAATCTGCGAATTTGTTCAAAACACCTGGGGCTGGGGCCAGTAATAATCCGGTCTTAAACCGGAGAAGCCCACCGGCTCGGGAGGAGCCGGTTCAGCAGCCCGCCGCAGAACGGGAGCGACGGATTACATCGGCGCCTTATGTTCCTGTCCCTCCGGGACACTACTCAAACCCTGTGGATAATATAGATGCAGCGGCAGCACGATTGGCCGCTTTACCTGTGGAAGAAACATCTCCGGTGGCGATAGAGGCGCGCAGGGCCCAGAAACTGCTCAATACGGCGTTGATACAGCAGCAAGCATACTCTCATAGCAGGGAAAGGTTGCATTCGACACCGCGTCCCAACCGAAGCTACTCTAGACATTGGGAGGAGCCAGAAGTGTCTAGCAGTGAACGTAGGAGACATCAGCACAGGCAGGATAATCCGGCAAGGGCGGAGATGCCAGCCCCGGATCGAAACCGGCCTAGATCGGAGGCCAGGGAGGAAGTTCGTCAGTCGACGCCGGTTCACACAGCCACTACAGGGACAGGAGCTGCAGCGAGCGGTTTTGGAATACAATGTCTCGTCCCCGCCCTGCGGAGCGTTAAGTTGCCCAAGGATTTCAAAGGACCTCGCAAGGTGCCTAATTACACAGCCGATTTACCGCCCGAAGCTTGGGTGAAGAGTTACGAGATGGCCATGGAGATGCTGGACGTGGATGAATCGGCTTGTGCCAAATATTTCACTATGATGCTTGAGGGCACGGCCCGGACTTGGCTAAAGGCACTACCTCCGAATTCTATCGGATCATGGGGGGAGCTGCGCAGTCAGTTCATCAAAAACTTCAAGGATACATGCAAGCAACCTATGTCGGTGATAGATTTAGCAGCATGTGTGCAAGGAGAACAGGAGTCTACAGCAGCTTGGGTACGCAGAGTGGCAGAGATCTTGCACTCCTCAAACGGCATTAACCCGAGCACAGCAATTGTAACATTGGAGAACAATTGCCGGTTTGAATCTTTGAAATTAAAACTCGGACGGCTCAAACGGGAGTGCAATGACATGGGGACTTTGATGAGCGCCCTGGTGAAGTACGGAGACTCAGATAATACCAAGTATCCGGAGTCAGAAGGAGATAAAACAGGGAAGGCCAGCAAGTCTGGTAAACCGGCGCCGCTTAATCCGGTTACTTCAAGCTTTTTGGGCAAACGAAAGGCAGAAAGCAGCTCCGATTTTGTTGCCAATACGCAGGCTCAAGGCGGTCTTCAGGTTAATCAGCAGGGTTCCACTCTCCAAACCGGCGGAGGAAACCCGGGTTGGGAGCAGGATTTGGATCAACCCTGTCTGAAGCATAGTGGAAGAGGGAGGATTGCAAGACATTCTATAAGAGAATGCCTGTCCTTTATGAAACCAGGGAACGGCCGTTTTAATCCTCCTAACCGGCCCCCGAACGGCGGTTCAGGGCCCGGATTTTATGGTCCGGGTTATCAAGGAAACAACACCGGATCAGGATATAGGGGCAACGGCGGCTATCAAGGGAACAACGGCGGTTATCAATCCCGGCCAGGCGGCCAAAGTATTCAAGGGAACTACAATGGTCAGGGAAACCAATCACATCATCAAGGTGGTTATCATGGTCAGGGAAATCAATCGCATCATCAAGGTGGCTACAACAATCAGAATAATCAGCAGCAGGGTCAAGGGAGTTACAATAACCAAGGAAACCAGCAGCAACAGCGTCCGCAGCAACAGCAGCAATCCGGATTCCAGAGTAATCCGAAGGAGTTGAGCAGCGGTCAATATCATGTTTTCACCACGAGTTTATGTAAGAGAGACCAGAAGGTTTTAAAGCGGGCTGTTAATGCGGTAGAACCGGCGGCGCCATAGTTTCTACGATGGTCAGAGCAGCCCATTGTATGGAGCAGAGAGGACCACCCGTTACGGGTAGATAATCCGGGACATTTAGCCTTGGTGGTGGCACCTCAGGTGGGAGGATACAAGTTTACTAAAGTCCTCATGGATGGAGGTAGCAGTATCAATATATTATATTACGAGACCTTTCGTCGTATGGGTCTGACAGATAAAAAGCTAAGGACATCAAACACAGTGTTTCACGGGGTGGTCCCAGGTAAGTCAGCTTATCCAGTTGGTAAGGTTGACTTAGAAGTTACCTTTGGGGATGAGCATGATTCCAGATCGGAGATGATCACCTTTGAAGTTGTCAAAATTAAAAGTCCGTATCATGCTTTGTTTGGGAGGACGGTTTATGCTAAATTTATGGCTAGGCCATGTTATGTTTATCTGCAGCTTAAGATGCCGGGTCATAAAGGCACGATTACGGTGCATGGCAGTCGTAAGATAGCAGTGGAATGTGAGGAAGGTGATGCAGCTTATGCAGAAGCGGTATGTGCCACGGAAGAGTTAAAATTTTATAAGGATAATGTTGATCCGGCAGATATGACTCCGCTGAAGAAGCCAACTACCGAGCATGATCCGGCTTTGAAGTTCAAATCAGCGGAAGAGACTAAGCAGGTTGATTTTGTGCCTGGAGATTCGTCTAAGCAATTCACCATCAGTGCTAACCTGGATCCTAAATAGGAAAGCGCGCTCATCGAGTTCATCCGTGAGAACCGGGATATCTTTGCATGGAAACCTTCTGACATGCCAGGTATACCGAGGGAACTCGCTGAGCACAAGTTAAATATTGATCCGAAGTTTAAACCGGTAAAACAGTATCTGCGCCGCTTTAACGAAGAGAGGCGCAAGGCTATAGGAGAAGAAGTGGCCAGGCTTTTGGCGGCAGGGTTCATAGTGGAAGTTTTTCATCCGGAATGGTTGGCTAATCCAGTGCTGGTTGTAAAGAAGAATGGGATGTGGAGGATGTGTGTGGACTACACAGACCTCAATAAAGCTTGCCCGACTGATCCTTTTGCTCTGCCTCGCATCGATCAGATTATTGATGCCACAGCAGGGTGTGAGCGGCTGAGTTTTTTGGATGCATACTCAGGTTATCACCAGATCAAGATGGCAGTTGAAGATCAAGAGAAGACAACTTTCATAACTCCTTTTGGTGCTTTTTGCTATGTGTCTATGCCCTTTGGGCTCAAGTGTGCACAGGCAACTTATCAGCGTTGCGTTCAGAATTGTTTGAAGGGGCAGATAGGAAGGAACGTACATGCTTATGTGGATGACATCGTGGTTAAATCAAAGGAGGAAAGAACAATGATAGAAGACCTCAGAGAAACCTTTGATAATCTTCGGGCTTACAGGATGATGCTTAATCCGGAGAAATGTGCCTTTGGTGTCCCGGCTGGTAAGCTTTTGGGATTCCTGGTCTCGAACAGGGGAATAGAAGCCAACCCGGAGAAGATCAAGGCCATCACATCTTTAACAAAACCGGCTTGCATTAATGATGTTCAGCGCATAGCTGGCCGGATCACAGCGCTGAGCCAGTTTATCAGTCGCTTAGGAGAAAAGGCGATCCCGCTTTATCAAATGTTGAAGAAAACGGACCGGTTCATTTGGAGTGATGAAGCGAATACAGCGTTTGAGAATCTGAAACAGCAACTAGCGAAACCGCCGGTTTTAGCTGCTCCTATCGATAAAGAGCCTTTGCTGTTATATGTTGCTGCAAACACACGGGCAGTCAGCGTTGCGATTGTGGTTGAGCGCAAGGGAGCAGGGAAGGAACATCCGGTTCAGCGCCCGGTTTACTATGTGAGTGAAGTACTCATCGAGTCTAAGCAAAGATACCCTCATTGGCAGAAATTGGTATATGGGGTGTTCATGGCAAACCGGAAACTGAAGCATTATTTCCAAGGGCATCCAATAACTGTGGTTAGTTCAGCTCCGTTGGGAGACATAATCCAGAATAGAGAAGCTATAGGCAGAATAGCCAAGTGGGCCATTGAGCTCAGTCCGCATGAGTTGAAGTATGTACCACGTACTGCTATAAAATCTCAGGCATTGGTCGACTTCATCAATGACTGGACGGAATTACAGACCCCTGAGGAGAAGCCGGATCTTACTTATTGGACGATTCACTTTGACGGTTCAAAGCAGTTGGAGGGTTCGGGGGCTGGAGTTGTCTTAACTTCCCCCAGAGGTGATAAATTTTGTTATGTACTCCGGTTATTATTTCCTTGTACTAATAATGCAGCGGAGTATGAGGCGCTGCTTCATGGTTTGCGATTGGCAAAAGAGATGAATTTGAGCCGGGTTAAGTGCCTGGGCGATTCAGACCTAGTGGCACAGCAAGTTTCGGGCAAGTGGGACTCAATAGATCCCCTCATGGCGGCTTATCGACGAGAGGTTGAAGCGGTCGCAGGACATTTCAAAGGATATCAGGTGGAGCATATAGACCGGCGGAAGAACGAAGCAGCCGACGCTTTAAGCCAGCTAGGGTCGCAACGTAAACCGGTACCACCAAACACCTTTTTGGATGAATTGCACAATCCTTCGGTTCAAGTACCTTCAGAGAACGACCTAGCTGTTCCGGATCCAGAGGCACAGTTGGTTGCAGCAACCCATGTTATTCCGGATTGGACGTTACCCTATTTGGCATATTTAAGCCGAGGAGAGTTACCAGAGGACGAAGATGAAGCACGGCAGATAATCCGGCGTTCCAAATCTATGACAATTGCCAACGGGGAGCTGCACCATCGTAGCACTTCTGGAGTATTTCAACGGTGTGTTTCAGTTGAGGAAGGTTGTGAGATTCTAAGGGAGATTCATGAAGGGGATTGTGGTCATCATGCCGGATCAAAATCTTTAGTGGCTAAAGCTTTCCGACATGGCTTTTATTGGTTAACCGCACATACAGATGCGGCAGACCTGGTCCGCAAGTGTGACGCTTGTCAGAAGTTCTCAAGACGTGCACTTGTTCCGGCACAGGAACTCCGGATGATACCAATAACTTGGCCTTTTGCAACTTGGGGGCTTGACATGGTTGGTCCTTTCAAGAGACCCCAAGATCAGAAAACTCATCTACTAGTAGCAGTAGACAAGTTTACGAAGTGGATTGAAGCGGAGCCTATAAGCAAGTGTGATGCGGCAACAACAGTTAAGTTCATCAAAAAAGTAATATTCCGGTTTGGTTTTACACACAGCATCATCACAGATAATGGCACCAACTTATCTCAGGGTGAGATGGAAGAATTCTGTCAACGAGAGCATATTCGTTTGGACGTGTCTTCTGTGGCTCACCCCCAATCCAATGGTCAGGCAGAAAGGGCAAATCAGGAGATTTTGCGAGGAATCAAACCCCGGCTTATGATACCTTTGCAGAGAACCCAGGGTGTTGGGTTGAAGAATTACCGTCTGTCCTTTGGAGCATTAACACTACACCCAACCGGTCTACAGGTTATACACCTTTTTTCATGGTTTACGGCGCAGAAGCAGTTCTTCCAAGTGACTTACGCCATGATTCACCGAGGGTAGCGGCTTATGTAGAAGCCATTAATGAGGAGTCAAGACAAGACGGTTTGGATCGGTTGGATGAAGTGCCTGATATAGCTGCAGCACGGTCGGCGATTTATCAGCAAGATCTGCGCAGATATCACAGCCGCCGGATTAGAACCAGGACATTCCAGGAGGGTGACTTGGTACTTCGGCTTATCCAAGATCAAACAGATATGCACAAGCTATCCCCGCCATGGGAAGGGCCCTTTGTGGTCAGCAAGAATTTACACAACGGGTCATATTATTTGGTGGACATTCGAGAACACAAGGATTCACGGACATCAGAAGAGGAGACGAAAAGGCCGTGGAACATTGCTCATCTACGGCCATACTACACTTGAGCCATGGGCTCCAATGTATCCTATGTATATATTATGAATAATGAATAAACCGGCACCCTCGGTAAACCGGGGGCTCAGCCTTTTTTCCATATATATAAATTTTGCGGCAAATAATCATATCAGTTTGTTATCAAGGATCAAATTACAATGTTGGCTGGTTTTAGAAACTAATTTTTGCAGGGTATGTGAAGGAGCGGTAGAACTCTCGGGAACAAGAGATTATATCCGGTTCAAGAAGAGAAAAACCCCATAAAAAGAAAAAACCTGCAGGGTCAGGAGGAACGTCAGAGGCCCCTTGGGACAGTCCGGTTTGCCCACGTCCCATTGATTGGCTATGTTATGATTCTTTGGGCTCCCTGAACAGTCGATACGCTCACGTTCAGGGATGACCCGGCCCCTTGGGACAGTCCGGTTTGCCCACGTCCCATTGATTGGCTATGTTGTGATTCTTTGGGCTCCTTGAACAGTCGATACGCTCACGTTCAGGGATGACCCGGCCCCTGGGGACAGTCCGGTTTGCCCACGTCCCCATGATTGGCTATGTTACGATTATCGGCCCCTTGAACAGTTGATACGCTCACGTTCAATGATTGGCTAGGCCCCTTGGGACAGTCCGGTTTGCCCACGTCCCAATGATTGGCTATGTTACGATTATCGGCCCCTTGAACAGTTGATACGCTCACGTTCAATGATTGGCTAGGCCCCTTGGGACAGTCCGGTTTGCCCACGTCCCAATGATTGGCTATGTTTATAGTTTTATCATCCCTCTGAACAGTCGATACGCTCACGTTCAGTGATTGGCTAGGCTCCTTGGGACAGTAGGTTTGCCCACGTCCCATTGATTGGCCGAACCTTGTTTTGAGCCTGGCAGCTCTTTGAAAAAGCCCCGACTACATGGTTTGATTTACAAGAATTGTGTGTTGCTTGATGTTTTTTGTGTTCCATAAACCTTTTAAACCGAGTGGAACAGCTCCAGAAGTTGACCACCTATCTATAATGTCATAAGTCTGGATCATGAACACCAGCGAGAATTAAACCGGCGTGCATCATAACCCGGATCGACTTCATGATGAGCCGACAGGTTGGCAGTACACGATCAGGTACAAGTTACAAATTTCTGAACCAAGATGAGAAAGATTTATCAACAAGATGAACCGAAGAGTTTCAAGGGTTTATTAGAATTGATGAAGAACGATTAAGGTGATTCTAACATCCTGACCGGTTTAAGGTATTTTGGCTACATACAATTCAGGTATCACAGTTATTTTTTAAAAGATATGCTTATTAGATGTATCAAGAGAACAAGTTAATCCGTCCAGTGGTAAGCCACTAGGACATGTTTTTTGATATTTTTTATGAACAGAGCAAGGCATCCGCATCAATCAACAAGTCAACAAACGAATATTTCATAAAGACCAAATGTCGGATCACAGCGTTTTAAGTTTCAGCTAAACCTATTACAAGGCATAAAAGCCAAATAGTTGGAAGCATTGTTTGACGGAATAACGATCATGATTACAACAATAGCATTCAAGATTGTGCTTCTCCTTGATGAGATGGTTGGCCACCGCCTTGTTCCGGAACGTCTTCCTCCTCATGAAGCGGCGGGAAATCCGGTGCACGCCAATCAATCTTTGCCAAGGCACGGAAATATACTTCATCGTTGATAAGCTCGGCAGGATCAATATCAGGAGCAAAGGTGTGAGGACGAACCGGCGGAATTAAGTTTGCAATATCGTAAACCGGTCGCTCCACCCGCTCATTCTGCAGGTTATAGGATGGATGATATCGAGACAAGTCAGACTCCACCGCAATCTTGCTCGCGAGGGGACGCATCTCCTTTGTCAGAGCATAAAGATCCTTTTCACTGAACGTTGAACCGTCCTCCTTGGTATCAGGAAATCCGGTTAACACCTCCGCCGGATCAATGTCTGGGACCCAAGCTTTAGCCCTGGTAAGGGCCAGAAGAGCACCTCCTCGAGCAGCCGATTTCTTCACCTCTTCAAGACGAGCCGGCAGAATGGACAAACTGTTCAAAGTATCCTTGATAGTTGAAGGAGCCGGTTTACCAAAGGAAGTGGCGCTGATAATCCTTTGTGCTCCAGAGTATAATTGTTCAACCAAGGTATAGCAGGCCTTCAGCTTCTTCCGTACATCATCCCCAAGATGGGAGACACGGCGTCCTACATACAACAATGAAAGTTAAACCGGCACAGGTCACAGGTTGCAAAGATAAAAGAGAGGAGTTCAAGTTATGCTTACCAAAGATAGCAGAAGTCATCAAGTCAATTTGGCGCTTCAACCCGGTCAATTCTTCAGTAACCGGGTTAAGTGCTCCTTCGGCATCCTGAACACGTTTTTCAAGATCTTTTTTCTGGACTTCAAAAGTAGTCCGTTCCTCGTCAAAGAACCTCTTCAAATCTTCAGCAGTCTTTAAACTCACTTGAAGTTCTTTCTTAGCCTTTGAAGCAGCTGACTCAGTCTCTGTAAGCCGGCTTCGAAGTTCACTGATTTCCAGAGCATTCCGGTTCAGCTCAGCCTGTAGACAAAAGTTCAAAAGCAAGGTTAGAAATTACAAGTCTCAAGCACACAACCAAGTTGTCTACTTGACACTTGGGGGCTAATGGCAGTTGAAGTAATACAGCAAAGACAATTTGAAAATACAAGTCTCAAGCACACAACCAAGTTGTATACTTGACACTTGGGGGCTAATGGCAGTTGAAGTAATACAGCAAAGACAATTTGAAAATACAAGTCTCAAGCACACAACCAAGTTGTATACTTGACACTTGGGGGCTAATGGCAGTTGAAGCAATGCATCAGAGACAATTTTGAAATTACAAGTATCAACTACATAACCAAGTTATCTACTTGATACTTGGGGGCTAATGTATGGATCAGCAGTTCAAAACTACAAAGTTCCGGATTACCTTCAATAAAGCAGATAAACCGGAACTTGGGGGCTGCTATGAGATAAAGATGCGTCAAAAAAGCAAAGTCAGAAGAGGAAAACTTACTTCATATTTTTCTCTCATCAGGTTTACTAGGCTGGCTTCATAATCCCGGCTGCTATGGAGCCGGTTCAAATATCCGGAATAGATATCTTGAGCACTCATACTCGAAAGACTGGATATATCAGTACTCCACTTCCCCTTTTCCTGAGTTATCTTTTCCGCTTTAGCTGTATGTTTTGCTAAAACGGTGGGTTCAGCTGGCGCAACATAAGCAGTGCCAGTGACCACGACATCAGGGGAAGTGGGTGCATTGGGAGGAGTAACTTCAACTTGAGCCGGATCAGGAGACGCCGGGTTAACTTGAGGAGAGTTAACCCGGGCCGGACTTGGTGGGTCTTGGACATCTTCAGCGGCAGGAGTTTCAAGAGCAGGTTCTTCAACCGGAGCGGCAGGAGTACCTTCAGGAGGAATAGCTGTAGACGGATCAATCACCGGTTCATCAGCAGAAGGATCAGCAACAGGCTTATTCGCCTTGGCTCTTTTGCTAGGTTTCGGTTTGCTGGAAAAACAAGCAAAATAAGTTAGCATTATAAAGGAAGGGGGTGTCATAAACCGGAAGAGGTGAAGAAATCTACCCCGGGACGGTCTTCAAAGGAGGAAGCTGTGTAGCGGTCGATTCGCCGGAAGAAGACAGTGGAGTTTCCTGATAGTCAGGATCAGACAGTTTAAGTGGTTTTCGGATAAGTCCGGCCTTGGGATGAAGAGGAGTCGGAGAGAGTATCACCTCAGCACGGCGCTTTCGAACCGGAGTCAAGGAGATCCGAGATGATTCCACCGCCAAGCCACTGTGGCGAGTGGTCCGGCGAAAGGCTTCGTGTTGTTGCTTCTTCAAAGTAAAGTTAGGATCTAACTTAGCATATGGATGAGAAAATTGATATTTCCTGACGGTCTGACGGATTTTTTGAGGAGGAGGTTCTGAATCGGAAGAAATAAGAGTTACCTCGATTTCCGTCGGGTTATCACCTTCAGGCAGTTCCTGTGAAAAGGTATTATTAGATATGATTATAAATATCTGAAGGCGAGAGTTTAAACCGGAGTAAGGCATACCTCAGAATCCGGATCATCATCCTCAGAAGGAGAACCGGCATCGACGGCTGCTTTCCTCTTCTTGTTCGCAGGTGTTTTCCGGCGAGCCTGCTTTACAGTTTTTTCCTGAGGTTTTCTCCTCCAGAAGGGGTCATCAGCCTAAATGAAAAAAGCAAAGGCAAGTGAAAGACGGTTCAAAGAGGACGGTTTATAAAAGTACAAGTTAAAGGCAAACTTACTTCAGGCAGCTTATTCTTCTTAAAGTACAGGGCCAAGCCAACTTTAGAGCAGTCTGTTACGACAGGATTGACAATCTTCTTGGCTGACTCCACTACCTCCGCTTCAGAAAGCTTATCCTTAGTAAACCTCTGAGGATCATCCGGTTTACCAGAATATTTGCACATCAGCTTAGGGCGCCGGCTTAAGGGAAGGATGCTCCAGGATAGCCAGCAGCGAAGGAAGTCAGTGCCAATCAGACCATTTGCTATAAAGGCTCTCAGCTTGGAGAGCTGTGGTGAAAACCGGGTCCGTTCAGCAGCACTTAACCGTTGTGGCAAGGGGTGATTCGCCGGGATACGAGTTTCACGATAACCCAGCAAAGGATTTTCACCTTCAGGAGAGGTGTCTACACAATAAAACCAGGACTTGTTCCAGTCCTTAGGGTGAGTGTGTAAGGAGGCGTGAGGAAAAACTACATCCCTCCTTTTCTGAATGCTAATCCCACCAAGTTCTTGGTGAGGCCCGCTGGTGAACTCAGTACGCCGATTTGCATGAAAGAAGTCCCGGAATAAATCAACTGAAGGCTCCTCTTGCAGATACACTTCAGAAAAAACTTGGAAATCGCAAATGTTGGAAACAGAATTTGGTCCGATGTCCTGTGGATGCAGCTGGAAGGTGGCAAGAACATCCCGGAAAAATCTTGAACCGGGGGGAGAGAAGCCTCTGGAGATATGGTCCAGAAATACGATGACTTCCCCGGATCTAGGAGTAGGAGGGCACTCGTTACCCGGAGCACGCCATTTTAGCTCAGCACGAGGACCTAAGGTGCCGATGCTCGACAGCTTGACTAAGTCTTCCTCAGTCACGACAGAACGGACCCAATCGCACGAAACATACTGCTTAGCCATTTGAACAAAGTGCTGAAGAAGAGAAAGTACAGAGACGGATTACGAACGTACAATGATCCGGGATCTATTCATATTATACAATGGTTGAAACGGAGAACTAGCTGGCAAGGTTAAACCGGCAATCATGAAACAAGTTATATCATTTCCGGTTTAAATGGCAGTTGAAGAGGAACAGTTTAAATCGTTGCACCAGTTTATATCATTTCCGGTTTATGGCATGACAATTTAAACCGGAACATACTTAGCGAATCTACCGAGGAGAAAAACAGGTTTCTAAATAACTGCTAAGGGGAAAAGATCTGAGTATGCCGAGGAAAAGAAACTGATCTACAGTGGAGTAATAATTGCTAAGGGGGAAAGATATGCAGGCGTCATACCAAAAGGACGAATTTACATGTCAGACAGGTGCAATAAAGATCCGACGCATCTACAGCAGAGTAAAAATGGAAGAAGATCGAAAAGTAAGGCTACTACAAATCACAGGTTCAAAGAACGAACGATACGCAGCTTGTGGAGAGCTCTAATGGCGGAACGGATAAATCTACAGCGTTTTTTGCGGTAAGATCTAATCTGATACTAAGCGGGAGATCTACAGACTAGAGCCTAAGGGTCACAAGACTTCTATGAGAAACGTATCTACGAAGAGACGAAGCTCCGTTGAAAGCTCTAATGGCGGAAGAACAAGGCGAAGCAATGGCGGATGCAGATCAAACCGCAAGGAGGATAAACGTACCAGGGACAGCGAGAATCGGCGGCGGAGATAATCTGGTCAAGGCTCAGGTTGATGCAGCGGCCGGTCGAGGACTGGAGATCCGGCGGTCGTCGGCGGTGGTTTGAGCTCGAGCAGCAATGGAGGAAGAAGACGCAGGAAGAGGATGAAGGGAGAAGAAGATAATGAATGGAGCGTGGCAGTATTTATAGCCAGAGGTTAGATCTGAAACGACAGGAGCGAGAATCGAGGAGACAGAAATCGGATAAAGATCCCGTGATGCCTCGATCTTCGGGATAACCCTTAAAATACGCTACAGTACATCTCACAGCGTTAAATGCGGAGATGATGTCATTGTCAGACTTTAATGATTTCGGAGGATGACGTCAGAGCCGGTTTACAAAAAGATGAAGACATAAGAGAATTATATGAGACGACGGAGACTGATATGAACAAGTTCAAATCATTCTGGGGCCTAATGTCAGGGATATGGTTAGTAAGTATAAACCGGGTATTGTAAACCGGCTTAGTTATATTGTACTTGGTTTACTATTTTAGTAGAGACTACGGCCCATGAGATTTCAAGGCCCATGTATAGAAATACGGTTTGTAAACCGCCAAGAGATGTAACTTGAGAGATAAGAAAGAAAGGGCAGAGACCGAGGCGGACACGATTATGAGCCGGCCTCGGGACTCTGTAAACCGGACCAGGCGTCACCTATATATAAAGGGACGACCCGGTACCGGTTCAAGGATAAGCAACAATCAATCCGTCGAGACGCAGGCAAAGCGAATCCGCTCCCTGTAAACCGACGCCCAAGCAATACCAAACCAACTAGACGTAGGCTTTTACCTTCTCGAAGGGGCCGAACTAGTATAAATCCTTTGTGTCCTTTGTGTGCCATGAATCCTTTCAAGCTAACCCGTGCGATGGTTCCATCATCAAGTCCGCTAAACCGGACATCTGCCGTGTTAATTCCACGACAGTAGTCAACTCCTTGAACTTGTTGAAAACCTTTCGCAACAAGTCGAGCTTTGTAAACAGCAACATTACCGTCAGTGTCAGTCTTCCTCTTGAAGATCCATTTATTTTCGATGGCTTGCCGATCATCGGGCAAGTCAACCAAAGTCCACACTTTATTCTCATACATGGATCCCATCTCAGATTTCATGGCCTCAAGCCATTTCGCGGAATCTGGGCTCATCAACGCTTCCTCATAGTTCGTAGGTTCATCATGGTCCAGTAACATGACTTCCAGAACCGGGTTGCCGTACCACTCTGGTGCGGAACGTACTCTGGTTGATCTACGAAGTTCAGCAGTAACTTGATCCGAAGTTTCATGATCATCATCATTAGCTTCCTCACTAATTGGTGTAGGAATCACTGGAACCAGTTTCTGTGATGTACTACTATCCAATTCGGGAGAAGGTACAATTACCTCATCAAGTTCTACTTTCCTCCCACTCACTTCTTTTGAGAGAAACTCCTTCTCTAGAAAGGATCCACTCTTAGCAACAAAGACCTTGCCTTCGGATCTGTGATAGAAGGTGTACCCGACAGTCTCCTTTGGGTATCCTATGAAGACACATTTTTCCGACTTGGGTTCGAGCTTATCAGGTTGAAGCTTTTTCACATAAGCATCACAGTCCCAAACTTTAAGAAACGACAACTTTGGTTTCTTGCCAAACCACAGTTCATAAGGCGTCGTCTCAACGGATTTAGATGTTGCCCTATTTAGCGTGAATGCAGCTGTCTCTGATATATAACCCAAAACGATAGTGGTAAATCGGTAAGAGACATCATAGATCGCACCATATCTAATAAAGTACGATTACAACGTTCAGACACACCATTACGCTGTGGTGTTCCGGGTGGCGTGAGCTGTGAAACTATTCCACATTGTTTTAAATGAAGACCAAACTCGTAACTCAAATATTCGCCTCCACGATCAGATCGTAGAAACTTTTACTTTCTTGTTACGATGATTCTCTACTTCACTATGAAATTCTTTGAACATTTCAAATGTTTCAGACTTGTGCTTCATCAAGTAGATATACCCATATCTGCTTAAATCATCAGTGAAGGTCAGAAAATAACGATACCCGCCGCGAGCTTCAACTCTCATCGGTCCACATACATCAGTATGTATGATTTTCGACAAATCTGTTGCTCACTCCATCGTTCCGGAGAACGGAGTTTTAGTCATCTTGCCCATGAGGCATGGTTCGCAAGTACCAAGTGATTCATAATCAAGTGATTCCAAAAGTCCATCACTATGGAGTTTCTTCATGCGCTTTACACCAATATGACCTAAACTGCAGTGCCGCAAATAAGTTGCACTATCATTATAACCTTGCATCTTTTGGCTTCAATATTATTAATATGTGTATCACACGATCAAGATCCAACAAACCATTTTCATTGGGTGTATGACCATAGTAGGTTTTATTCATGTAAACAGAACAACAATTATTCTCTAACTTACACGAATAACCGTATTGCAATAAACATGATCAAATCATATTCATGTTCAACACAAACACCAAATAACACTTATTTAGGTTCAACACTAATCCCGAAAGTATAGGGAGTGTGCGATGATGATCATATCAATCTTGGAACTACTTCCAATACACATCGTCACTTCATCCTTTAACTAGTTTCTGTTCATTATGCAACTCCCATTTCGAGTTACTACTCTTTAGCAACTGAACCAGTATCAAATACCGAGGGGTTGCTATGAACACTAGTAAAATACACATCAATAATCTGTATATCAAATATACCTTTGTTCACTTTGCCATCCTTCTTATCCGCCAAGTATCTAGGGTAGTTCCACTTCCAGTGACCATTTCCTTTGCAGTAGAAGCACTTAGTTTCAGGCTTGTGTTTAGCTTTGGATTTCTTCATGGGAGTGACAACTTGCTTGTCATTCTTCTTGAAGTTCCCCTTCTATCCCTTTGCCCTTTACTTGAAACAAGTGGTGTTATTAACCATCAACACTTGATGCTCTTTCTTGATTTCTACCATTGCCCATTTCAGCGTTGCGAAGAGCTCGGGAATTACCTTCGTCATCCCTTGCAAATTATAGTTCATCACGAAGTTCTACTAACTTGGTGATAGTGACTAGAGAACTTTATCAATTACTATCTTATCTAGAAGATTAACTCCCACTCGATTAAAGTAATTGTAGTACCCAGACAATCTGAGCACATGCTCACTGTTTGAGCTATTCTCCTCCATCTTGTAGGCAAAGTACTGTCAGAGGTCTTATACCTCTCGACACGGGCATGAGTATGAAATACTAATTTCAACTCTTGGAACATCTTATATGCTCCGTGACGTTCAAAACATTTTTGAAGTCCCGGTTCTAAGACGTAAAGCATGGTGCACTTAAACTATCAAGTAGTCATCATACCGAGCTTTTGTCAAAACGTTCATAACGTCTACATCTGCTCCTGCAATAGGTCTGTCACCTTGCGGTGCATCAAGGACATAATTCTTCTGTGCAGCAATGAGGATAACCCTCAGATCACAGAACAATTCCGCATCATTGCTACTAACATCTTTCAACTTCATTTTCTCTAGGAACATATAAAAAATACACATGGAGCAACATCGCGAGCTATTGATCTACAACATAGATATGCTAATACTACCAGGACTAAGTTCATGATAAATTAAAGTTCAATTTAATCATATTACTTAAGAACTCCCACTTAGATAGACATCCCTCTAGTCATCTAAAAGATCACGTGATCCAAATCAACTAAACCATGTCCTATCATCACGTGAGATGGAGTAGTTTCAATGGTGAACATCTTATGTTGATCATATCTACTATATGATTCACGCTCGACCTTTCAGTCTCCAGTGTTCCGAGGCCATATCTGCATATGCTAGGCTCGTCAAGTTTAACCCGAGTATTCTGCGTGTGCAAAACTGGCTTACACCCGTTGTATTTGAACATAGAGCTTATCACACCCGATCATCACGTGGTGTCTCGGCACGACGAACTTTCGCAATGGTGCATACTCAGGGAGAACACTTATACCTTGAAATTTAGTAAGGGATCATCTTATAATGCTACCGTCGTTCTAAGTAGAATAAGAAGCATAATAAGATAAACATCACATGCAATCAAAATATGTGACATGATATGGCCATCATCATCTTGTGCTTTTGATCTCCATCTCCAAAGCACCGTCATGATCACCTTCGTCACCGGCGCGACACCTTGATCTCCATCGTAGCATCGTTGTCGTCTCGCCAACTATTGCTTCTACGACTATCGCTACCTCTTAGTGATAAAGTAAAGCAATTACATGGCGATTGCATTTCATACAATAAAGCGACAACCATATGGCTCCTGCCAGTTGCCGATAACATTACAAAACATGATCATCTCATACAAAACCGTATAACTCATCATGTCTTGACCATATCACATCACAACATGCCCTGCAAAAACAAGTTAGACGTCCTCTACTTTGTTGTTGCAAGTTTTACGTGGCTGCTACGGGCTTAGCAAGAACCGTTCTTACCTACACATACAAAACCACAACGATGTTTCGTCAAGTATGTGATGTTTTAACCTTCACAAGGACCGGGCGTAGGCATACTCGATTCAGCTAAAGTGAGAGAGACAGACACCCGCCAGTCACCTTTAAGAAACAAGTGCTCATAACGGTGAAACCAGTCTCGCGTAAGCGTACGCGTAATGTTGGTCCGGGCTGCTTCATCTCACCATACCGTCGAAGCAAAGTATGACATGCTGGTAAGCAGTATGACTAGTATTGTCCACAACTCACTTGTGTTCTACTCGTGCATATCATCTACGCATAGAATTGGCTCTGATACCACTGTTGGGTAACGTAGTATTTTAAAATTTTCCTATGATCACGCAAGATCCATCTACCAGATGCATAGCAACGAGAGGGAAGAGTGTGTCTACGTACCCTCGTAGACCGGAAGCGGAAGCGTCAAGTGACGCGGTTGATGTAGTCGAATTTCTTCGCGATCCAACCGATCAAGCACCGAACGTACGGCACCTCCGCGTTCAGCACACGTTCAGCTTGATGACGTCCCACGAGCTCTTGATCCAGTTGAGCTTCACGGAAGAGTTTCGTGAGCACGACGGCGTGGTGACCGATATGATGTATCTACCGGCGCAGGGCTTAGCCTAAGCACTGCGATGGTATGACCGAGGTGTGTTTCTGTGGAGGGGGGCACCGCACACGGCTAGAACAATTCAACTTGTGTGTCTTTGGGTACCCCCTGCCCCCGTATATAAAGGAGCAAGGGGGAGGCCGGCCGACCCTCCTATGGTGCGGCTAGGGCTGCAATCCTACTAGGAATAGGATTGCAATCGTATTCCTAGTAGGAACTACCAAAGAAGGAAGAAGGGGGAAGGAAAGAGAGGGAGACGGAGAGGGAAAGAGGGGCCGCGCCCCCCCCCCCTTGTCCTATTCGGACTCCTCCTAGGGAGGGGGCACGCCACCTCATGGCTTCTGCCCTCTCTCTTCCCTATGGCCCACCAGGGCCCACCATTCCCCCGGGGGGTTCCGGTAACCCCCCCGGCACTTCGGTAAATTCCGAAACTTTCCAGAACACTTCCGGTGTCCGAATATAGTCGTCCAATATATCAATCTTTATGTCTCGGACATTTCGAGACTCCTCATCATGTCCGTGATCTCATCCGGGACTCCGAACTTCCTTCGGTACATCAAAACTCATAAACTCATAATACCGATCGTCATCAAACGTTAAGCGTGCGGACCCTACGGGTTCGAGAACTATGTAGACATGACCGAGACTCATATCCGATCAATAACCAATAGCGGAACCTGGATGCTCATATTGGTTCCTACATATTCTACGAAGATCTTTATCGGTCAAACAGCATAACAACATACGTTGTTCCTTTTGTCATCGGTATGTTACTTGCCCGAGATTCCATCGTCAGTATCTCTATACCTAGTTCAATCTCGTTACCGGCAAGTCTCTTTACTCGTTCCATAATAGATCATCTCGTGACTAACTCATTAGTCATTTGCTTGCAAGGCTTATTATGATGTGCATTACCGAGAGGGCCCAGAGATACCTCTCCGACACTCGGAGTGACAAATCCTAATCTTGATCTATGCCAACACCACGAATACTTTCGGAGACACCTGTAGAGCATCTTTATGATCACCCAGTTACGTTGTGACGTTTGATAGCACACAAGGTGTTCCTACGGTATTCGGGAGTTGCATAATCTCATAGTCATAGGAACATGTATAAGTCATGAAGAAAGCAATAGCAGTAAAACTAAACGATCATAGTGCTAAGCTAACGGATGGGTCTTGTCCATCACATCATTCTCCTAATGATGTGATCCCGTTGATCAAATGACAACTCATGTCTATGGTTAGGAAACATAACCATCTTTGATCAATGAGCTAGGTTAGTAGAGGCATACTAGGGACACTCTGTTTTGTCTATGTATTCACACATGTACTAAGTTTCCGGTTATTACAATTCTAGCATGAATAATAAACATTTATCATGATATAAGGAAATATAAATAACAACTTTATTATTGCCTCTTGGGCATATTTCCTTCACTTGCCCCCATTATCTTATCTTTCTTAGTGGAAAAACCCGCACCGCATCGAGGGGCATAGTTGTACTGACACATCTTCCTCGTATGGACGTGCCCCCATTATCTTATCTTTTTAGGGGGGAAACCCGCACCGCACCGAGGGGCATAGTTGTACTGACACATCTTCCTTGTATGGACTTGCCCCCATTATCTATCTTAGGGGTGTGTGGGTGTGTGTGTGTGGGGAGGGCAGTATAACCGCACTACGCCTGTCAAACAAGTGCACTGCCGCATTAGCGCGAGGCCGAGCCGGGGGGAGGGGGGTTGGGACCCCCCTCCCCCATCCCGGTGAGGCCAAGCCAGGAATTAGCCGTAGCACG